>RJWJ010000062.1:0-304092 GCA_004363605.1 Indri indri
TTTTTTTTTTTTTTTTTGCTTTTCCACATGCATACCTTCACCTGGTACAGGTACCTTTTTAAATCTTGAATGAAATGGTTTCTCATGTTTGTTTATTGGATTTTCTCTGATCATGAATTTTTCCTATTTTAATCAAGATTTCCAATTTGGAGAATTATCTGTTCTTTTTGGAGAAAATACAAAGGGTAAAACTGTCAAGGCAGATTCACATGGATTAGTGATCTTATCCTATGTCAAGCTTTCCTGATAACTGCAGGGGTACAATTATACACAGGCCACCAAGGAAGGAAAGAATGGCCTGGGATGTCCGTGACATCTGCCAAGACTCTTACTTTTAATCATGCTTTGTCCTAGATTAATAGATGGGCTTTGTGAGCAAGAGACCAATGTAAAATGTAATTTTCATATGTGGTTTCATTATTTTAAAATACCACATAATTAATTTGCTATGCAATATATAAATATGTTATCCTTATTAAAAATAGCAACTATAAGTATCCAGAAAAAAAATCAAAAATCCCTCAACTTTTCCTTTGCCTTCAAATGCCACTCTATGCTTATAGGCAACCAGTTAATAGTTTGGTATGAACTTTTCCATGTGCTTTCAATAGTACTATTTTGTGAATGAATAAATTAAAAGTTTACTCAAATACATTATTTTTAAACACATTAAATTTATATCTACATTTTAAATCTAAATTAGTAGTTCAGGTCCACATCAAGAAACAAAAAATAGAAGAAAAGAAAGAAACAAAGAGAGAAAGAAAGAAAATACACTCAAAATGAATGATTTTGTTGTTAATGATTATTACCTTTTTGTGTATATGTGCTTTCAAATGTTTTTAGTTTGAGTTTTACTAAAATATTCACCATGAGCTGAGTGAAATGGTAAGTTTGGTTTAACTGGTAAATTGCTCTACTTTTGCTTAAGACAAACTATCTGATACGGTTCTTTGTATTAAGACTCATGTTGTTAAGTGGGTGCTTACCTAAATGGTCTGTTTTATATAACTGAATTTTAAAGGCCTTACTGAAGTTATTGTATAAAAGTTAATTCATTCTGACTATGTTTCTTGGCAAAAAATGGAAAGTAAAATAAGCAGCACAAATGGATGGAGAATGAAAGAATTTTGATAATTTGACTTAACGTTTAATAGATTCGTCCTGGAGCTAATTAGTTCTTCTTAAATTCTGCTTGGTCTAGTAGCTGCTGTAGGGCAGAAAATTTTTGGCATCGTGAACCAAACATTCTAGATTAGCTGATGATGATAAAATGACTTTCAGTCCTGAAAGATTACTTACGTTATTCCACTTGTGTATATTATGAATAATACATTTAAGAAATAAAATATGGGCTGAAAAGTATCCTAAAGAATAAATATACTGGCAGTGAAATGTACGAATACAGACACTTAAAGCACATTTTGTAAAATGTGTATTACCTCGCATGAACTATAAATTAACATTACGATGTTAAAGCACCATTGATCATGTGTTGGGTTAAGATTTTTAGGAGTGTAGTTCATATTATTTCAAATATTTTCGCAAAGCCATCATTAAGTTGTATTTCCAAAAGTTTGACCCAATTAAAAATTGTAAGATTGTAATTTTTATTATTGCCCCTCTAAATCCTAGAAGTTTGAACAAGCTGTAGATTTCTAAATGAAACAGTGTCAACAAGGATATAAAATGCCAAAATCCAATGGCTCATCTTTATACCAGTCACGGTATAAAACAACTTGAATAATTTGTGTTTCAATTAATATTTGCCAGCTATTACAGAGGAATATGCCACAATGTTATCATTTATTTTATAAGTGAAAATACAGCTTCATGACTTTATGTATGACAGACAAATTGAGGAAAGATGCTGCTACCAGTAAACATGCTCATAATGAGACGGAAACCTGAGGCTCTTTTGGAAATTAATCACTGAAATATATCAACTTTCTAATACCTTTTTGTTTTCTCAATTAATTAAAAATAAATAAAATTAATTGCATTAATATGAAAGAATTTTGAGGTTATATACTATGGTTTGATGGAAAGAGCAAAGAATTTGGGATCATAAGAACAGTTTTACTTCTCAGTAATAATGTAATTCCTTGTACATGGTATTGTTGAAGCTACAGTTATATCTGCAAAATATAATATTAGCTACATTTATATGTAATGTAGATATGTTGGAAACAATAGCAAAAACTTTATAACTTCGATTGAAGAGCTTCCTGATCTTCTCACCGGGAAAAGTCTTTTGTAAATGCTTATCGAAAGGAGCAATTTTGTCAAAGAATTCCATATGTCATGTGTGTAAGACATTCCTTTTTTTTTTTTTTTTTTTTTGAGACAGAGTCTCACTCTCTTGCCTGGGGCGAGTGCCGTGGCGTCAGCCTAGCTCACAGCAACCTCAAACTCCTGGGCTCGAGCAATCCTACTGTCTCAGCCTCCTGAGTAGCTGGGACTACAGGCATGCACCACCATGCCCGGCTAATTTTTTCTATATATATTTTCAGCTGTCCAATTAATTTCTTTCTATTTTTGGTAGAGACGGGGTCTCGCTCTTGCTCAGGCTGGTCTCGAACTCCTGAGCTCAGGACGATCCGCCCGCCTCGGCCTCCCAGAGTGCTAGGATTACAGGTGTGAGCCCCCGCGCCCCGCCAATAAGACGTTCTTATTAATGGCTTTAAAACATTTTCACAAATGGCATCTCTATACAAAACTGATAATTATGATACACCTTTAGTCTACTATTCTTTCAATTAAAAACTTATGGTGTGAGTTCCACTTATTAAAATAAATCTTCTATGATGATATTTATTTCTACTTACAGGGATATGATCTTATAAAAGTTGTTTTAATAAGAGAGGATGTTAAACAAATCTGTTTGAGAAGTATTCATCAATTTCACTGCCTTTTCTTAGAGAACTAAAAATAAATCTGACATGTAATATCTGATTTACCCCTAATTTGGAAAGTGAATTTTCATAGTCATTCAAGTTGATTTTAGTCCAGGTTTTAAAATCTGATTAAATTAAATTCATAGTATAAAATATTTTGAAGTAGTTCATTGAGGGATCTTACAAACAGAGTTTTTGCATTCAAACTAATAATACTTACATTAGGTATCTCTACAAAATTTTTTTTCAATGTAATACAAACTCCACAGTATTGATCCATGGCTTTTATGAACCTGTTCAAATTACCTTGCTGCAATGGATCTTATACTGGGCTTCACTTCGAAGACCACCAAAAACTCCATCTGGTCCAAATATAATCACCGTCCTGCTAGTATGTATTCCATAGTAGGGCATATACTAAACACATTCATTCACAAAGCAATTCAATATGTTATTTTTTATTTAAATCAAAAATAAAATGTTACTGTAGCAATTAGAACTTCATTATCATTCTTAAGTATATTCCAATTTCTAACAAATACTCCTGACAGCCAGCATTTGTCTCATTGCCATAATATCAATCTTCATATCATTATTTCAAGAAACAGAAGCACATACTAGGGCCATGAACATAATTTCCCTTTTTTGAATGCACTGGCTGTCTTTCTGTGTGGCAAATTAGATAATCCATTAAGTCACACAGATGACACATACATACATACATACCTGTGTGCATACATACATACATACATAGGGCAAGAAGCCAGGCTTTTGTTCGTGAACTTAATCTAAATTCCTGCTGAAGACTTTCTGTGCTTTTGACTAAATCTCCCAACTAGAGTCATATTGTCCCCCAATTTTCAGCTTCCTGAAGAAATAGCCAAATCAGAGACTAGGTCTAAGGAGCAGGGATAACTATGGCCCTTTGAGAAGAATGACCCAAACTTGAAAAACATTAAATGTTCCTGGAATTATTGATCATAAATAGCTGCATTCTTCCAAAATCTTTTCCGTGGTATAGACTTTGAGAATGTAAATATTTTAAAACTTTCAATATATGTTTTAAGTAATATATGAGAAATAAATGTCCTTATTCTTGACGTTAAGAACCTAAATTAAGATTAGAGGCATATAAACGAATTTTTGAAATTATTAAGTCAGATGTTTAGCAGAAAACTAGTTTTCTTTTCTCTTAGTAACGGAGAGAGAAACTAAGCCTCAAATAAACTACATTTTTTGGTTAATGAAAGACTGAGGTCTAGAACCCAAGTCTTCTAATTTCTAGACCAATATATAACTGAAATCAAAATGTGTGCATTGGTTTACTCTTTCTCCTCAACTTACACATTTTTAAAATTCAATCTGTAGTTAATTGATAACTTGCAGATAATTTATTTTAGGGTTAATAGTCAAGAAACTAATATGCCTCTTTTAATAAGCATTTCAAATCTCAAAATATTATAAATGTTTGAAAATATATTGGACTATTTAGAAGGAATTTCTTTAAGAAGTTTCTAAAATAATTTTTATAAATATAATAGCATTGACATTTATATCTACTTCCACAAATACATGTTGGCTTATATTTCAAAGTACTTTGAAAATAGAGAATTTATAACAGTTTCTGCTATTTACAGAATATCACCGTATATCTGACAGTGAGCTGAACTCTTGAAGAACATGTGTTACCTGATTTAATTGTCACAAGCCACTGTGTTAAGCATTGTTCCTTCTTACACGTGAGGAATACGTATAAGTTAAAGAAAAAGTCAAAAGGCATGTAAATGAAGAAAGGTATATGTATAAGACACCCAGGATGAACAAATTACATAGTAGGTTTTCCATACTGCATCACCTCTGAGTTTAAAAACCATAATATAAAGTGCAATTTCAATATACAACATGTATTATTATCTTCAACAATTCTCATAGTTTGATAAAAGGAAGCAGGGCCCTTTTTATTCCTAGCAAGAAGATATTTTTCTTGGGAAATTTTATTTATGCTAGATTGCATAACATCATGGCCAATGTCATCAGATTAATACATTTTTAACATATCTCTGTAAAAGCCAAGGATGCAGCATGTCAGTGGGAATTTAAATCATGAATTTTAATACACAGATTAAAATGATGAATCTTTGAGAAATGGGTAATTAACAGAGCCCTTTAACTTCGTTTTAATTATAAAGCTTTTTGAGAAAGTTAAATTTTGGAGAATGTGACATTTGATTTAGTTATTTCCTAAATTAACTGTATATGGGTCTAAGAAGACAATATTCCATGTTTCCATTCAAAGCAAAATTAGTTTTTATTTTTTAATTAATTATTTAATTTTTATTTTGGCATACTACGGGGGTACAAATATTTAGGTTACATATATTGCCTTTGTCCCACTAGAGTCAGAGCTTCAAGCATGTCCATCCCCCAGAGGGTGTGCACCGCACCGATTAGGTATGAATATACCCAACCTCTCCTTCCCTCCCCTACCTGCCCAACACTCGATAAATGTTACTACTATATGTACACGTAAGTCTTGAACAGTTAATACCAATTTGATGGTAAGTATACGTGGTGCTTGTTTTTCCAGTCTTGATACTTCACTTAGCAGAATGGGCTCCAGCTCTTCCAGGATAACACAAGAGATGCTAGATCACCATTGTTTTTTGTGGCTGAGTAGAACTCCAGGGTATACATAAACCACATTTTATTAATCTACTCATGTATTGATGTGCACTTGGGTTGTTTCCACATTTTTGCAATTGTGAATTGTGCTGCTATAAACATTCTAGTGCAGATGTCTTTTTTATAGAATGTCTTTTTTTCCTTTGGGTAGATGCCCAGTAATGGGATTACTGGATCAAATGGTATTTCTATTTTTAGCTCTCTGAGGTATCTTCACATTACTTTCCACATAGGTTGTACTAGTTTGCAGTCCCACCAGCAGTGTATGAGTGTTCCTATCTCTCCGCATCCACGCCAACATTTATTGTTTTGGGACTTTTCGACAAAGTCCATTCTTACTGGAGTTATGTGATATCTCATTGTGGTTTTGATTTGCATTTCCCTCATGATTAGAGATGTTGGGCATTTTTTCGTATGTTTTGTGGTCATTAGTCTATCTTCTTTTTAAAATTTTCTGTTCATGTCCTTTCCCCACTTTTTGATGGGGTTGCTTGATTTTTTTATTGCTTATTTTCCTGAGTTTCCTATAGATTCTAGTTATCAACCCTTTCTTGATGTGTAGCGTGAGAATATTTTCTCCCCTTCCATAGGTTGTCTGTTTGCTGTCATGATAGTTTCCTTGGCTGTGCAGAAGCTTTTTAATTTGATCAGGCATGAAACTATAAGAATTCTAGAAGAAAATGTTGGAAAAACTCTTACAGACATTGGCCTAGGCAAAGAATTTCTGAAGAAGACCCCAAAGGCAATCACAGCAACAACAAAAATAAATAAATGGGCAAAATTTGTTTTTAAATGTTAGGCCCACTCACAATATCATTACCATTGTTACTAAACAAAAATATGAGACTTGAACAAAGTCCACCATTATCTAAAAGTCATGGCCAAAATACCAATATGTTTTTCTTTAAAAAAGTATTTTGCTCTGCTCAGACATGGGAATAATTAAGACACAAAGATAGTAAAGTAAAACACATGGCAGGTATGAATGAACATTATGAAATTTTAAGAAGCAGAGAATAAAATCCTTGCCTCCTTGACCATAGAAAAATTTCAACATGATTCCTTAGGACCATCAGAATTTTAAATAGCACCTCTGTCCCTCCCCCACCACAGCCAAAAGCTGTTCATTTCTAGGAAGCTCCCATATGATCCAGATGATGCCAACGCTGATGTACTACATCACACTTTCAGTACAAGAGTACAGGCAACACCTAAAATAATAATTTATGTAGATCTGTTTATGACTTAAATAATAAGGTTGTTCTATAGATATCCTAGGAAAGAAAGAAAACTCTAAAGAAAATAAAATTTAATTCTTGCAGTCTTCAAAGCCTAAAGTAATCATTCATACATTCCAGTTATTATTATTATTTTTTGGCTATAGTTTCCAAATAGTTACTGATTTTTACATCTAACTTTGTTACTTAGCAAACCATGGGAGTATTCCCCATGTAATTATTTTTCTTTCTGCAATTTTTTAAGGGCAACAGAATATTCTGCCATTTAGTTATACCATATCCTATTTATCCAGTTTCTCTACTGTGAAATATTTAGGTTTTTTCACAGTGTCATCTTGGTATAAGTAATATGTGGGTAAATAATTTTCACATTTCTGATTATTTTCTTATGATAGATTTCCTAGAAGTTTAATTACTTTGTCAAAGGATATGAATGCTTTAACACTCTTGAATCCAATTGTATACATTGTATCTATCTCAGTATTATTAGTTTAAAAATATGCTTATCATTTTAATAAATGAAAACTGATATTTTTATTTAGTTTATTTTACTACTAACGTGCTTTTATCCATTTCCATTGCTAGTCCTGAGAACCTTATTCTTGTCCACTAACAACTTTTCCCATTTATCTCAATGATTATTCGAGTTTCTTTTATATTAAAGATGTATTACTTGCAAATATTTTCCATTTTAGTCTTTTTAATTTTGTTTATGTTTTTGTCATGCAGAAAGTTTTTATTTTCATATTGTTTTACATGTAGAAGGTCATTGAAAATTCAAAGCTTATTTTATATTATTTTATCTTAGATTATTGTGGTTTAATTTTTTTTAAAGTATGTAATCCAACTGTAATTTATCTTATTAGTGCATGCTTCAAATCTCCTTTCATTTCATATGTAAATATTCAAACACATTTTGTTTAATGAGAAATGTCTGCCTTGTGGATTTTGATAATTTTTAAATCATATATTAAGAATTTAGAAAAACAGAAGTTGTCTATGGACTTTCCAATGTCTTTCACAATACACCTGCAAATTATGAGGTGACAGAACACATTTAGTTGTGTCAAAAATGTCTGGATGTGCACTTATTTTTATTCCAACTTTTCTTCTCTTCTTCCTAACATTTTTTTAAAAACTGTTCATCATTCCAGATGAATAGCCTTATTGTGTTAAGATAGAAAGTTCTCCTCAGGACTATGATTGGCAATATTTAAACATGATATTAGTTTTCTATTGTTGTGTAATTAATCAGCACAAACAGTACATCATAGTTCTATAGGACAGAAGTCCAGTGCGGACAGTTGGGTTCTCTGTCCAGGCTGAAGTCACATGATGGCAGGCAATGTTCTTATCTCATACAAAGAAGCCTTTTCCAAGTTCATGTCTGTTCTTGGCAGAAGTATTTTCTTGCACACTAAAATCCTCATTTTCTTGCTGGCTGCCTACCATAAGGTGTAAATTAATCTAGGGGAAAGTAAGACATTTGATAATATTTAGACTTTCAAAACACAGCTTAAGTAAAACACATTTTAATGTATTTGAAATTACGTATATAAACATATGCATATACACAGTTCTTATAATCACTTTTGTACAGATATTTTATATGCCCTATAAGGATTAACCTATTTTATACATTTGATTTGTGTACAGGTATTTTCTTCTACCTCATCACTTATACAGGAAACTTCAGCATTCTCTATATTTGTTCTTGTTCTCCTTCCTCCCAACTGGACTTTTTTGGTAATATTATACTTTTTGTTTTTAGTTAGCTGTCTCAAGTTTACTGATATTAATTAAAATGTCCTCAAATAATCATTTCTTTCCAACACTTATTAATAGAAAAACTTCTTTTTAGCAATTTTAGTTGGAAGGCCTTTACCATTTCATAATTATGTATACCAATGGCTCCTGATTTCATACAATTGTTCTTCACCATATTTTTAAAAGTAACTTTCTAGTCCTACTTTTTACATTTTTCTTTTGTTATGCTTTGCTTTTTAATAGAAATGGGCATTACATTTTTTTGACTTTTGGCATCTATTTAAATGATCATATGGGTTTTCTATCTAGCATTATTGATGTGTTATAGTAGTAACTGATTTTGTAATATTTTAAATCAAAAGTTCAGGCATAACTGATATACAATAAAATGGATACATTTTAAATGTGTAGCTTGGTGGATTTTAACAAATCCATTTATCAGTATACCTACTACACATTAAGACTTCATGTTCAATCCCCTCTCTTTATTTCCCAGAGTCAAGAAAAAAATTGATCTACTTTAAAATGTTATATAAAGGAATCACTCTGTATGTACTCTCTGGGAATGTCCTCTCTGTCAGTACAGTGCTAATGAGATTCATCTTTATTGTTGCATGCATACACAGTTCATTCTTTTTCAATATGGAGCATTATTGCACAATCTGCTTATTAACACTCTTATTGATAAAGATTTGGTTTATTTCCAATTTGGGGTAATTTTGTGTAAAGCTGCTATGCACCTACTTATTCAGGTCTTTTTGTGGAATTACATGGCCACAGAGCAGGTGTGTTTAAGTTTATAAGAAATCAATAAATCTTTCAAAAGTAATTGTAGTGCTCTATGTTTCCACAAACAATGTATAAAAGTTCCAGTTGCTCTACATCTTAACACTTGGGACTGTTAGCTATTTTAATCGTAGGCATTCAAAGGGGCACAGAATGGTAGCACAAGTTGCTACGTAAGTAAATGAGAGGAGCAAATAACTTAGACTTGATGAGGTCAAGAAGAACCTATAGAGGAAAGAATATTTAAGAGAAGCCTCAGACTGAAATAAAACAATCTCAACAGATGATTGATTCTTACTTAGCCATAGTGACTAACTCTTCAAATATTTTGTTAAATTTGCTTTGCTAGTATTTTGGTTAGAAGTTGACAGATTCGGTTTTTGGATTGTGTATCTGTTTGTGTGTATTTGTGTGTGTCTACGTGTGTCTAGATCTGCTATAATCTCAATAATTTACTCAATAATTTTCCGGAAACATTTTGCCTAAATATTATGTGGTTATGAAATTTTACCAATAGATTTAAGGTGATTTTTAAATAATAATTAAGGGCCATAAAATTAGTCTAAATAGAAACAATTCTGGTGGTAGAAGACCTTTAGTTTTCATTGATTTATGAGATAAAATTTTAGAATTCTCGATGATATAAAATGCAGATGAAACACATTCAGACTTAAGCTCAAGTAAATGGTGCTTTCAGTCATCAATATAGAAAAATGCTATCATTCATCCTGATGGAGACGCCACAGCATACTTTATAATAGCTCCAAACCTGTCCATTTCAGGCCCTGATAGCAATGGCCCAAAGCCTCCCAAGGAAATCTTTTTTGAACCCCTTACCCTCCACTCCCAAAGGATAGTTGCTAAACTGCTGATGATGATTTGAACTTAATAGCTTTATATTGACTTCATTCAAAAGTATCTCATGGCATTATTTTACCAATTTGGCCAGGACAAACTTTCATTTTGTTTCCCAGGAGTATTCAGCAATTGAGAATATGGGAAGGACTGTTGCCCAGATATGTGGTAGTCAGGGCTGATTTAAATCTTTTTAAAATCCAATTGTATTTAATTAAATAACAGCTTCCCTTGGACCCCAAAAGATCATTTTTGTAGAACAGTGTACCTTTGGTATCAGAAAATTTAGCTATGTAATTGAAGAAAACACTTTATACTTCCATAATATCACCCCCAAATTAGATAAATAATCAAATTTTGATATAGGTGATGGAAAGATCATATTCAATACGGTCTAAAGAAACTCTGCTCTAAAATGTATTAATCAAAGGGAAAATAAAGTAAGAGTTGATACCATCCATTCAATAAAGGTAGTATAATTAGCAATGTACCTGAAATTTCTCCTAAGGGTAATCTATATGTTGCTGTTTAGAATTGCAAAAGTGTCACAATAAAGGATGTTGAAAAGAAATTTTCTTCTTTCATTTGGGCATCCACCCCTGGAGAAATAGCCTATAGATAAGTAATCTCCGTAACTCAGGTTTCCTAAGGATGCAGCTTCAGGAAACTTATTGTCAGTCTTGACGTTAAACTCTTGTCATCACATTAGTTTAACTTAGTTGAAGTTTTAAACATGTAAAGTTCAGAGTGCTATTAAAATAGGTTCTAGCTACCTAAGGGACACACACACAGGGTAGAGATAAATGTTAAATAAACCAGCTTAAAGTTTTTAAAAAATTGGATACAAATAGTAAACTTACAAAAATGCCAAGTATCCCAGAAACTGCTGTTTTAATATTTGATCAAATAACTCTGTCCCGTCCATCCTTGCTTCTACAAAAAATACTCTCTTGAAAGCCAAACAAAAAATAGTATTAGGCACTTCAGTATGGAGAATCTCAAATGTGATTAGAGCACAGAAGGCTTAGTGTGGTTTTTAAGGACCCCCCCCAAATTGGGCAGTAATCTACCTATTCACCTCTATTTCTAAATTTACCTCGTCATACCTTATAACTCAAAATATAAAATCCAACAACTTATTATAGTCTAAAAATTTATTTCTCATCTTATTTGCTCATGCTTTTGATTTTTTCTCTTAAAATGTAAACAATTAGGAATTAGCCATGATAGCAGTATGAGCAAATAGTAAACGAAATCAGACACATTAATTCTGAGAGGCTGGAGGCGTCAGGATGTTTTCACAGAAGGGAAACACCAAAACTAGCGTGTGAAAGATGAGTAGATTTTTTTTTTCTGCCAGGAGCAATTTTAAAAAAAGAGAATTAAAAATTATTTCATGAAGTAAGGTATTCAGATAAGATGAAGAATGAATAAAACTAATTGAATTGGTGTTGTTAGCTTCAATAAGTGATGGGGAAAGAAGCCGATTTTTAGGTGTACAATGAACAAATGATGCTCAGAGCGGAGAAAATTATTTAAAAATTGTCAAGAAATAACTAGATCCAAGGAAGACAATTTTCACCTTAAGATTTGGTAATGTTTGCAGATTGAAAGAAAAGTGGAGGATGAGAAACCATATAAGCAGTGGATCAAAATAGTGGAACATTTGTGTATTAATGGTATGCATGTTGTTTAAGGAGACAACGTTGGAAAGAAGAGAGACATTTGTTTCTCTTTGGAAAGAAGCAAAAGTAGATGATGATAAAAGAAATTGAAAAAGAGAGAGAGAAAAACCACAAGTGTAATCTTTATATATTAAATCAAAATTACCGTTTATGTGTTTCTCCTTCCAGAAATGAAATTTGTAATAGGTCAACCCTGGCTTAATATCCTTTTATCTCTAGCACCTGGCACATGGCAGCTCTCTCAATATATGTTTATGAAATGTATCTAGGGAGGTACAATAATTTTTGTCATATGATTTCACTATTCTTGAAGATGGAGAAAATTGGCTCCTCTAGGAATAGGGGAATTGGCAGTTAGTTGAGAGTCCATTTGGAACACCTGCTGAAAGAAACAAGATAATGATTCAAGAAAAAAGAAGGAATGACCACAATAATATTAACTTAAAGTGTATGCAGTCAGCATGTTTTTGAAATTGGTTAAATGAACAACTTCAATTGGGAGATCAGATATAAAGACACCAGGCAGTGGAGATAACAAGAAATTGTCAATGTAGTCACAGTGGCGTGGCCTAAAAGTCAGTGCCTTGGAGGCTAGGAGTGGCAGAGGACAAAGATGTCTCTGGCATCCTAGCTGGCAATGAAGGAAAGTCAAAGCAAAATTAGGCTTGGATTTAGAGCAGAAAGGAATGGTAGAGGTTAAGATTAAGATTAAGATAGAAAAGAACAAAATTTAAGGGTTATGGAAGCGGCAGTGATAAAGCAAGATAAAAAGAACTACTCTCCTTGTAATTCTTCATGTTCGAGGAACAGAAACGCCAGCTTTCAGAATTGTAGAGAACAATGAAACAGAGTTGTGATGATTTTGATCGGGGTTACAATCATGTTGGGGAGTAACAGATAAAATGAAGAGACCTTGGCTTTATAGAAGTGGAGGGACCCTGAGCCAGAGTGCTAGAAGGATCATCTATTTGGATGATGAAGTGCATAATTAGAATTGGAATGGAAAGAAAACTTGAGAAGCAAGTACCCAAGAAACAAGAATGTTAGGAAGTCAGAGGTTTGGTGGCTGTTAGGATGGAGAGAAGATACGTTATGATAAAAATTATTTTAAAAGGGGATGATGAAAGAAAACTTGCGTTGAAATTGGTAGCCATGACTAAATAATCTTCGGCATCTCCTCCTTATCTAGGTGGAAAAGGGTCTCAGAAAGGTAATGAGAATTTTAACCATCAGAGAAAACTCACTTTCACTTGCAAGTGAGATGTGGAAAAAATTCTCACACAAAATGTAGCCAAGAAAAGGAGTATTAGTACCTGTTTTCAAGTAGAATACATAATAATATTAATGGGCATTCTCTAAAAATATTCGTATTGATCGTGGAAGAGGTAATCAAAACATAATGTTGACAACTGAATAGAAATTAATATATCTTCCTAAAATATTCACGCTAAGCTGGTGTTCAACCTGTTAGATATTCTGGCTCACTTTTGTGGGCCGTTGTTAAAATTTAAATTCAGTTTTTAAATCCTCTGCAGTGCAGTTGAGTCCTTCCCAGTTGTGTATTACTCAGGTTACAGGACACTGCCCTACAGTCCCCTCAGCACGGGCTGGAGAGAGAGAGGGAAACTGCCTCACTACCACAGAGAATAGCGGAATTCAGAGTTCTATCCACATGTCTGTGGGGAATGGTACCTGTTCATTAGTATAGGTCAGAAATGGGTGGCAAAGTGCCACCCACAGACTTCAACAGTTAGGAGTGCCTCCTATTACTGGAATAAGGTGGACAGCAGGCTTCCTCCCACAGTCTCTGGAAGGGAATGGTGGTATTGCCCCATTAGTGTTGGGAGGGGGATAGAAGTCAGAGTCCTGCACATAAGCACCCCTGGGGAAAAGTACCTCCCTGTTACTGAAGCAGAAGGGTAGAAGTCAGAGTAGTCACAGACTCTGTGGGGAAGGGATGCTATCTCATTCCTGCAGAGGGTGGGCGGATGTCAGAGTTCTGTCCACAGCCTCCATGGCTGTAGGAAGAGGATGGAAGACAAGGTCCTATACCCAATTTCACTGTCACAGTAACTGTTGGGGTGGGGGTAGGGCACAACTCTTCTCATGGTGTTCATCTTGAGAAAAGACAAGTACGGTTAGAAGATTTCTGCTCTGTTGGGGTGCATTTTCCCCTGGTACTTTGACTAAAGATAGCTGGTATAATTGAAGAGAGGCAAAAATCATTTGTAATGAAAAACTCTCTGCCACTTGTGTAATACGATGTCTGTACTTTCACCATTAGCTTCACTATTTAATAGCCAGGAGTTATAAATAAATAATTTTTTTTAAAAAAAGATATTAACTTGTTTCTCTCTAATGTTACTAACAGAGTACACAAACCTTTGGTGATTGAAGGATAAAGTAAGGGTTTTTAAAATACATATGTTTTTATTAATTTTTCTGAGTAGAAGGAGGATGGAACTCAGAACATTATTCAGGAAAAATACATGGGCTACATTGGTGTGGTATGTGGGAAATATGAGGAGACATAGTCATCATGAGGGCACAAAGTTCTTAGAGAGATGTTTACCAAGATATCATACCATTATTCAGCTTTTTCATTTTGATTAGGATTCACCATCGCTATGGCCTGAAGGTTTATCAGTACGCCCCCCGCCCCAATTCATATGTTGAAACCTAATTACTAAATGTGGTGAGTTTGGGGGAAGTGATTGGATTATAAGGGTGGCACCCTCCCAAGCGGGATTAGTGTCATTACAAGGGGCTGAAGATATCAGAGTTCTTCCCTTTTACGTGCGAAAAGACAGTGAGAAGCCGGCTGACTGCAACCCAGAAAGTCTTCACTGGCACCCGCCCATGCTGGCACCCTGATCTTGGACTTCGAGGCCCCAGAACTGTGACAAATGGATTTCTATTTTTCATATGTCACCCAGTCTACGGTATTTCGTTATAGCAGCCCAAACCAACTAAGACAACCATGAAGGCAGAAATGTCAGTTCTCTGCTAGATGGTCACAGAGAATGGAACAAGTGGTGAAAAACGTGGCAAACACTGTTAGCTGTCTTTAAATATCCATACTCCTCTTCTCCCTTAGTAATGATATGAATGTTAGTTCTGTACACAAGTACAGTGAATAAAGAACACATTCCAAACCCTGTTTGTGACTAGGCATGGCCACGTGACTAACTCTTGTATTAGGATGTGGGTAAAAGTTGTGCACCCACCTTCCAGGAGGTGCCCTTGGAGGAAAAGATGTACCATCTTCTTGATTTCTTCCTCATTTCATTCGTTCATACTGAACTAGGAAGGGAAGTACAGCATCCTAGGCAATAACAGAGTTGATACGTAGAGGAATAGAGGGAACTTGGGCTCCTTTGGCTTCATAGAGTGAAGCTGTCTTGACTGTTTGGAATTCTACAAAAGAGAGAAAAAATAAACTTCTATCATGTTAACTCTACTCATATTTGGTTGGGATCGTTCTTACACTCAAATGCATATCCTAAGACTGAAAGGAGAGCGTGACGAAGTATAACATTTCTTATAGCTTCAGCCTTACCTGTCTATATGATAGTAATTGTTAAGTCAAGAGTTGGTTGAATCATTTCATATCAAGTCACAGAGGAAAGTGTTTCTCAATTGTTGTATATTGGAGGGAGGAGAACCATTTCTCTTACTAACATTTTTCTTGTTTTTCAAGTAACTAAAAAACATGTCCACCTAATTTGATTCGACAGTATATTTGAGGGGAGATTTAAATAATATTTGAAAATTGTCATTTTCTTCTCCCTGTGGCCATTTTGTGATGGAGTTCTAATAATTTTCAAAATGGCTAAATGTGAGTGAATTGATACAAAGGATGATCTATTCCTGAACTAGACAAATGATGATTCCAGGATGACAAATATGTATCAGCAAAGCCATTTCAAGTATGTTGTTCATATTGATAAAAAGTGCTGAATACAGATGTTAACCTACCTTGGGACCCTTAAAATTGGAAGAATAAATGAGTAAATTGATCACTGTGTTTTATGATAAATAAAGAAAACAATTGTGTTCAATGGCTCCACTAGGTAGAACTCCAAATGAAACTATGTATGATCCTGACATTTTGGATATCTATGTATTATAAAGGGAATGTAATCAATTAAAATCCGATAAGACTATATTTATGTTTTTTGTGTTTTTTAAAAGTTTATAAAATAAACTAGTAAAAATCTAAATTTCAGGCCATATGTCTCAAGTTGAACTTTTGAATATGAAGTTTTGCAATTGCATGATAAAGCCTCAATCAGTTTGATTCTTAACTGAGTGTGAAAATTTAATCTTTTAGAAACACATTGGAATGAATTGCTTATCTCCAGAAGGATTTAATTATGTTAAAATTTTACTATAATATTGAATTCTCATTTTTCTCAAAGGATATATTATAAGCAGATTTGGTATGCTTCAAACTTTAATAATAAAAATGTAGGTTTGTTATATACTACTGTGAATACAAAGTGCCTCAAAACTTTGTCTTAAACAGCAATCTTTTCTTATGCTCATGTTTCCATGAATCAGGAATATGGGAAGGAATCAGCTGTGCTGTCTTGGGTCACGTGGCACTAGCATCATTCACTCTCTTCCTTCACTGGGCTGAAAGGCACAGAGGTTCCCTCACGTCTGGCACCCATGGACTCCTTCATGTGTTCTCTTCCTCACTATTTAGGAAAATTGGGCTTCCTCACAAGGTGATAGCCACCTGGATTTCTTATATGACAGGTGGCTTCTAAGAAAGAGCATACCAACAGAGGTGACAAAAGATGCTACAAGTCTCTTTAGACCTAAGCTTGGGAGGTACACAATGCTACTTCTGCTGTGTGTTATTGATCAAAGTCAGTCAGGGGTCTGCCAAACATTCAAGGGGAAGGGAAATAGATCTCTCTTCTCAATGAAGAGGGACACATAATTAATGACCCTCTTTAATCCATTATGATGTATAAGCCAGATTTCATACACGACATGGAAAACATAGAAGCTGCACATATATGCAAATTAGATTGAAGCTCGGACTTGGGGGGGGCAACATACGTAACCTAAACATCTGTACCCCCATAATATGCTGAAATTAAAAAAAAAAAAGAAAATGGAGACGAAAAAGAACTTTCATTATAAAATTCTCTTCTCAATTTCTAAAATGCTTTTAAAAAATCTCTATGAATAATATGACAATTTCAGAAAACTGCAAGTAGAATATGAAGAGAATGCTGCAAATATATGATTTAAAATGCCTTAAAATGTAGCAAGAGTGAGGAAGTTTATTGAACTAAGAGAAAAAGAAAAGCCTTAAATGGATTGCCCAGTTTCTTCATTCATGCAATTATTTCTTCCTTTATTCATCCAACAAATCCAAACATCCTTTATATCATCCAACAAATGTTTCTTGATATCCCTTTGAGCCCAGGGATTTTGTTAGGCAAAGAGGCTGTAACAATGAAGAGACAAATATTGTTTTCTTTCCTTCGTGGTGCTTAAAACTTAATGTTACAAATTACTCTAACTCTAAAAATCAGCTGGAGTTTTGATAATGTAGAACAACAATCAATTTTATATAATCTACAACTGAGAAATTACATGTGAAAAGACTAATATAACATAAAACCATAAAATACAAATTCATGGATATATTCAGTTAGTCAATCAAAGAAGCATAATGTAAGATTTTGTTATATCTCCAGTTCATCCTAAATCTTTAGGCTGATGCACAAACCATGTTTTAACAAAAACAGATGCCTCCCAGCACACAGGACAGTCACAGCTGCTCTGTAGCTGCGCATGGGAACGTCTTCTCCTTGCTTACCAGCCCATCCCTAGTTCCAAGAAAACATGAGCCTCTTAAAACAAAGTTGAAAATCTAGTGGCCTGCAAGTCAGCTGGCAGTGTTTCTGCATTTTTAAGCAGGCTTGGATATCGGGGGGAGCTTAGTGTTCACTCTGTAACTGACCTCTCCGAGCCAAGTTCAACGTGGTGTGAGTTATCAAATCTGACAGCCTTTTGGCAAGTCTTTGAAGGCCCTTGGGCCAGACTCCCTTCCAAGCTCAGCTGGGATCAATTAGGATAAATAATAGTTCTTGCAATAGCTAGTTCCTACCATGCTTTTAAAAAGTATTTAGTGTGCAATAATGCAATTTACGGCTTACCTGTACCATGCTATCCATTTGAAAGAAAACAAGATCAAATTGAAAGGTTAAAATGCCCTGAGAGTTGCAGGACAATACAGTGAGGGAAAGTATTAAACTAAGAGACCAAAATGTTGACGATTCCTTACTCTCTAAATTTATCTAAAATATAATTATTAACAAACATATAGTCAGAATATAATATTTTTGCAAAACCTGAACTCCCACCCCAAAAGGAATATTTTGAAAGTCTGGTTAAAACATACTATACAGACACACACAGACATACACACATACACAAAATCACAGATTTTTGACTGCTCTCGGCAAACAAAGGGAACCGCTAGTATACAATGCATATTTTTGCTCCCAGGACAAAAATTGAACTCGAGCTCAGGTTACTGGAGAATAAATAGCAAATGAAAGGTACTCTATGCAAGTTAGTAATACAATAGCAAATGATAATCTTCTATGGCAAGAGTAAAGGCCACATTCAATAATGCTAATGTTCTGGCTTCATGTGAACCTAAGTTTTGCTTTTATGGAGTGTTTTTCTTTATGTGGCCTGAGGACAAGTTACTGCAACTGAAATCATCGCTGAAGTTCTAAACTCAACTGTCTGCAAGAATTTTCATTTTTGACCTTAGTTCATTAGTTTCCACTAAAATCATGAAACTGTCATGGCACCTCTTTAATGACTGTAGAGGTTTGACGTTGGTCTGTTGCAAAACGTAACTGCTTGTTTAAAATAAACACGAGTTAAAATGTTACTCTGTATTTGTTTTATACACGTTTTGTGCTTCATTTGGTGCCTTAGTCTTTTTGGCTTCACATTCTTAAATATTTAGCAAGAAAGATTTATTGTTAATAAGGACGTCTGGGTTCTGTGGAATTTTTTTTTAATACAGAGATAAAAAGTTATTTGAAGTTCTTTCTGTAAGAAAACTTTTGCATAAGTGATAAAAGTCAAAGATTTCTTTCCTCCAGGTAGATTTTATCCATTAAGTATTTTTGTTGATTTACAATAATAGTTAACAATGTATGAAAATTATGGAGAAAATAATTTAATAATGTTTACAAACATTCAAACAGCCTCTTGAATGCAATTGATTGTTGGCTCCCAAAGTTGGCTAGAGTACTCATTCAATGTTGTTCTTGCTTACAATGACGCAGTAATGGTTAGATATGCTCTCAGTCCTTCCAAACTGCTGCATCTAGATTAGTTATATGCTCTCTCCAACTCAACATCTAAATTTATGGAGTTATTGAAGCTGGGATTGAATTCTTAAGGACTACTAGCAGATGCTATTATTATTATTATTATTTTTTTTTTTTTTTTGGTGAGTATCTAATACACAGTACATTTTCTAGAACACAGTTTAAAATGAGTACAATACATGGCTTAGTTAAGTAACATAGAATATTTCATTGTTTTTTAATGTACAGAACCTGGATATGGTGGGTGTATGTGTGCATGCATGAACACTCTTTCTAGTATGTGAATCTTTGAAGAACATAGTATCACATTGTATGTTCAGATTATTTAGCAGATCATTTTTTTCCATTACTGACTTCTAATTGAGAAGCTAGTGAAAACTGTGCTTCCAAGATTAGAATAACAGAAAAGATAAATGAGAAAACTTAGATTTTATTCTAACTAAGAAACATGTACAGTCTTAAAATATGTTTGTAGTGTTTGAAATATGGGAGACATAAAAGATACAAGGCTTGTTTTCTAGTCACAAGAAATTAGAATCTTAGTGAGAAAATTTCAGTAGAAAAATAACAAAGAAGTAACAGCAAAACACGGCTAATAATCCAAAGCGAGTGGTCCTATGTGACAGTAACCAGAGCATGAATGGAGAGCTGATTGTGGACTGTCATACTCACGGAGGACTTTGTTAAAGAGTTATGCCTCCTGTTAGCCCCTGTCTGATCCCAATATGCCCAGAGAAGGGACAAGAAAGCATAATAAATGGAAGGCTGAGAATTTGAATAGCATGAGCCAGGGCCAAGAAGTGGAGTGCAGAACAGGTCCCAGGATAACAAACTCACAATGGGATAACTATTTTTAAATAAACAAGAGATGACTTTAGTTACAACATTTTGCAGCAAATTTTACTCCTGCAAATATGATATTCGTCAATTATGTTATCTTGATTATCTATACAATTTTCATAATATTTATTTGAGTAGAAATCAATTATACACTTAGAGTTTCTTTTGTGACTCACTGTGTCTATTTTTACAGATTTCCTAAAGACAAACACCTGCAGAAATCCCTACGCAGTACAAGGCTAGGTCCAGAGTTTTGCTTTAGAAGGGGTTTTTTTTTTCTTTTTTTTTTTTTTTGTCAGTTTGTTTTTCTTTTTATAAATATAACATCATTTTTAAATAAGGCATTTTTAAAATTCATGTTATCTATTCATGTTAATTCTTTGGAACATTTTTTTTCATTCTCCTAGTTTTTCTTCTATGTTCATTTTGGGCTTAGTGTTTGCCTTTCAAATTTACCTTGGTTTTTATACATAAATGCAATTAATTTGATATTTATTTCAAATATTTCTCTAGTGTTTTAACATTATAGTTTTACTATTATGCTAATTTATAAAGATTTAAGATAATAAGAATATAAATCTATGATGTTACATATTCTATAATTTACTTTAAAATCTTCAAAATAAGCAGTGGGGTGTGCATAGGTAGAAAAGTTAACTGCAATCTACAACCTAGAACTGTTAGAACATGTTTGAAGGGTATTATCGGAAATCCACATTACAGAATTAGCTAAGAAAAACGTGCAGGATATTACTCACTAAATGTATACAAGCAGATTGTAGTAGCTTGTCTCCAAAGATGGCCCCAAAGAACTAGCCTCCAAAAATGTTCATAGTTCCTGCCCACAAAGAACGTTGAGCTAATTCTGGACCTATACTGTAAGGAAGCCTGTTACTTTCTAACTTCGAAATCTGGGGAAGCTTGAGGAGCAATGAAATGGTAGTTATACAGCTGGAGAGACGGTGGAGATATCCTAAGACCATATAACAAAGAGAGAGGCACAATTGCCTTCATACATTCCAGTTGAGCCTTTCATGACTGCTAGTAGAGTCACTTTCCAACTGCAACTGCTTGAGAGACCCCAAGTGAAACCAAAAGAAAAACCGCATTGAGAAGAACTGGAGACTTAGCAATGAAGAGCAAGTTAAAATAGAAGAGAAAATATGAAGAAATTAAGCTATCTTTGGAGATTGAATGCATTAATAGCCAATAAGAAACAGAAAAAAAGAAAATTTTCTCAACCTGATAAAGTTTATTTACAAAAAGCCCTGTTGTTACTTAATGGTGAAAAGGCTCAATTTATTCTGTTTAAAGTCAGAAACAAGGTGATGATGTCCCCTTTTCCCATTTTTATTCAACACTGTGCTAAAAATCCTAGCCAGTGGAATAATAGAAGAAAAAATAAATCAAAGTAATATGGATTTGTTTGGAAATGGCATAATCATTTATGCAGAAAATCCCAAGTATATTACAAAGTATTCTCTACAACTCATAAGGAAAATTAACAAGATTATGGGTACATGGTAAATACACAAAATTTGTACATAGTTTCATATAATGATAATAAACAATTATAAAAAGAAATTTAAAAGACATGTCCTTTACATTAATATTGTACTAGGTTGAATATTGTCTCCCAAAATCCATGTCTACCTGGACCCTGTGAATGTGCTCTTATTTGGAAATAGGGCCTCTACAAATGTAATCAAGTTAAGGTGTGGTCATACTAGATTAGGGTGGTCCTTAATCCAATGACTGGTTACCTTGTAAAAAGGTAGAATTTTGAACATCAGAGCACCAGGATAGAAAGGAATACCGCATGAAGACAGAGGCTGAGATTGTTGGAATGCATTAACCAGCCAGGGAACAACCACAAGGATGGTCAGCAACCATTAGAAGCTAGGAGCTAAGTATAGAACAGACATTTCTTCAGAGCCTTCAGAGCACTGCCAACACCCTGATTTCAGAACTGCAAGACAATAAATTTCTCTCGATTTTAAGTTGCTCAGTTTGTGGTACTTTGTTACAGCAGCCCTCAGAAGCTAATAAAATTACCAAAGCCATGAAAAAATTTAGACTTAAATTTAACAAAATACGGCAAGTGTTATGTGCTAGAACTGCTAACCATGGCTGAGAAAGATTAACGATCTTAGCAAATGGAGAAATACATTGCTCATGACTTGTAAGACTCAACTTTTTTAAAGATCTTAATTGTTCTGCAAACTTATCTATCAATTCAATTCAATCGCAATAAAAAACTCTCAACCGATTTTTTTTTTTAAGAAATCAACCAGGTAATTCCCAAATTTATATGGAAACACAAAGTGCTTTCAATAGCCAAAATAATTATTAAAAGGAAAATATCTGAGAGCTTACAGGACCTGATTTCAAGATTTATAATAAAGCTGCAGTAAAACAATTCATTAAAGCATAAGGATTAATATGGAACAGAATATACCCAAACATATATATTTAATTTGTTTTTTTGAAAAAGTTCAAGGACATTTATTTAATAGGAGAAGGAAATTAGGACAGCTGAATATCCATAAAAAAATGAATGTCTATTCTTACCTCATACTGTACACAAAATTAACTCAAAACACAACATAGATTTAACATATAAGCTGAAATATAAACTTTATAAAAGAAAATATAGGAACAAATTCTTATGACCTTAGTAGAGGCACCAACCATGCAAGAAAAAAAGTATAAATTAAACTTATACAAAAGCTTATATTTAGAATTTATAACAAACTCTTTTAAATTAATAATAGGAAGGCAAACAATGCAGTTTAGAAATTGAACAAAAAATCTGAACAACTGTTTCACAAAATAAAATATGAAATGGCAAATAAATAAATGTAAAGACATACAATATCATTAGATGTCAGAGAAACAGAAATTAGAACTGCAGGGAGATACCACTACACGAATATGGATGGTCCCCAACTTATGATGATTCTTCTTATGATTTTTCAACTTCAAAATGGTGCAAAAGTGAAATACATTCAATTGAAAGCAGCTGGATACCCTCTTGGGATGCTGGGCAGCTACAGCTCCTAGTCAGCCATGCCATCATGAGGGCAAACTGATACTCCACAGTGTATTCTGCTGTCAGATGACTTTGCCCAGCTATGCTAGTCTAATGTAGGTGTTCTGAGCACATTTCAGGTAAGGGTAAGGCCAGGTCAAGCTATGATGTTTGATAGGATAGTGTTTATCTGGATGTAACCCCACTGTTAGTCAAGAAGTATCTGGTACTAAAATGACCAAAAATGAAAAGACTAACAATATCAAGTGTTAGAGAGAATGAGGAGCAACAGGAACTCTCACACACTGCTGGTGGGAATACAAAATGAAACAACTACTTTGCAAAAGAAATTGTGGTATCATCCTGAAATTAACCCTAGTTGAACATAAAAAATGAATTACTGATACTGAAAATTACTGATACTGATAAATCTCAAAAGCTCTAATCTTAACAAAAGGAACAAGACACAAATAAGCAAGTATTATATGATTCCATTTATGTGACATCTAGAAAAGGAAAAAAAAGCAATGGACAGTGGCAAAAGTCAGATCGGTAGTTTCCTAAGTTGAGGAGTCAGGAAGATTGTCTACAAAAGAACATAAAGGGGCATCTTGGGGAGATAGAAATGTTTTATATTTCGATTGTGGTGGTTATGTTAATACGCACATTTAGCAAAACTCATTAAACTACACTTTTAATGTGGTAATTTTATTGTATGTAAATTATACCTCAGTAAAGTTGATTTATTTTTAAAAATCACAAAAAAATTCAACATGGGAGTAGAACGGCTAAAAGTTTTAAAAGATTGACCATAAGGAAAACAATTACAATTTTTTTTCTGTTGGAAAGGATGTATAGCAACTAGAAATTTAATATATTTATGTTTGATGTATAAAATAGTACATCCACTTTGGAAAAGAGTTTTGCAGTTTTTTATAATGTTAAAAATGTACATACCATACGATTAAGTGATACTATTCTGAGGCACTTAGGAGAAATAAAAATATAACCATTAAAGCACCTGCTCAAAAATGTTTATGTCATCTTTGTTTATAATATCTAAAACTGGAAATAGCCTAAATGCCCATTAACAGCTGAAGAGAGAAACAAATTACACTATATTCATACAATGGAATATTACTTAATACTAAAAAGAGCAAACTGCTGATATGCTGATATGTGCAACTGATGCACAGATGGATCTTAGAACATTATGCTGAGCAAAAGGAACCAAACACAAAAGCAGACAAATTAGATTCTCTCTATATAAAATTGTACAGAAAAACTAATCTTTAGCAGTAAAAATCATACCAAATGCACGCAAAAACCTGCACACTAATCTCTAGAGAAGTTTTATTCTTAATTGCCAAAACTTGGAAACAAGCAGATGTCCTTCAGTAGGTGAACAGCTAAACAAACCATAGTATATCCAGACAATAGAGTATTCAATGCAGGGGAATAAAATGAGACATCAAGCAATGAAAAGACATGAAGGAAATTGAAAGGCATATTACTAAGTGAAAAAAATTCAATCTAAAAGTCTATATATTATATGATTTCAATTATATTACATTCTAAAAAAGGAAAAACTATGCAGACAGTAAAAAGATCAGTGGTTGGCAGAGAAAAAAAGAGGAAAGAGATAAATAGGTGGAGCACAGAGAATATTCATGGCAGTGAAACCACTTTGTATGATATTATAACGGCAGATACATTTCATTATACATTTGTCAAAACCCATAGAACGTACAACACCAAGAGCAAACCCTAAGGTAAACTATGGACTTTGGGTGATAATGATGTGCCAATGTCGGTTCATCATTTGTAATAAATGTACTACTCTGATGGGGATATTAATATTGGAGGAGGCCATACATGTGTGAGGGTGGAGTGCACATGAACTCTCTGTACTTTCTACTCAATGTTACTATGAACCTAAAACTGCTAATAAATAAATAAATAAATAAAGCCTATTTTAAAAGGAAAACAATCATACCAGGTTGCCTGATCCAGGTCATTGGGCTTTTCTGCAGAGTTACAAATGTTCTTTTTGGGATCATGGAAATATTCTACAGCTTGATTGGGGTAGTAGTTAAATGAATGTCTGTATTTTTCAAAACCTATGCAACTGTACACGCAAAATGGATGAATTTTATTGTATTTATATTATACTTCAATAAACTTGATCTGAAATAATTTTTAAAAGCACGTTTTAATGGGAGCATTGGGTTGACTTGGTGATTGTTGACCTAGAGAAAAATGTATATGGAAATAGTAAGAATATGAAATACACGGCTGCCAGCTGTCTATGGTAGATTGGCTGCATTAATAGCCCTGATTAATGACCCCCCCTTATGCATGCTCTTTGGGTTATATCTTTGTACTACATGGGCTCAAGTGTTTAATGACCCAAGATTTTCCTCTATATATTAGAAATTTAGGGTTAGAAAAGACTTTTTTAAGCCATGAAGTTAAATTTTAAAATGAATTATTACAAACTACAAATTCTTGGTGTATTTTTGCTTAACCGAAGTTGGTAGTAGATATAAGTGGGGTTAAGTCATTGATGATTCTTATAAAGTCTTTTCTTGTTTCTATGAGATCCCACGGCTTCCCAAAGATCATTCACCTACACCATATATTTCTTTAATTGCTTATTTCCAAGTAAAACTGTTACTTCTTATCCATCTTTCTCTCCCTCACTCTCCCTATTTCTATTCCCTTGTTACTGCATGGTCTACAGCTAGGCAATCTTTTGTGAAAAATAGTATTTGTAATAATATTTTTCTTGAAGTTTAAGTCCCTAAGTAAGATGTCTTAGTGTTAATATTTTCTTCCATTGGAATCCATTACAAACTGGGAAGTAATTATACCTTATAAAATAAAAATGTTATCAAGTTTAGACCAATAATTTTCTCCCAATTTTTGAAAAGGGCAAAAAAGAGGGCAAGACATTTTTGGTAACCCTCTTTTATTAGGAAATATTCAAAGCATAATAGCTGGAAGACTGAATAAAGGCTTTGGCAGATAATAATCACAAGCACATTGACTCAATCTGTGTGTGCAAGAAAAAAAATGGTAAGTCAATATTGGCTACATTAAATTTCCCACATATTTTACTAACCTCTATTACACAGAACTATTAAGGATAGCATATTTCTTATTCATGCTAAAAATTAAATTTTTATCCCAAACCTGATTTTGATCTTTTCGAACTAGAATGGAAAAGCTAAAATTATTGTTTTCTGATCACGATACTGAATAAAATACTATTCTTCTTATTAATATATGTAGTGGTAATTGAGAACATTTTAAATTAATTCTTATGGTAAACTACACCTTTAATTACTCAGGTATTTTCTACTGCTTTATTATTTAAAAATTTGCTCTTCTTTAAAATACACACTGAAAAAAATAATCACTTCAATAAATGTTTAAATTCATGTTCATTAGTTTTAGTACTTGCTTACTGTCCCTCCCAAAATAGAAGACGACGAGAAGTGGTTGTTTCTTCTGCCTAATTTGACCACAATATACAATAAATTATCCATGGTCTACCTATATATTTACTTTTGTAACTAAAGCAGAAATAACCTGAGAAGTTTGGGTTCATAAATCTTATGTGTATAATAGCAAATATACCTTTCAATACATACCCCAACACAGTTTTTGATCCACAGTCCCCTAGACTGAATATTGGTTTATTGTTCCTACTAGTCCGATGAGTTTAAATTAAGTACCAACTATGTACATAGCAGACACTTAAGAAGAGGGATCACATAACTTTTTCTTTAAAAGACCATATAGTAAATATTTTAGACTCCATAGGGCACAGAGTGGTCTCTGTCACATACTCTCTTTTATCTTTCTTTGTTTTTTAACAACTCTTCTAAAATGTAAAAACTGTTCCTAGTTCATGAGCTATAAAAATACTTTAGACTACAATCACCATTTTGACTAAAATGATCAATTCTAGTAGATAACTCTAGCTGCCATAATGAATAATCCAATATTGCATTGATTTTATTTTGACCATAGTTTGTGTTTTGCTAGTGTACATTTATATCAGCAGTTGTGGGGTGGGGGTCTCTGCCACAGACACTTTCAGAATGCTAGGCTAAAGCAAAATATATCATCTTCAACGATATACTTTTACAAATCCTGACACACCCTGAACATTGCTAACTGACGTTATAACAGGCTTGCATTGGAGAGAGGACTGGGGGTGGGGAAGAGATTCTTATGGACCCAGGAACAAGAAGGTGTACCTCATTCTGTTCACATCCTATTGTCAAACTCAGTCAGTTGGCCAAACCTAGCTTCATGGGATGCTGAATAGTATAGTCATGCTAAAAAAAGCAGCAGCAAGTTTGCTAAATAGCTAATCTAGCATCTGACTCAGGTACATGTAGGCTAAAGACTGTTTTAATAGAAACTGAATTTTAAGCAAGTTTGCTACAATTCAAAATTTTATTAAACATAAAGCATATTTAAATTGTTTAAAATTACCTTTCCCTGATTTTATATATCCTGTAAAAATAAACTACTCCTATTTGAGTAAAAGTACTTTCAGAAATGGAATATGTAATTGAATAACTATTTTAAGAATTCGGCAAAACTACAAAAGGAGTAGAGACTGTATAGGGGTATCATTTATCTGAGATACCCATAAGTAATTGGTAATCTCCACATTCACATAGAATGATTGCTATTTGTGTTCAATAAGTAAGGCTAACCTTATCCAAGACTGTGAGCCCTATCCATTGGCCTGTCAAAAAGATGTTACCATCCCACAGACTTCCATATTAACTAAATTAAGCACAGTGATTACGTTAAGAAATTCTGGTCATCTGAAAGGCTTGGACCATATCCTGAAAATGCAGGAGATGAGCTGGCAAGGTTCAGCTAGAGCAAAGATTCTGCCATGTCCAATGGCCATTAGAGAAGGCAAGTTCTTCTGTAATCTTGTAGTCCTTGAGGTCAGGACTTCTCCCAGGCACTAACATCCTACCGTGCCAGACTTCATGCTGCACTGGAATGAAGGCACAGCTTCTTAGTTTTCCCCAGTGAATGCTGCATCAACAATCTGGGGTGGAGGAGGATGCTACTTAACTGCTCTAACTTGAACAACAACGTTATTTTCCATTATGTAGTTTTTAAGTTGATTTTACATTGTAAATCTTGCCGTAGGATTGATACCACTGCCATCCATTTTCTCCACGTTTTCTTCTTTTCCAGTGTATATATTTAGTCTCATCTTCTTTCGAATTGTGAGTTTTTTAAAGAAAGAGCTAAGTATAGACAAGAGGAAAAATCAAGAATAAACTGTGGAACTACATATACCATAATTTTTTTAATAAAATGATATTCATTGGTTTCATTTTAGTGTTGTAGTCTAGTTTTACTCTGATAAAACTATATTAACATATCAGCAACACCCAATAGCATCTGAATTTTGCCAGGACTACAAAGATACAAAGTATAAAGCACAAATATGCCAGAATGTTTAATAAATTATTCCAAGTGTCAATGGTTGAGCATAAATTTTTATAGAAAACTTTCAGATCAGGTATTTACAAGAAATAAGTCTTTCCCATACCTTTTATTCCATGAATAGACCTTCACAGTACAGAGACATTTCCACATTCTTTTATCTCTCCAAGAAAATATAATGATTTCCTAGTCAGTTATGGAAATACCATAGATGAATAATTTAATTGAACATTATAAAAACAATGTATAAATACATAGTATGCATTAGTTCTTATAAGCACAGAGTAATTTTGAAAAATGAATCCTAAAATTGCCAATGGAAATGCATTTACATTATGTGTCTTTGTTAACTAAATTGTTTCAAGAATGTGAATTATAATATTAAGTTGTCATTGATATCATCGCCTCACTATAATACATCTTATTGCTCTACTTTTATTTGAGTGGTTAATATATAGAACTTAAAAGCTATTTTCGAAATGTCACATCGAATATATTGACCAACTTTGATGTTGGCACAGGCCTTTTCACATATTCGTGCTGTTCTTGGACAATTCAGCTGCCCCTCAAGTTTTTTGCAATGTCAGTTTCTGTGACTAACCTTTGATTAAAATCATTTCGATGTTTTAACTATAATACTGGAGAATTAACTTGTTAGAATTTTAACATAAAATGATTTCTTTTAATGTCAGGCTTGGATGTTGTTTGAAGTGTTTGTGCCATATCCAACTGATAAAGGACATAGGGGATGCATAGTAGCTACCGTCCCTCTATTATGATCCTTCATGTCACTATGAAAGGCGTAATGCAGGGAAGAGATTTAACAGAAAACAGTGCAGAACAGTGCTAGGGTGCTTTGATCTGATTGTTCCATAATGAAAAAAAGAAAAAAAAAAACCATTGCAAAAATTAATACTTCTAGATTTGTGCTAAAGAACAAATAATCATTATGTATATGACCATAACAATCACATTGTTTGTTTAAATCTGGCCAGAAGCTCATGGTCTATCCTAAGAAACCTTTGTCCAAACATTGATGTTCTCAACTTTGGAAGTCTTAGTTTTGTTTAAAATTTGAAATCACATTTTTGGTATTGTTATATTTATAACAATTAGAAGAGCTAAAAATTTATTTCACAGGAGAAAAAACGGAACGTGCCAAGTTTTGTCTAATTTGTAAAGAAGGGAAGGGGCAGTAAAATGAAAATAAATGCAACTTTCTAGTTTTCTTGTGACTGGAGGAGTTATTTGTTTTAATCAACGACTTCATAGAGTTCTACTTACCAGTGTAATAAACTCGATACTTAACAAAGATCACGAAATATTGCATTAAAATAGTTTGGGTGGCTGATGTTTTCTGCTTTTCAAATTTGGCTAGAGTCTTTACTGTATTTCACCATAAAATAATGATTGATAAGTAACAAATGTCTCAAGTATGGTTCATTGAAAATGCCTAAGTCAAAAAAAAGAAGATTTCTATAATGACATTATGACTGAAAAGAAATTTTTGGTTATAATTTCTAAGAAGAAAGAACAAGTTTATTTGAATTAGTAATTAATTACTATTATCATTACTCCATCTATAATTAGAGTCAAAGAGAAGAGAAATCTGAATTACTAACAGCCCAGAATATTAGAATCACTATAATAAAATACAATTCTGTGATATGCTACACGATGCATTGAATTTAATTATGTCCATACATTATTTTCTATCAGAAGTCCTGAAAAATCTCCGCATATCGCTGAATTGCATTTTGCTTCTAAATGCTAGAGGTTGTATGTAAAATTTGTTCTATTCAGATTTTAAATTTCCCCTTTCTTGCCCTAAAGATTTTAGATATGTACAAAATGTAGCAGATGTATACTAAAATGCCTTGATAATTCAAAACAGACAACATGAAACTCAACTATTGAAGTATGTTTCATGTACACACAAGTTCTCAAGGTCTGTTGAAATATGTGTAGTTATTTGCCTCTCTGATGAGTATAAAAACCCTCTATGCTTTATGGCATTTCTGTTTCCTGTCTTATCTGTCAATTCTTAATAGCTGGTTGTTGATCTGTCCTTTATACCTTGCCTTGTTCTGAAGAAAAAAAAAAGCCATGTTATTTCCATAAATAGCCTAATTTATAGATTACATTAAGACTGTAGAAACTGACACAGCCTCCTGTCTGTCTTTATAGACTAAAGCAATGCAGTGAAAGAATCCAGAAGCCTGTCCCTAACTAGCCCTGTCTTCTAGGCAAAACCACATACTCTAACTGGCCTTGGTGCCTTTGATTGTAAAATGAAGACTTAACCAACAAGCTCTCCAAAGTCCCTTCTTAAAGATAAAATTGTATACTATAAACGTTAAGCAGAATTAATATATATGTATTTTAAAACAGTGAATGCAGAAGCAAAATAATAATTTGAAGAGTTTCTAATTAATATAAGCCTAAGCAAGAACATAAAAAACATCCCACATAGGTCCTACTGCAAATGATTTTGCTATTTAGATTACAACTATTCACCTTTGCCAACTCACTCATGCTGGAACTCTATTTATACTCCCAAACGTAGCACATCAAATAACAGAAGAATGTTATTCAGTTGTGGAGCTACCCAATCCCCACACAAATTTTTGTCAAAGTAGCATTTTTAAAAATGATTGACCAACCCCCATTGAATTTTTTTTTCAAATATTTCCTTTGCTTGGATCACCAGCAACAACTAGCCAGTGGAAATTTTTTGCAAACTCTTGGCTTTCTGTACCACTCTAATAGCAGATGGATATTTCCCCACTACAGATGAAACAAATGTTTCTCTTTGGATAGATTTTCCCGTTAAACAAACTTTTGCCATTGAAATCTATGTTTAGATTTGGGCTGTTGGATCATCACCAAGTTAAACAGATGCTTGCTGAAATATCTGCTTTATTTTGCTGATTCAGAAACACATTAATTGTTCTGTGAATTTAGTAAAAATCATCAGGTATTATTTTTAAATAATTACTTTGTCAAAAGGTGGTTCTTCTAATGTTTGATTTTTTGGCTCATGAAGTAGACTTCAATTTTATGAAAATTTCTTAAGCTATCTGCATTTCTTTTCCCTGAATGGGAATGAATCTTTTCACCTTTTTTGGTGACAATCAGGATCATACTCTGCTCAAATCTGCCCAAGAAGTCCAAAACTAGCAAAATGCATAACTGCTACATAATGGAAAAAAAAAAGATTTTTAAAAAGTTCATACCTATATTTATCTTGGGCAACTTGCCCCTTCTTGACCTCAGCTTCCTGTTTGTAAAATGATGAGTTTGCATTAAATGATTTCCAAAGTCTCTCCAGTCCTAAATTTCTAGGACTCTGTGACCCCATTTACAAGCCTCGCTGAGCTAATTTACCACAGATGTACTCTTGTCCAGTATCAATGCCAGTAAACATCAGCATTGGGAAACAGCTAATAAGAAGCTAAATATTGTTGATGGTGAAAACAGAGATTGATACAAATGAAAGCACAGTTTAGTTCTTATTACATATAACTGGATTTCTTTAGTCTTTTTGTGTGTGTGTGTTACCTATTACCTGTAAGTTCAGAATTCTCACTGAAGTCCAGCATATTAGCCCTGTTCCCTTTTCCATCCCCACTTTATTCTTCATCTTCTATTCTATTCTGCAGATTTCAGAGGGGTTAAGCTGAGATTAGCACCATTTTAAGGGAAATATTATTTGCCTTGTCCAAGTCTCATATCCTCCCTTCCTCCCCGCCCCGATGGTCAGATGCCTCACATATGGCTCTAAGGCATATGCTTCATGGAGGTCAATGCGGTTATAGGTTAAGAATAAAATTACCAGTGGCTAATCCTGCTTTTTTGCTTTCAACACTGCGGGGAACGTGGCCAGTGCTCCCCACAAAAAGCTGGGTCCCTTTGGTAGAGTTGCAAGGGATAAGAAAATAATAGAGAAAAATGGAAAACGGAAGAAATAAAAGAATACACTGAGACAAAGATACAGTTTTATAAGTTTATAAAGGTTATAGGCAAAGCGGGTAGCTCAGGGGGCTTTGGACCTCTCCATAGGTCTCCAAAAAAAGCCCCAAATGAAGTCTTACATGGTAACTTATAGGGAATAGTAAATAATTGCCAGGGGCAACAGGTTTACATAACAGCAGGTAGTTCCTCTCAGGTTAACAGATTTTTAAAAGGCTTCTATGGAAGGCTTCTACAGATTCTTTAACATATTCTATCTACCTTACAAAGTCTTTCAAAGGTTAACTTCTAAATTCTAAGGTAAGTTTATCATTTAACAGAGGGGGTAAACAGAGATGTATTGGCTCCATGTTTATTAGGTTATTGTGAATGGAGACAGGTAGTCTAGAGTGGTTTAAACAAGAGCTTTGCTTTAGCCATTCAGGAAGCTGTCTGCTGTCTGTTCCGGAGGGCACTCCTTTGTCAGCTCTCAGCCTGTAGTTTTTAACAGATTCACTTGTGCTTTACAAAGCAAATCCAGAGTTGTTCCTTATTTATAAGTTAGTATATGACCCAATCAAGTGACTGGTAAAATGCTGTGGAAATAGCAACCACTGGGTGAAACTAACTGGCAGACTTCAACCAAAGAGACTTTGTAGTGTGATGGAAGATCTATGACCTTTCCTGGGACTTGGGTTCCAGTTTAGGCCTGGTCACCTCCCAGCAAGGTAAATATAAGCAAAATACTTAAGCCTCTTTAAGTCTTACTTTCCTCAAATGTTAAATAAACCAATAATACCTTCCTTATTTTATTTTATAATGTTTGGCAAACCATAAAAGGATAATACATGTAAAGCGTTTGGCACATATAATCATTCCTTGATACTTTTTGTGACAATGCAACAACATAACACATAAATAACATCTAACATATAGAGTCCCCACTCTATAAATAGTAGCTATTACTAGTACATTAACTTTAAAGTTGTTTTCCTGAATGACACAAGTCTAAAGTTATATTTCCAGATTTGAGGACCTAAAATCCTATCTTGTATATATATATTAATATCTAGTTGGCATTTATTACCTTTACCCTTTTATTTTTATTGTAAAATACACATATGTGGCCCAAGGTTTCCTCTGAGATTTATGGAAGAGGCAGGAGTGGGGAGATTTGAGAATCTAGGAATGGCAGGGGTGTCCCTGGGTACCCTTAGAGAAGATCCAGGGAGCACAACTGTAATATATTCACAGTGTCATTCAGCCCAGGAGGCAAGGTGGCTTCAGATGGTATGGTACTAGTGCTGCTCTCACCCAAGGGGATCAGGCACTGAGCCCTTTGTGAGGAGAACTCTGTTCCAATTGGGACAGGCAATTTTTCCTTCACTCATGATGACGTTTTTGGCAGACATTTTTTTCACGCACTTGTTTCTCACAACATGCATTCTGACTTCTGAATCTATAGCTTTGGGGCACTAACTAGGTGCTCAGTAACTAATTACTGACCTTGAAGTAGTTTATTAATTTGTTTCTTCTACTCTCCACCATGTCCACCATGCTATGCTTTTAACAGTGAAGAATTAGTTCTTCCTTTGAGTTAGTCATGAAGACTGCTTAACCAAGACATCAAAAATTATCTTCACTTTTCATATTAAAAACAAAACACAGTAAGTCAATGTTTCAGGATGCTTATGTTTTAGAACATAGGAGAAGAAATGTTGTAAATATAACTATAGACCCAGTGCTGACCAGGAAAGAAGGACTGTTAGTGAAGTGAGGTTCACTCACATTAGTCGATGTGCCCCCATTTGCTGTGCAATTTGCTTCTGAAACAAAGAAACTTTCTCTTAAGAATTTAAGAGAAAGTCTGGTGGGGAAGGGAATGGTTAAAGTTCTACGTGGTGAGAGATTCTCAGGGGGTGTGTTAGGCTTGACACCATTGGAATCTGCATAGGGCAGGCTTCCAGAGAAGGTTTATTAAGGTTCTGTTTCTATTAGGAGCCACAGGGCCTCAGGGACCAACAATTACTGGGCAGATTGCTATTATTGTATTTGGGCTCCGGCTCTATACCCCTAGAACAGTGGTTACAAACCGACAACTTGAAAGCTCAATCTGGCCCACAGACATGTTTCATTTGGCTCATATTCTGTTGTGTAAAAATGTTACCAACATTTAAAACTAGGAAATTTCATACAAATACCCAGATTTCTGGCTTTTGCTGAAACAAAATCAGAAGGTTTGGCAACACTGGGCTCCTATTTCTGTATGACAACAATTGGCTAGATCTACATAGCCTTTCTCCAACAGGTGAAGAATGTGTTCTGTTTAGCACAGTCCCCACCACTCCCTAATACTCTCCGATCCTCAACCTGAGTGTCTGTTGCCATTTATCACCACATGTGCCATGTAATTACAGTGTACAGAAATATCATTCTGTAAAAGATTATGTCTTAATCACTTGGGATAAAAATAGAATGAGAAGTTCTCAGGTTGAAAAAAATGGCAGAGTCCTTATCCCAGTGAAGAATAATCACACACATTTAATATTATTTAATTCACAGTATCTGCCTAGGACTACATCAAAGGAATATCCTCACTCTTCCTTGGGGTTTCATAAATAAATATAAATTTGGGGAAAAGATGACCTTGCCCTTAACCATACATTATTGATTTCAGAATAGGCCTTGGCATATAATAAGGGCTCAACCAGTTGGGTGAATGAATGAATATGAATAGAAAAAGACTTAGGACCAACCCATTTCTCACACAACATAAATCATGTAGATTCTGAGGAAGGCTCTCTGACCTCTAGTTTGTGAAAGAAATGTGTATATTTTAAATCCCAGCCACAATACTGACACCTCTACACTAGCTGAGGACACCATAAAAACATAGTAGATCTTTATTTCCAAAAGGTATCCATTAGAGTCTTTCATAATATCACCTGATAGAGACTTGAAAGACATGTCCCAGGACATTGTGCTTGACTTTGTCCTGTTCCCCCTTTTTTTTACATATATAATCAGAAGCTAATGAAGACATGGATGATTCCCTTAACATATTTATAGATGACAGTGATAGTATTTGGGAAAGAATGTCTCCAGGCTAGATTGCAGGCTCAATATCCAAGTGTAGAGTGCCATCCACTAGAGATAATACAGTTTACAGGTTTGGTCCACACCATGGAATGAGATAAAGACATTACATGAAAGGGGAGACAAGACTCAAGAAGAGAACCTTTAAAATGTGGGGGAAAGAGGAGGTGGAGCAAGATGGCTGAAAGACCCCTCCAGTGATCATCCCCCTGCAGGAACACCAAAGTGAGCAACCACCCATGCAAGAAAGCATCTTTGTAAGAACCCCAAATCAGGTGAGTGATCCAAGTACCTGGTTTTAACATCACATCCAGGAAAGAGGCACTGAAGAGTGTAGTGAAGACAATCTACTTTGCCTACACCACCCTTCCCGCATCCCCCGGCAGTGGCGCACCAACACTAGGTGGAGAGAGATTCCGTGTCTTTAGGGGAGGGAGAGGGAAGTGATTATGGTGTTTGCATCGGAAGTCATGCTGCTTTGTCACAGTGGAACACAACACAGGGCAGAATTCTGTCTGTGCCCGTTGAGAGAGCATTTAGACCAGCCCAGGACAGAGGGGAATCCTCTACCCCAGTGGTAGCAGCCTAGGCTCTGGCTAGCTCCAACACCAGCTGCCTAAAGTGGTCCTGGGCCTGGAATAAATGTGAAATGACTTGACTGCAGTCCTTGGTCTAGTCCTGATGTGCACTGGGCTTGGAGCCAGTGGACTTGGGGTGCATGTGACACAGTGGGACACCATCTGTGGGGGTCAACAGAGTGCCTGTGACCCCTTCTCCAACTGCAGGAAGTGCAGAGAGAGAGACTTCTTCCATTTGGGGAATAAAAAGGGAAGAGGACAGAGGATGTCATCTTGCAACTTGAGTACCAGCTCAGCCACAGTAAAATAAAATAGCAAGCAGATTCCTGAAGCCCCTGATTCCAAACCTTAGCTCCTGGATGGTATTTCTAGACCCGCCCTGGGCCAAAAGGGAACTCACTACCCTGAAAGGTAAGGCCCAGTCCTGACAGGATTCGCCACCTGCTGACTTAAAAGCCCTTGTCTTTGAATAAACATCATCAGTAATCAGGCATTAGCCTCCATGAATCTTGGGTAAGACTGTGCTCTGGCTTCAGGTGTGACCCAGTGCAGTCCCAGATGCAGAGGCCATGGAGGAATACTCACATCTTCCTCCCCCCAACTCCAAGTAGCCCAGCATGAAGAGTGACAATCCTTCTGTTTGGGGGAAAGTGAAGGAAGAGAATGAGAGATTTTGCCTGGTAATCTATGAAACTCTCCAATATCTTACCCGAGGCCAACAAGGCAGTACACCCTGAAGTCTGCAAGAGTCCCGGTGTTACTGGGCTTGGGACACCCCTTAGTGCTAATATCACTGCAGTGACCAAAGACTTACATCACAATGCTCAATTCCTTTTATACATGGAAAACCTTCTGAAGAAGGATGGGTACAACCAAGGCCAGACTGTGAAGATTAGCATAAATCTTAATGTGCCCAGATATTCAGGAGCATCTACAAGAATTAAGACCATCCAGGAAAATATGATCTCTCCCAATAAACTAAATAAATCACCAGAGACTGATCCCAGGGAGATGGAGATACATGAACTTAAGACACAGAATTCAAAATAGCTGTTTTGAGGAAACTGCATGGAAAAGGAATTCAGGATTCTCAAGCAGAAATTCTGGAGCTGAAAAATTCAATTGACAAACTGGAAAATGTGTCAGAAAGCTCTCAATGGAAGAAATGATCAAGAGAAGAAATAATAAATGAGCTTGAAGATGTGTTATATGAAAATACACAGTCAGAATAGAAAATAGAAAAAAAAATGAAGACATAGAGTGGCTGAATTAATAAAAAATTAAAGACTTAAGTATATAATGCCTGTAAGAAACTCACTTCACCTAGAAAGCTACCCTAGACTGAAAATAAAGGAATGTAAAAAATATTCTATGCAAATGTAAACCAAAAAACAATAGGAGTAGCTATGCTTCTATAAGATAAAATAGATTTCAAGACAAAAACTGTGAAAAGAGACAAAGAAGGTCATTATGTAATGATAAAGGCGTCAATTCAGCAAGAGGATGTAACAATTTTAAAAATATACGCACCCAATAGAACAACAGAACTTATTCCTCCTATCTGTGTATGTAACTTTGTACCCAGTGATCAATCTCTCCCCAACTTCTTCTCCCACCAAAATTTATTTTTATAACCACCTGTCAATAGAGTATGAAAAACATAAATCACCTTGGTTCATTTGAATAAGCCCAATTCCTGTGAGAGTTTTGTTTGATAATGTTCTATTGTATAGTGTGGTGAGGATGGTTAACAGTAAGACAAGTTCCATTATGAAACAGTTCGACAAGAGGCTTTCGAATGTCCTCACCATGAAGAGATAATAAACACATGATATGACGTTTATGATACTCCGATTTCGTCATTGTGCAACATATATATGTATCGAAATATCAAATTGTACTCCACAAATATGTACAAATACAATGTGCCAATTATAAAGTAATAAAAAAGAAGTATAATATATATATATATATATATATATATATATATATATATATGGACCCAGCACTGGAAAACTTAGATATATAAAGCAAACATGATTAGAGCTAAAGAGAGAGATAGACCTCAATGCATAATAGCTAGAGAGCTCAACATCCCACTTTCAGCATTGGATAGAATGTGCAGACAGAAATTAACAAACAAACATCAGACTTTATCTGCACTATAGACCAAATGGACCTGATAGATATTTACAGAATGTTTCAGTCAACATTTTCATAGTATTCATTCTCCTCCTCAGTACATGGATTATTCTCAAGGATAAACCATATGCTAGGCCACAAAACAAGTCTTAGAAAATTCAAAAAAATTAAAATCATATCAAATTATTTCTCTGACTACAATAGAATAAAACCAGAAATAAATAGCAAGAAGGACATTGGAAACAATGTAAACACTAGGAAATTAAACAATATGTTTCTGAATGACCAGTGGGTCAATGAAGAAATTAAGAAAAAAAATTAAATATTTTTTGAAAGAAATAAAAATGGAAACAGTATACTGAAACCTAAGAGATAAGTTAATAGCAATAAATGCCTACATCAAAAAACTAGAAAAAGTCTAACAAAGTAACAATGTATCTTAAAGAATTAGAAAAACAAGAGAAAACCAAACCCAAAATTAGTAGAAGAAAAAAAATAATAAAGATCAGAGAAAAAGTAAATGGAATTGAAACAAAATAATACAAAATATCAATGAAACTAAAAATTGATTTTTGGGAAAGATAAACAATATCGACAAACCTTTAGTAAGACTAACTAAGGAAAAAAAGACAGAAGACCCAAATAAATAGAATCAGAGATGAAAAAGGAGAAAATACAACTGTTACTGCAGAAATTCAAAGGATCGTTAGACACTACTATGATCAAATGTATGGCAATATATTGGAAAATGTAAAAGAAATGGATAACTTTCTAGATACTTACAATCTACTAAGATTGAATCAAGAAGAAATGCAAAACCTGAATAGACTAATAATAAATAATGTGATAGAGACAGTAATAAAAAGTTTCCCATCAAAGAAAAGCCTAGAATCTGAAAGTTTCTCTCCTGTATTCCATCAAACACTTAAAGAAGAACTAATAAATATCCTACTCAAAATACTGTAGAAAGTTGAGGAGAATGGAATACACCCGAACTCATACTATGAGGCCAGGGTCACCCTGATGCCAAAACCAGACAAAGGCAGAAAAACAAAAACAAAAAGTAAATAATAGGCCAATATCTCTGATGAATAAAGATATAAAAATCCTCAACAAAATACTAGAAAACCAAATTCAACAACACATTAAAAAGATTATTCATTATGACTAAGTGCTATTTATCCCAGGGATGTAAGGGTGTTTCAACATATGCAAATCAGTCAGTGTGGATATCATATAAACAGAATAAAAAGCTATACGATCGCTTAAATGAATGCTAAAAAAGCATTTGATAAAATCCGACACCATTTCATGATAAAAACTCATGAAAAATGGTTATAGTAGGAGCATATCTCGAGACAACAAAAGATGTATATGACAGGACCACAAATGGTATCATACTGAATGGGGAAAAATTAAAATCCTTTCCTCTAAGATTTGGGATAAGACAAGGATGCCCACTTTCATTACTGTTATTCAGGATAATAATGGAAGTTTTACCTAGAGTAATTAGACAAGGTAGAGAAATAAAGGGCATCCAAATTAGAAAGGAAGAAATCAAATTATCCTTATTGACAGACAAGGATCTGATTTTATGTCTAAAGAAAACTAAAAACTTCACCAAAAATCTATTATTAATAGAATTGATAAACAAATTTAGCAAAGTCACAAGATACAAAATCCAAATGCAAAAACCAGTAGACATTTTATATACCATAGCAAACAACCAGAAAAAAGAAACCAAAAAATTAACCCCATTAACAATAGCTATAAATAAAGTAAAATACCTAGGAATAAATTTAACTGAAGAAGTGAAAGTTCTCTATAATGAAACTATGAAACATTGGTGAAAGAAATTGAAGAGGACACAAAAAAGTGGAAAGATATTCTATGTTCATGAATTGGAAGAATCAATATTTTTAAAATGGCCGCTTTGCTCAAAGCAATCTACAGATTCAATGTAATCCCCATCAAAATACTACTGACATTCTTCACTAAATTAAAAAAAAAATCCTAAAAGTTATATGGAACCACAAAAGACCCAGAATAAACACCTTGCATCCTTAAAAAACAAAAACAAAAACAAAAACAACAAAAAAACTGGAGGCATCACATTACCTGACTTCAAATTATACTACAGAGTTGTAGTAAACAGAACAACATAGTAGTAGTATAAAAACAGACACATATATCAATGGAACAGAATCGAAAACCCAGAAATAAATCCACACATTCATTGATAGTGAACTCATAATTTTGGACAAAGGTATCAAAAACATACATTGGAGAAAGGACAATCTCTTCAATAAATAGTGGTGGAAAAACCGGATATCTGTATACAGAAGAATGAAACTAGAACTCTGTCTCTCATCACATGCAAAAATCAAATCAAATGACTAAAGTCTTAAATCTAAGACCTGAAACTACGAAACTACTAATAGAAAACATCTGGGAAATGCTTCAAGATATTGTTCTTGGCAATGATTTCTTGAGTAATACCCCCAAAGCACAGGCAATCAAAGCAAAATTGGACAAATGTGATCAAATCAAACTAAAAAGCTTCAGCATCATATTCTATTACAATTGAAATGTATATTTAATCTGCATTATGATCAGAAGGTTTGGGGAGGATGGTGTCCATGAGAGAGTTTTATGACACACATGGTTATAATTGATCACAGGATCAAACATTAGAAACCTGATATATATTTATTCTCATTATTATAACTTTTATTGTATAAATGCAAAAGAAAAAGGAGAAATTCAGAGTGTTTGTAAACCTCTAAAAGTATTTGTATGGGATATCAACTATTTCCTCTTTGCTAATTTTCAATATTTCACCATGATGCATTCTGATTGATACATTTTAATGCCAATTTTTTTCTTTGCTGCTTATAGAGCAATAACGAAGCATCTGCAACAAAATTCCCTACTCTCCCATTTAGTTATTGTGTTTCCATAATTTCTTTTTCAATACTACAGCTTCTTTCTATATTTTAAAACTACCTTTATTGTCTGCTAGGAAAAACCTATGGTTGATTATGTGTTTCTTTAAAATCTTCAAAAAACAATTGAAGGCATTGAAATATGAAGTCATCAAATGCTCCTTCAGTGAGGTGATTTATCTCAACTGCTCATGATGTGACCTGCTTTGTTCCAATGAAAGTAATTGCTCTCTCTGACAAGCGTAATCTCCACTGATAAAACTAAGAATTGGATTTCTAAAATTAAAAAATTCTTCTTGTACATCCCTATTTTTCAAGAAATTTAATGTAATGATACAAAGATGTGTGTGTCAGTTATTAATTTATTATGAAATTTGCATGGAAGAATATACATATAGCATAGAAAGTATATATGACATAGGTGGAAAACACAGATTTTAGTATCATGTCTTGGATTTATGTTTTAGTTTTGCTACTAATGTGTTCATTGAACCTATGGAAGTCAGCAAACACAACTGAAATTGAATGACAACTCTATTTTCTTCTTTTGTGTAATATATATCTTGTGTGTCTGAAGATCAAATGAGATTGTGTGTTTAAAAGTATTTATAAACTAAAATAGTTTTAGTTTATTTATTATTAAGTGCAGTTAATAAATTAGAGAGTAATGATAAGTTACTGCATAAAACATGCATTGTAAAATATTTTGGCTTTCTAATAATTTAACCACATAAAGTAAACTTCCATTCATTAACTATCCAGTTTTCTGTTAATGCTTTACATTATCGTTCACAAATGGAATCATAGAAGACCACAATAATAAATGCTAGGAATGCCAGAAGTTGCGGTTCTCAGATATTTAATTGTATTTTTAAGATATCTTGACATATAGAATGAAGATAAATAATGACACAGCAGAATGCAGTGTAAGTAGCACTGAGTATTGCTGTCTATGAGCACAACGTGAATTCTGAGAAGAGAAAATCACCATCAATTCTGCCCCTTGGAGATGGTAGACGTGAGCTGGAACTCAGAATACAGAGTATCTATTCTGCCAGACAGCATTAGGAAGAGGATGTTGCCAGCTGTAGGATAATACCTTTGTGTTTTCTAAGCCACTGCATGCATGTGTGATCAGTTTTTACAGAAACAATGGGAAAAATAACACAGATTTTTGATACCTGAAAACGAGATACTGCTATAACACGTATTTTGAAAATTCCAAAGTGGCTTTGGAATTAGTTAGTGAATGAGGTTAAAAGAATTTTGAGGGCATGCTAGAAAAAGCTTAGTTGGCTTTGAACACACTGTTAATAGAAGTGTGAATGTTAAAAACTGCTAGAAAGGACTCAGAAAGAAGAGAAGAGCATGGTAAAGAAGACATAGATTGCCTTAGAGAATCTTTAAATCATCTTAAACAAACTGTTAGTAAAAATGCAGATGTAAAAAGTGCTGTTGGTGACTGCTCAAAAGGAAATAAAGAACACATAGTAAACATTGGAGGAAAGAGTTTCCTTATTATATAGTGGCAAAAACTTAGAAGAGTTGTGTCCTGCAATTACGTGGAAAACAGAACTTATAAATGATGAAATTCAATATTTAGCTGAGATTTCCAGGCAAAGGATGGAAGAGACAGCTTGGTTTCTTTTCTACTTATAGTAAAATACAGGGAGAAAGAGATATATGTTTCCATTTATAAAGTATTCACAAAACAAAATTATAGAAGTGGAGAACAGATTAATTGTCATAGGAATTCTGAGTTGTGGGGAAAAGGGGTGAGCGTGGCTGCAAAGAAATAGTGAGTCACAGGTTGATGGAACTGTTCTGATTGTGATGGTGACTCCACAAGGCTATACATGAGGTGAAATTGCATAGAACTATATGTACATATGCACACACATACACACACACACGTACATAAGTACTTGTAAACCTGGGGAAATATGAATAAATTCTGTGGTTTGTACTCATTCCAATTTTCCAGTTTGGGTATTGTACCATTGTTATATAATGTTTTATTGTTGGCAGAGCCTGGATGCAGGATACATGGGGCCTCACTATAATTTTTTTTTAACTTCCTATAAATCCAAACTTATTTTAAAATATAAAGTAAAAGAAAAAAAAACTACCAACAGTAGTTTGAACAGTTTTTGTTTTCTACATCTTATATCACTTATTATGCGAAGTGAGCATTTTTTTTCTATGTCTGGACAAATTGTCATATTCTTATGTAAGTTTGGATCAGATCTCAACATTTTATCCTTTGTGCTTTCAAAGTCTAGAAAGGAATCCTGGGAGTTCCTTTAATATGAAGGTTTGTGCCAACGTCACTTCCACTGTGACATCTACATTCTTTTCTTCACAATCACTTCCTTTATTTACTTTGATAAGTTCACTTTCAGTAAGTTCCTCTGACCGCTTATCTGAAGTCTCTCACGCAAACAACGATGTCAAGATTCCCATCATTGGCTATTTCTTCTATGACTCTGTTTACATTTAATTCCAATTTTACTTCCATTGTTGTCACTTTTTGTTTCTTTGCTGCAACTTCACCTTTGTTGGCCAACTCCTTTTTGTTCTAAACTGTTGCTGGGGTCCATCACCAGGAGATAAGAAGGAAACACGACTACATGCCTTGCCATATGTGAGTACACTGAGTAACATCTGTATTAACCGATCCCTGACAGACTTTGAAAGAAATAACATGATGACTGGCCATGATACACACAGTGATTTGTGCACTGAAGAGCTAGATATGAAATTTGTTCTTTATGCAACTTCTCACAGTTAATATACCTTGGGAATTGGAATCTGAATCATGTTTCTGGGAGACTGAAGTTATTTAACTAAATACAGCCTGATAATTGAAATCTGTGTCTGTCAGAACTGTGCACAGCAAAGACTGCCTGGCTCTAGAGAGAGTTATATGTATTTAAATCCTGGATCACAAAGTAAAATGAAATTTGCTAACTGGAATTTTTAATTAAAAAATTTGTAAAGATGGCATTTGAATAACGTTATTATCTGGCCTACATATTCAGTTTCACATCCTAAATGCATCTTATATTCCAATCAAACAATAAAAATTTTCTACTTTTCTGAACATGCCTTGGTTTTCATGAAATTTCTCAAGCTGTTCTCCCCACCTGGACTTAGATTACTATCTTTATTTACCTGGTGAACTCCTATTCATCCTTCAGCATATCATTTGAATCCCCTCCCAACGAGAGCCTTCAGGGGTCCTTCTTTCCACCCTTGCCATCTATTAAAAAGGCATCAGTATCTATTCATTAATCTTTTTCTAATCAGTAGAAACTGCTGTGATAACTCTTCGGCTCCAAACCAGCAGCATCATTGAAACAGTAATAAAGAAATAAAAAATTTAAGCAAATATAAATTATATTCATAAAGGAATGGGAAATTCATGCTAGTCTGTCTATATATTTAAGAGGACAAAAAGTGTGAACAAAGGAATATGTGTGTGTGTGTGTTGTGTGCACACACTTTTTTAATAGCAAAATCACAAGATTATGAAAAATATTTTGACATGATTAGAGAACTGGCATAAGAAAAAGCAAACAAAAGAAAAAATTATTTTTGGATGGAAAAGTATAAACAGTAGGATTCCCTAGGGACAAAAACTATGGCCAATTTTGTTACCATGTTAATTAAATGTCCTTTTATGTCACTCAAAAACAGAACATTCAGTTAGACAAGACATTTATTTGGCCCAATATGGCAATTTATTATGAAATCTTCATAAGGGTTGGTCTGTAAACAGAAACGTTATGAATTATTGTTTTTTGTAGTTATAGCCAAAGGAAATGAGATATTTACCAGAAAAATATATTATTAAATATGTGTCTATATGTAGAAATTAATTTTTAACAATTCAATCATATTGTTTTACTACTTCTTAAAATTAAGGTATGAATTAGTTGACATGGGCTGAGCCATCTTATAAATTCTATTTTTTAATCATTCTTCATTACATACCAATGTAATGGTGTGTTTCAAAGATGTTGCTTAAATTTGAGTGTTATAACATATTTGACAGTTTTGAATATCCCATCATTGCAAGCACAAAAATTAAAATAATTTCTACTCTTTAGAAGCTTTTATCAGTGTGCAGGGTCCGAGATTGGCAAAAACTTAGTTAAATAAAGGAAAATGATTTGCCCAAAAGTTTCAGTTATCAAATAGACTTATTAGTGGGAAGGAAGATGATTTTTGTTCCAGTATCTCTTTCTATACTAAATATCAAAATAAATGCCTCAATTCATCTTTTGCTTTGAATATTGTAATTGCCAAAATATACATGCACATTTTAATTCATACTGTGGTGTACAATTTGCATAGACATTTTCCAATAATGTCTTTTTCAAGAGTTTCCCACAAAATCAGTACTTCAGGGAAAAAATATTTCAAAATAATTTTTATTCCTTTGAATAACTTCAGATTATTAATGAGGTGAAACTATTTGTATACAAGCAATGTATTTAATATAATTATACATTTAGTAATCTAGGCTCAATGGATATTTATTATAGTAATTGTCTTAGTCTATTCAGGCTACTGTAACAAAATATTATATACTGAGTAACTTATAAACAACAGAAATTTATTTCTCACAGTTCTGGAAGCTAGGAAATCCAAAATCAGGGTGCCATCACATTCAGAATCTGGTGACAGCCTGCTTCCTGGTACATAGACATCTGTCTTCTCACTGTGTCTTCTCATTGTGTCTTCTCACTGTGTCTTCTCATGGTATAAGGAATAGGGGAACACTGGGGACTCTTTTATAAAAGCACTAATCCCATTCATGAGGGTACCACCTTCATGACCTAATCACCTTGGAAGGGGTCCACCTGCAAACACCACCTTACATTGTGAATTAAGTTTTAAAGTATGAATTTTTGTGGGGAAACACAATTTATTGCATTACTGTTATGTGTTGTCATTGGGTGTTCCATATTTTAGAAAATATTAAAACAACATTTTTTAAAATAACGTATTAATTTTTTTCAAATTGTCTATAATTTGTTTAGGTTTGTGAGGATATATGTACAAATTTTGAATATTATTCAAGGAACAACTTCACAAATTATGAACACCTAAATGGTAAATTCAAAAACCAACAGTATATTCATGAAATGTATCAAATCATTTGTCGATAATCTAATCTAATCTGTCTACTCTTCTGTGATGAATTGAAAATGGCACTGACACTCAGATCAAGATTACATAGTCTAGCAAAATTATGTATTATGGTATAGTGAATACATTTATTCCAAATTCAAATTCTTTTAATGTACATTGAATTTAATGGAAAGTCTTAACTATTTTTTCTACATTTTATCCGTTCTTGACTTCCAAAATACTATGATCTATGCAAGACTTTGTAGTTGTGATCAAAAATCAAAGCATTATTTAAAGGGTAATAGAGTAAATGGAAGTCTGTGAAAGTACCTATAATAAGTTTCACTCTTACTAGGATGATATTTCTTTTATTTCATAATGTGAATGAAAGGGAAGAGAGTGAACATTTAGGAATCTATTATCAGAAAGGCATCTCTCTGACATATAATTATTTTCATCATTATGTGAATGGTTACTATAATTTCTATTTTACAAAGGGGCTTTGTCTCTGTGAATTCCAGGCTCTTATGTTCTTAATATATTACCTTTAGTGAACTAATGAAATGTTTCAGAGGCAGGCTTAATCTCCTATCGTTAATCGTGTTCTCCCATGGAGGTGGGCAGTTCCTCTTTTATATTTCATACAATGTAATATGCTTCTAGATTAAAAATAATAAACTAGCACCAGGAAATTAAAGTTCAGATGCATTTAAACTGCTAAAGCATACATCAGGTATTTTGAGGCTATAACTAATCACTAATTCCAGACTATGACAATAATGTTAATTATAGGACAACAACAACGTCTGCGTAGCACAGACTTTAACAATAGACTTAAAACAAAGAGGATTATAGAATCTTAGAAAAAAAGAAGTTTGGGATCATCCATTCCAACTTGTTTTATCGTATTGGTAGAAAGTATTAGAGCCTGGATACTTGCTTTTCAAATCTCTGACACAGTTCTTTTGGGGCTGTTTTGTGTAAGGAGGGATGATACGGACATCTGGAAGTAAGAAGAACATCACAACATGTTGAGAGGGCACATCTTCTGGCACCTAATAATTCATATCAGCTCCAGAGGGACCTTGTTTGAAATAGTATTATTTGGAAAGGCAGTTTCCCGTAATACATATTTTAAAAGTACACAGGCTTATAACTATTAAATTTTAAAACAAGCCATTCCATATACAGTACATTTAAATTATATTTTATATCTACCCTAAATGGCTAAGTTTCAATTCAACCCATATTGTTTGAGTTCCTTATTCAAAAACAAAATGAACAGCAACTGCAACGACAAACAGAATCTTCCTCAGAATAAACAGTTATTTAGCTTAATGGAAAATAAGTTCTAAGTTTTTTTTCGTGTGTGTATATTTCTAAATTATCTCTTAAATGCCTTCTGTCTTTTTCTTTTAGGGAAAATAAAGATAAGAATGCTGCTTTGTTTTACACGATGGATAACTTGTCATTTCTTTCATTCATTCATGAAACAAATATTTTCTGAGCATCTAGTAAGGGAAAAGTAAAGCTCAATGTGTTGTGATTGATAAAGAAAGTCTGGACTTTACAGTTAAGGAGTTAATAGGAAAGAATAACACATACTAACATTTATATTATGTATATATAAATACAATATTCAATATATTTTGTAAGATTTCTGTGAAATAAATCTCTTTGATTTTACTGAAGTGATTGTATGCTTTGATCGAGGTGCTGATTCCTCTCTAAGTTAGAAACTCTTGTATTAATATTTAGATTGACATATGGAAGAAATACATATTGGTATTTTAGTCATAAATAATTGTTTTGATTAGAATGAATACTGTAAGATTATTTTATCATAAAACCAATTATAATGAACCATTGCCTTTAAATAGTTCTCTTCTTTCCAAAGTCTAAAAGAGCATTTAAGGTAAACTGAAGCAAAATTTGTAGAAGATACATTCATAGAACACCATCAAATAATAGGTTTTCTTAGGACTAAAAGCGATCAAGATACACAAAAATAAAGGAGTTCAGATATATACAGATACTCATTGACTTACATGGGAATTACATCCCGATAAACCCATACTAAGTTGAAAATGCATTTATATCCTAATAAACCAATTACGAAGTCAAAATATTGTTAAGTAAAACCAACCTAACTTTGGGGCTTTCTATATTATATAAGTTCAAACATAAAGAAAATGTGATTGTCTATACATTCAAGGAATGAGAAAGAGAAAGAATGATCACAACTTCCTTAATTGCTTTTTTTTTTTTTTTTTTGCATATTTGTCATATTGTCAATGTGTGCATAGTGAAATACAGTCATTGGTATTTGTCTTCTCCAGGTTAATGCCGATTTCCCTTTTTTAAGTATTGCATGTTAGGGGTTTAACTGCATCCCTCTAAAAAGATATCTTAGAGTCCCAACTCCCATTATCTCAAAATGTAACCTTATTTGGAGGTAGGATCTTTACAAAGGTACTCAAATTAAAAGGAGGTTCTTAGGCTGGGCTCTAATCCAATATAACTGTGCGTATCTTATAAAAAGGGGAAATTTGGACTCAGAGACAGACACGCATAGAGGTAAGATACTATGAAGAGACACAGGGAGAAGATGGCCATCTATAAGCCACAGAGAGAGGCCTGGAACAGATTCTCCCTCAAAGACCTCAGAAGGAACCCAAACTGCTGTCAACTTGATTTTGAACTTCTAGCCTCCAGATCTGTGAGACTATAAATTTCTGTTGTTTAAGCCACTCAGTTTGTGGTAGTCTATTAGGGCAACCCTTGTGAACTAATGCATAGTGCCTGTACTTTTCTTAGCAAACGCCTCCCAGGCTGCCTGCAGTTTGGAGGATCTCTAGCGCAGTGTGGCGCATGCCCCCTGTCTAGCCAATCAGAGCATGCAGACTGATAGCTCCTCCCTAGGACCTCTTTTGTGACAGACAGCTCTTCCTTTAGGGTTTTCCTGCTGCAAATGGGACGCCCACAGGGAAGAGACCATAGAAGGTCAACTTACAAGGAGCCATAGAGATAAGAAACGGTGAGCAGTAGTCAGAGGGAGCAAAGGGACGGGATATAGTCAGGTGAGCTGCTGTTTCTAGCCAGGTGTGAAGAGCTACACCTGAACTACTCAACATTGAATTATTTTTGACCCTTAGATTGATCTAGTGTGAGCTAGAATTCTAGAACTTTAACTAAAAAGAGCTTGATGATTCTAATATTGTGTGTGCTTGGTTAAATGCCTTCCTTTCCCTGTCTTCAGGAATACATGCATGTATGCATGCAAGCACACTAACAATGCTATTTTAAAAAGAAAGACTGCATTTTGTTTGGTTGGAATTTATATACCTAGCCTGTATGATCACATTTCAGAAGATATCAGAGATAAGTGCTGATGTCCGTCCGTTCACTGTTGTTTTTTTTCATTTACTCTTTCTCACCTATTTATTCATGTAAGATGAACTCACTTCAATGTTAGTTAACACTATTGCTATATTTGTAGCACTTCTCAGTGAGGCAGATGGTAATTATGTGCGGTGCTGCTCCCAGACAAATCTTGTGCTCTGGAGGGGAGTAATTTGAGACCAGAATGTAAAGTTGAACTGGATAGGGGGAGTTGCTAAGCCATATCTGCATTAATGTGGTTGGTCTAGGGCTCAGTTTAAACCCTAACCTGAGCAAGATTTCGGTGTATTTGGTCTTCAAAATAATATGTATGCAGTGTGTTGCTAAAATACCGTGCTGACATAACAGGAAGCGATATCACATTCGAAAGAACTTCCTAGACTCAATGAAGAATTTACAAAGCAGTTGGCCAAACCTGATGATAATTTCTCCCTCGCTTTTATTAGAGAGAGACGGACTTTGAGAGGTTTTCTTTGGAGAGTTTTGCCCACTGCAGAAGGAGAGGTGAGGGGTGGCCATTTTTTGACCCAAGCCTAGTAAAAACCAAATAATATTCTTAAAAATATACTTTAGAGAGATGAACAGGGAATAAGTGGGTGTACCCTCTCCTTACCTCAAGCCTACGGAAAGTATCTTCAATAGGACAACTCAGAGAGCTAGAGGGTGTGTTTTTATAATTGGTAGACAAGGTCAGTGGATATTAGGCTCTGCCAAAAATATCTAAAGGGTGAGAGACAGGAAGAACAGCTGCGGATGGATGAACCAAAGAAGGAATGATCAAGGGAAGTCCACACTCTCAGTTTGTCAGTGCAGAAGGGGTGTGTGTGTGTGCGCGTGCATACACAAGAGGACTGCTCATAGGGCAAACAGAATTGAGTACAGAAAACCTAGAAACGCTCTCAGATGTGCAAGGGCTGAGAAACAAGCAAGCGAGGAGCCAGAGAAAGAAACATCTTTCACTTCAAGGGTGAGGGATGGAAGAACAAAAGAAAGAGTCCACAGAAGAGAGGTCGGCTTCAAACTGTTTTCAGGCTCAAAGGAGTAAGGCTATATTCCAGCCTTTACCGGGGAAGAAACCTCTGTTGCCAAGAATAGAGAAGGTAAGTAGAATTACAAAGCAGGGAAGGAGAAAACCAGCCACACACTTGACTCTGACGCCTAGCTGCCCTCTCTGTAGCATATCTGAACCAGGATAGTAGAAAAGCCTTATTTTCAAACTAGTCATTTTTATTTTTATTTTTTTTACTATTACGTGGAACTCATTATCTCAATAACCAACCAAAGAACTTTTTATTACCTAAGAGTTATAATATCAGCAAAGAAGAGTGACTACCAGGAAAAAAAAATACTACGTAAATATAAAGGAACAGTGGAAGACAAAAAAGAAAATAAAACATTAAACAAAATTGTTTCATCTATTTTAGAAGGAATTGTTTCCCAATCTGCAATAAAACATGGTGACTTCATAACGTGGGCTTTATCCAAAGATCAACACAGGACAAAGGGAGACGTCTAATAAATGTCTACTGAATGACTATAGGTTCTTAATTAAATGATACTCCAATTCTAAGCTCGACAAACAACTTATATATATATAACAACTTATATATAAGTTGTATATATATATACACACACACACACATTTGTGGAAATAATTAACACAGCCATGTGCCATATAACAATGTTTTGGTCAACTATGTACAGCATATGCAGTAGTGGTCCCATAAGATTACAACGGAGCTGAAAAATTCCTATTACCTAGTGACGTTATAGCCATGGTAACGTCCTACATAGCTTCATGCATTACTCAGGTGTTTGTGGTGATGCTGATGTAAATAAACCTACTGGGCTGCTAGTCATATAAAAGTATATCACATGCAGTTATGTACAGTACATAATACTTGATAATAATAATAAATGACTGTTACTGGTGTATGTATTTACTATGATTTTTATCATTATTATAGAATGCACTTCTACTTATTAAAAAAAAAAAAATAACTGTAAGACAGCCTCAGGCAGGTTCTTCAGGAGGTGTTCCAGAAGAAGGCATTGTTACCATAGGAGATGACAGCTCCATGCCTATTATTGTCCCTGAAGTCCTTCCAGTGGGACAAGATGTGGAGGTGGAAGACAGTGATATTGATAATTCTGACCCTGCGTAGACCTAGGATAATATGTATATTTGTGTCTTAGTTTTTACCAAAAATTTTTAAAAGTAAAAATAAATAAATAAAAACAATTAGAAAAAACTTATGGAATAAGGATATAAAGAAAGAAAATATTTTTGTACAGCTGTACTGTGTTTGTGTTTTAAGCTATGTGTTATTATAAAAGAGTCAGAAAGTTAAAAAAATCAAAACGTTTGTAAAGTAAAAAAGTTACAGTAAGCTAAGGTTAATTTATTATTAAAGAAAATAGTTTTATAAACTTAGTGTAGCTTAAGTGTACAGTGTTTATAAATAATCTACAGTAGTGTACAGTAATGTTTTAGGCCTTTACATCTGTTTACCACTTACTGTCTCAGCCAGAGCAACTTTCAGTTCTGTAAGCTCCATTCACGATAAGTGCCCTGTTCAGGTGTACCAGTTTTATAATATTTTATCCCGTATTTTTACTGCACCCTTTCTATGTTTAGATATGTTTAGGTACACAAATAATTATCATTGTGTTCCTATTGTCTACAGTATTTAGTACAATAACATGATGTACAGGTTTTTAATATGGGAGCAATAGGCTATACCAGATAGCCTGGGTATGTAGTAGGCTATACTATGTAGGTTTGTATAAATATGATGTTCGCACAATGACAAAATCGCCTAACAATGCATTTCTTGACGCATTTCTCCAAATATATTTCCATAATTAAGGGACACTTGAGTGTACTTATTTTTTTTGTTCCTTATTTTTCTCAATTTTATGAAGCTATTTAATATGTTATTTTTAAGAGCAAATTTAGTGTATTTATGTCACATAATTTTTTGATATGTATTCATTACAAAGGTTGTTATAAAAATAACACTTTAATTTCACAGACTCAAGCACCTTTTTAATGCATATTCAAAACTGCTTTAGAAAATAAAGCATATCAAAGAAAATGGTGGGATTTTACTCAGTAGCATAACTTTTGGCTGTTACTTAATCTTTTTGTGCTCATTTTTTCATCATAAAATGTGGATAATAATCACAATTACTTCATAGGTTCCCTTGAAGATTAAATGTGTTCATATATGCAGAACATTTAAAATAATGCTTATCACACAAAAAAAGTGTTGGAGAAATGTTAGCTGGTATCATTATAGCCATCATTCGCCTTCTTACATACCTGTGTACCATACTAGCAAAATAAACTTTATACTAACAAATAGTGCTTAAGTGTTGATATAGTTCTACCAACAAGATTTTCATTAAGTGTAGGTGAAAATTATGATGCAAGACTGCAATTATTATTATTACTATGACTATTTAGGCATAGTAAATATTTACTAAGACACTCATAAACTAAAACAGGAATTGCAAAAATACTTCTTAACTCTATGAGAACTATTCACATAAAAACATAAACAGGATGTGTAGATTAAGTACCACTAACAAAGACATTGTTTGCCTAGTTTGTCAAAAATGGAATGTAATATAAGCAGAGAGGATTAAAATATTTAATATTATGCAAGTAGAATTCTTTAAAAATATGACAAATATGTCTGAAAATACCCTTTAAATTTTAATTAAAAAAGAATAACCAGTCTCGGGAGGCTGAGGCAGATGAATTCCTTGAGTCCAGGAGTTTGAGGCTGCAGTGAACTATGGTGACACCACTGCCGTCCAGCCTGGGCAACAAAGCAATGCTCAGTCTCTCAAAAAAAAAAAAAAAAAAAAAAAGTTCTTTATACTTACGAGTATCCCCTCTCCCTGCCTTTTGTTTTTATCTCAAATATAATAGCTCTGGTTACCTCATTTTTAATATATAATTTTGATCATTTGTTTTCAAATAATACTAAATTTTTAACCCTCTGATTTGATTACAATGAAAATAGCTTTGATAGCTTAGTATGTTTATTAGAAATTTCAATTGTGCTTTATTTTTTTCCTTACCATTTCTCTGTGACCTAATTTTTGAAGTGTATGTAAATACTCTATACCAATAAAACACTCATGTTTTGAGATTTGGTATCTCCCTTCTCCAAGTGGAAAAAGAATTTAGGAATATCCCATTTTAACGACCATAGTCATAGAACATGGTAACACAGAAACCAAGTCTCATTACTTTGTCATCTGTTCTAGTTCTTTTCATGAAGATCTTCTTTCATAAAACCACGTAGAGGGTAACTTACGACTAATCATTCCATCATCAAAGAGGATGAGCTCAGAACCCTCCGTCAGCCTTATTCTAATCACGGAAGTGGTGTGAAGAGGTGAACACAGAGGACAGACATTATAACTAACTTTGTGTCTCCTCATTGTGTCAATGTTTGTGTCTCCCCAAAATTCATATGTTGAAATTCTAACCCCCAGAAGTGATGGTTTTAGGAGATGAGGCCTTTGGGAGGTCACTAGGTCATAAGGGTGGAGCCCTCGTGAATGTCCCTTATAAAAGACACTCAAGGGAGCTCATGACCTCAGGTAGAAGGCTTTTCTGAGTCAGAAATTGAGTTCTCACCAGACACTGAATCTGCCAGCACCCTGATCCTGGTCTTCCCAACCTCCAAAACTGTGAGAAATAAATTTCTGTTGTTTATAAGCCACCCAATTTATGGCACTTTGTTATAACTACCCTAGTGGATTAAGACACCAGGGTTGTGTCCAAAACCCTATGAAGTATGTTTTTTAATCTTATGAATAGCGCAAGAGTCCAGAAAACCTTTGACATATTCTAGAGGTTGACCAGATTATTTCTTGAAGCCCCTTTCTCCTGGGCATTCCTTCATCTTGTTGATCTCGAATCTTACCACTCTGATGATGACAGTAGTACAGAAAACTAAGAAACAAAAAAAGCAAACAAAAAAACCCCAGAAAAGCCCGAATAGAGATTTCTCTTTAAGCCCAGGCAGAACTGGCCTGTCACTCTATCCTCATCTCCTTCCCTGAGACCTCTGCCTGCCTGTCCCAGCCCCAGGTCTTCTGAGGCGGGGGCCTCCTGCGAGTGAACACCCAGGACCAGGCTTCCTGCACAAGCCCCACTAATGGATCGAAGGGGAAGAGGAGGGAAGAGAACCATAAAAGCAATCTCAAAGGAAAATAAAAACAACTAAAAAAAGTTCCAAGAGCAACGATTTCACTTCCCCTACCTCTTTTCAATTCAAATATGCCAGGATGTTTCGAAGGAAAATGCAATTAGCCAGAAAGGGAAAATGGAATCTTTCATTTTTTTTCACATTTTAGAAAAGCATCTAATATCATGCACTGCATCAGAATAGTAAATTATGCAAAAGATGTTGTAGAAACTATAGGTAGACGGATTAGAAGAGAATTAAAGCCTCTTCCCTGTGAATCTCTAAGGTAATTTTCTGGCCAGTATCCTTTCTTGTTTATTTTGGAATTATCAGCCCTATCTATGGAGAAACCAGTGACCCTCACCCCCAGTGCACCTGAGTGGATGTCACTGTTCCTGGTTCCTGTGATGAACATGTCACATAGCACCATCAGGCTCATCTTAGGCTCTTTGCGAGAACTGTGCAAAAGGAGGTGTTTGTTTTCCCTGCAAGTTATTATGATGGCAACATAGGAGCCAGGAGTTTCTCATGGCCATTTTGTGAAATACACCTGAGAAAAGAGGTGACAAACAGAAGGGAACTAAGAGTCAGAAAGTAAGACCCTGGATCCTGCCGTAACAAAAATCAGCCCAAGACTTGGAATTCTCAGTTGTGTGATCTAGTATATCCCTTTTATTTTTTATTTTTATTTATTTATTTTTTTTTTTTTTGAGACAGAATCTCACTCTGTTGCCTGGGCTAGAGTGCCGTGGCATCAGCCTAGCTCACAGCAACCTCAAACTCCTGGGTTCAAGCGATCCTCCTGCCTCAGCCTCCCGAGTAGCTGGGACTACAGGCATGCGCCACCATGCCCGGCTAATTTTTTCTATATATTTTTAGCTGTCCAATTAATTTCTTTCTATTTTTTGGTAGAGATGGGGTCTCACTCTTGCTCAGGCTCGTCTCAAACTCCTGAGCTCAAATGATCCGCCCGCCTCGGCCTCCCAGAGTGCTGGGATTACAGGCGTGAGCCACTGCGCCCAGCCCCCTTTTATTTTTAATTCATGTGATGTTTTTGTCTAAGACTGGTGAAGTGAGGTTTCTATCACTAAACCAAAGAGCCTGACTGATATAGTCACCACTAATTCCAATCGAGTTCCAATAGAATATTGTTTAATTGTACCAGAGGCCAAGCCAAATTGGTGAGTTACTATTTGAAACTGATAATATACAGTACATTTTATTTTCTTATATGAAGCTCAATAAATGCTATTGGTAACATAAAATGCATTTTTAAATAAGTTGGAAGGTTATTCCTTTTTTATATTAATATTTGAGAGTGAGCAGCGTAGTTTCATATCTTTGCTTCATAATATTTTCCTGAATTTTCCAGCCTGCCCTTAGATTTCAGAACATGCTGTTCTTTTCCTTCAGGTAATTACATTTGAAATAATCCGTGAAGCTATCAAGATGACAACATTATTTGCTTAATAATTATTTCTGTAGAAATCACTTTATGGCTTTTTTAAATCTTTTTTTTCTTGAATTTTTTTTAAAAAATGAATATCCTATGACTTTTATTGTTTAAATAAACACTCAAATTATTTTCAAATATTTTGAAATTGGCAAAATTCAAAAGGGCATTTGCCAAACAAATTTTGCTTGAATTTTTAAATATGTGTGTTTTTGATGGAAACTTAATCCATATGTTTCTCATCCATTTACAATTAGCTAACAAAAATGTTGTTTTGTAAGAGTTTGATTATTTTCAAAAGAATGCCTAAATATCTTCCTTTTATCTACAGAAAGCTGAAAGGAAACCTATCTTAATCATTTGAGATTTTTATTTTCTTATTCTTTTTGTAGGTTCAAGTGGCATATTGCCAGATTAATCAATGGTTACACTTTTCGTAAAACTGATTAATGTAAACCATTAATCAATGGTTTACACTTTTCGTAAAACTGCTGAATGGTTAAAATGACAGGGAGGATGGTAAAAAAAAAAAAAAAAAAAAAAAAGAAGCAATCAAAGGAAAACTGCACAACCTAAAACAAACAGGGAAAAACTGATAAAAATGTATAATTAAAGGTAACAGCCAAATAACTCAGCCCTAAACACAATTTTCCTAAACAATTATTGCTGTACAACTTTGGCTCCAAATTGATTTCATTTTTTAAGTTATGTCGCATAAAGCCTTCCTACTCATACAATAGAGACCAAGCACAGTTAACCCTTGAGCAACATGGGTTTGAATTACTCAGGTCCATTTATACATGGATTTTCTTCCACCTTTGACACCCCTGAGAAAATAAGATGAACCCCTCCTGTTCCTCCTCCTCAGCCTACTCAAAGTGAAGATGATGAGGATGAAGACTTTTATGATGATCCACGTCCACTTAATGAATAGTAAATGTATTTTCTCTTCTTTTTGAGTTTCTTGATAACATTTTTTGTCCAGCTTACTTTGTTATAAGAATACAGTATATGATGCGTATAACATGCAAAGGATGTGTTAATCTACAGTTTATGATATCAGTAAGGCTTCCAGTCAACGGTAAGCTATTAGTAGTTAAGTTTGAGGGGAGTCAAAAGTTATTTGTGATTTTTTGACTGTGGGCGGGGGACAGTTGGTGCCCCCAAACCCTGCACTTTTCAAGGGTCGACTGTACTAGAGCTCTGAGGAGCTGCTCAGCCAAACAACAGCCCATCCCTGATCTGCCTCTTTGCTCCTCTCCTTCAACTCCATCCCTTAACACGCCTGAGCCCCACAGCTGGACTCACGAGAGTCAGGCCCCCAGATAGTACTAGCATAAGACAAAATCTCACTTTGTGTTCAAAACTATTGAATGCACATCCTGTCAACTCTATGCAACGTTCTTTTCTATCACTAAGATGTGAAAATTCAGGAAAGGCAATTGTCAAATGACACATTCTAAGAGGGCCACATATAAGTAGTAATTGAACTTAATATCTTATTTGATAAGAAAGCATTTGCACCATTTGAAAAATTATATATTTTTCATAATTTCTCTCCATTCTGAAAATAAAAGAGCATCATCACTATTACTTAGCAATCATCAACACCTCACCTGTCGGGCTTTCTGCTTGGTATTTGCATGCATGATTGCTAATCCTCCAAATAATAGGAAACATTATATCTTGTTATCCACATTTTACAGAGAAGAACCTCAGTAGTCTCACCCTTCTCAAAAGTTCCCAGCGGTTACTATTTTAGGAATATTTTCTTCAGAATTATTTCACACTCTCCCAGCATTCCTGAACTACTTGCTACAAGGACCATACAAAATTTGATAGGGAAGTGTTTATATTACAAAGGAGTGTGTATATGTACATGTAAGTATATATGTGTGTCTCTCTAACACTAAATATACACAACACATACCAGTACTCTAATGATCTTATAGCTCTGCCACCTAGAACTGTGGTCCCCCACACCCAGGCTGCAGACAGGTACCAGTCCGTGGCCTGGTAGGAACCAGGCGGCACAGCAGGAGGAGAGAAGTGGGCAAGCGTGGGAAGCTTCATCTGTATTTACATCCACACCCATTGCTCACATCATCACATAAGCTCCACCTCCTGTCAGATCAGCAGAGGCATTAGATTCGCATAGGAGTGTGAACCCTACTGTAAACTGCACATGCGAGGGATCTAGTTGCATGCTCCTTGTGAGAATCTAATGCCTGATGATCTGAGGTGGAGCTGAGGTGGTGATGCTAAAGAAAGAGGAAAAGGAAAGGAAGGGTGAGAGGTGGAGTAGGAAGCTCAATTGTATCTGTGGCAGATAAAAATGTGTTCACAAATTACTTGATACTTCTCTAGTCAAGGGACAGAGCTGGGGTTTTCTCCCCTTGAAGGTAGACTGTATTTAGTGACTCCTCCTAATGAATAAAACATGCTGGAAATGACAGATATGACAAAGAAAGGTAAGTCATAAAAAATTTTGAGTTTTCATCTTGTTCCGTCACTCTCAAGAAGAGTGGAACCAGGGCAGGTGGGTTATTGGCTCTCCTAAGCAAATATCCTTATTTTAAATAAAATCAGTGCCCCATAACTTATATAGGCAATTCAACTTTAAATCTTTAGAAGAAATGGAAGACCAACAAATATACTAACATATCAGTATTAGTAATAATGACTATTTTTTTTAGAAAAAAAGGCACTGAAAGTGTCAAGATTAGATTACTTCAGTTATGTTGTTAAACTGATAACCATACCACGAAAGGATCTCAGCTAGAAAGGATGTTACAGTTTGTTGCATTGTTTTCATCAAATAAAAACCTTCCCATGAGCTGTGTGATGGTGATAGCAGCTACTCAGATTTCAGGCATCTAAATGCAGGCTGAAATTTTCATATCATTTCCTTCTCCAATATATCTGTCACTTAAAAAATAAGATACAATATTAAATTCCTTTTCAGTCCTTGTATACATAACTTGGTGGTAGGGTATGACTATTTTCAGAAAATACCAAGGGCAATACTAAAATGTGTTAATACGCTTTATAAGTTTAGTTATTTATAGCCGCGTTCTGTCTTCAAGAAAAGTATAAAAAGCAGAAAATCCACAGAAGACACCAGAGAGCACAGAAGTATTTCAAGTCAGCCAAGTTCTTCAATTTCTTGTTAAAGTTTTGTGAGGTGAAGTTGGCCCAACACAGATATTTTCCAGAGATGGGGAATTGGCAGATGTGATGCACATTGGCATTTTACTAATGAAAAAATAAACTGATTCAAGTGGTTGGAAAGTAAACAATGTGTGTTTGCGTATTATTATCTGTTAATTATCAGAGTGTTATATTTGGACACTGCAAATGACTTTCACAACTTAAGGAGTAAATGATTTTCCTAAAGCACATGTGTTACGTTGCAGGAGCTGTTCAGTGTAAAGAACTTTATCTTATTACAAAATATTAGCATTAATTTTAAAAATACAGAAAAATCAATGGACATTAAAGATTAAATATTAAAGTTTGTATAATTATAACACAATGTTTCCTTCCAAGTATGCTGTGAAATGAAATGAAAACGAACAAACAAAAAACACTTATTTTTATTGCTTTACTCAATGTGTTACTTTAGGTACAAGTTAAAGCTTCTGTGTAGTTAATCAATAGTGTGGAATTCTTTACAGCCATTTGAATACTAGTATGCAAAAATGTTATAACAGCCTTGGAAGACATTTATGTGAGAAGACAGAAAAAAATTAAAATTATTTTTTAAAAAGACAGTGAATATTGAAAATTGGTAACAACTTTAGGCACATTTTAACTTAAAGTGTCCTTAAAATGTTAAGACATGTTTCTGTTTGTTAACAGCAGCAGAAACCATATGACAGATTTTCTTTTGTTTCACACAATTTTAGTGTCACACACACATATCTTCCCTGAAAAATTTAGTTGATATTTTAATTCACATTTATTATTAGAATTAGCTATGCCTAATTAGCATATAAATATTATTTTGTTTTTGCAATGCATCAATAGTAAAGCCCTTCCTTTTCTCCAGTGGATTGATACGGGCTCTATGAAGCATGAGAATTATCCTTAGATGACATTCTTGTGAGTTTATATAACTTTCAGGACAACGAGGCTTTATTAACCATAATTTCCCTTTCTAGAAAACACAACTCTTCATGGAGGGTCAATGGCTTAGCATTGTTCAACACACGCCCTCCAGTTTTAGGAGAAAACATGGAGTATGTGTTAATTATGTACCTCATTCGAATCTTTCAACAGTGAGGGAGAAAACATGATCATGGACTTAACTGGCCAGCACTACAAATCCACAGGATTGAAAACGTACCATAACCAAGAAAGTCACCAAGCCAGGAGGCTTAGGAAATCCAGTGGGTTCAATGATGCTTCAACTATTTTCAGAGAGCTTATCGCCTAAGCTATTTACCCTGATATGTAAAATAGAAGGAAAATTCTTGGCCCTTCTTATTGGAGACCATACAAAAATCTGGAGAATAGTGGTCTAGAAGTTACCATGGTTGGAAAGTTTCAAGTTTCTTTGCCTCAAAGTTAAGCAAAGCTAGGAGGATTAACTAACCTTATTTTTATTTCAAAATTAATATTCTTGAAATGCAAGTGTTCTAGATATACTGATTGCCTCTGCTAAGAAGAAATGTAGAGAATGGCAAAACGTATAGACAAGTTACAAACAAAATCAGGCTCTAGGTAACAAAATAAATTAAAAAGACACATATTAAGGAGTAAATTATTGAAGATTAAGGCCACGTTTCCTTTTGTGATATTAATACATGTGAATTTTCTAATTTTTTTACTACTTTAACATGTGTTTGTCCTTTAACTCTACTTAGTACTTTGTAATTTATGTGAGAAAAACAAAAACAACAACAAAGACCTGCTACAGCTTACCCTGGCATAGTTATTATTTCCACAATTTTGATTTCCCAAATATTTAAATGCAAACCTGGTTTTCAAACTAATTTAACGGTGATGGTCTGATTGTATTTCTCTAGCTTGTTTACTAAAGAGATTGTGTTTCTTATGTTTAAGTCTTATTGCTCATTCAAAATGAAACTCAAACTGTTAAGTGTGTGATGTTATTTGTAGTAATAAGCACACACAAAACCTTCACGAAGCCAAAAATAACTGGGCAATTTTGTTTCTGAGAAGCTGCATGACATTAGTGTTAATGACAGGATTTAAGCCTTAACTTATCAAGCGGTTTTAAAGCTCACGGAAAGATATTGAACTCCTGAAATTTGCAGCTAGAATTCTACAATTAACTTCTTTCACTTAAAATGCAGAACTATAACTGATACTGTATTATTGATGTAAAAAGAAAGGGAAAAAAAATCAATGAATATAGCAGCAACCAAATCAGCCCATTTAAACTGCAGAAAATGGTATCTGCCTTTGACTTCATCATGATGAACCTTTTATTCGAGATCCAGTTTTCAAAATTCTAATTGGTCAAATAAAAGAAGAAATTGATTCTCACTAACTTCATGGAGGATAGAAGCATAAAAAGAAAAAAGGTACCGTGAGATTGAAATAATTCACATTTCACTAATCTATTGTTGAAAATCAATTAATAAATATTGTTGAACTTCCATTCATGAACAAATGTTTATATAAGTTCTTATGACATTTAAAATTCTTACAAAAGAATATTACATCCTTTTAAAATTTGCCTCTAGAGTAAATATTTACGATAGAAAATTACTTGTATATTTACGTATATTTTTGGCATCAAAGGCAATAATGCAAAGTCCACCTCTAAAAGTATTTGGTGTCTGCATAAACTGTGTCCAGATGGAGAAAGCCCCATTTTCAGAGATTATCTGATGGAAAAATGAAATGGCAAGCATGACAAACACAATCATATAAGCAATTCTAAATGATGAGATAATAATGTCTAGCCAGGGAGTATAATTCACCTGAAGGTTGATGGTACCTTAGTGTGTTATGCTCTATGATATAATATTAAGCTTCAATCCTATAAATGACTCTTTTTAAAAATGTTACCAGATTATATTATTTTGCTTTATCATTTCTTCAATTAACCTTTCTTGATCTTCTTTGTGAGTGATTTTTCCTCCAAGAGTCATTTAGATATTGGACTTCTTTTGTCCTCCACTGAGCACTAAGTCAGGTCTCCTGCTTGGTATTTAAACCCACCTAGTCAGCTCCCTACTAAACAGTGTCACTTTCTGAAAAAAAGTAAATACATGAATAAAATGAACAGGTTGCAGAGCTACAGAATGATGAGGATGGATGACACTTCTTGAGATAGGGCGATAAAGAACTGCCTCTCTGAGAGAGACCATGTAAGCAGAGGACCAAGATTATAAGTTATTCATATGGTTCACATTTACAGGAAGGTTAGAAGCAATAAAAAGAACATGAGCAAAATTCCCATGGTAAGATGGTATATGGTATCTCTGTGCCAAAAAGAAGCATATAAATAAAAAGCAAAAAGAAGCAAAAAATAAGCACGAAGAATGCCATAATTAAAGTTGAAGTGGTAGACAGGAGCCAAGATCATGGAAAACTTGAAAATACATTTGGTTTTATTTCAACAGCACCAGAAAGACATGAAAAGGGCCCAAGAATGAAGTGCAGCAGACGGGCTCATTTATTCATTCATTTGTTTATGCCAAAAAATATTTGTTATGTGCCTACTATGTGCCTAGCACTGGGCTAAGTGCTGGGAATATGAAGTAAGGAAAATAAAGACACCAATCTTGCTCTCATGAAACTTACAGTTTAGTGAGACTGGAACATAGTGTTATTGCTCTGAAGGAAGTGTATATGACTTCAAAGGAGTTATAACATAGAATCTGACATAGGTTGAGAAGTCAGGGAATGCTTCTTAGAGGAAGGAATCATGAAGCTGAGATCTGCAGGATGGGAGGAGATACAAGCACTATCACTACAGTGGTACAGGGAGCGTAGCACAAGCATGATGCTAAAGGAAGGACAGTGTGACCTGACCGGAGAAAGTAAGAGTCATTTTAATATGAGATGAGGCTGCAGAAATAGAACAAAAAACCATAATCTGCCATGTAAGTCTGGTAAGACTTTGGTTTATAGCCTCATAGCAATGGGAAGTCATGGAAAGATTTTAAGCTGTGAGATGATCAGATGCTAAAACCTTACTCTGATTGCATGTGCAGAAGAGATTAAAAAGCAACAAGACTGGATGAAGAGAGAATATGACAGGAATATTATTACAAGATTCAAAGTAGGAAATAATAGTAACCTTGTCAAAGACGGTAGCAGGAAAGATGAGAGAAGTGAACTGGACAAAGTCTGCATGTTTTGGACAGTATTTCTCAACTTTATTCTTAATCGTTCCACTTCCTAGACCTTTTTAATACTCCCTCCTCTATGAAATTTTAATACAAAGGTATAATGTATGCCTCTTTATATAATATACGTGTGTGTGTGTGTGTCTGTGTGGTTTATCTTGTTTTATACATAAAAGCATTAAAACTTCCCCCCACAAAAAGAACCATTTTCTTGTAAGACAGGGTCTCTAACTCTGTCACTGGGACTAGAGTGCAGTGGTGTCATCATAGCTCACTGCAACCTCAAACTCCCGGGCTCAAGCAATCCTCCTACCTCAGCCTCCCAAGTAGCTGGGACTTCAGCCTCGTGCCAACATGCCCAACATTTTTTTTCTATTTTTTTTTAGAGATGCGGTCATTTGCAACAACATGGATGGAACTGGAGAGTATTATGTTAAGTGAGAGTAGCCGAGAACAGAAAGACAAATCTTGCATGTTCTCATTCATAAGTGGGAGTTAAACAGTAAAACAATGGATCTCATGAAGACGGACAGTAAAATGATGTTGACCAGAGGCTGGGAAGGATAGCGGGGAGTGGGAGGATAAAGTGAGAATGCCTAATGAGTGCAAAAAATATAATTAGATAGTTAGATAGAATGAACAATATTTGATAGCACAACAAAGTGACTACAGTAAACAATAAGTTATATTATATTTTAAAATAACTAAAAGAGTGAAATTGGAATGTTCCTAACACAAAGAAATTATAAATGCTTGAGGTGAAGGATACCCCAATTACCTTGATTTGATTAATTAACATTGTATACCTGTATCAAAACATCACATGTATCCTATAAATACATACGACTATAATGTACACATAATTTAAATTACAAAATAAACCTAAATGAGATAACACTACAAATCTATTAAGATGGCTAAAATTAAAAAGATTGACAATACCACATGTGAGTAAGGATGAGAAACAACTAGATTTCTCATACCTTACTGGTGAGAACGTGAATAGCATAAATGCTTTGGAAAAAGAGTTTGGTAGTTTCCTATAAAGTTCAATATACAAATATATGAAACATCTAACCCAGGGGTGGGGAACTTTTTCATGTTGGAAGGCTGCATTAATTTAGCTATAATCAAATAAGGCCGTATTCAAGAAACTTCAATTAGGTATACTTAAAAATGTACATTATTTTGTAAAAACCTAACTACTATGTAATTAATAATTTCAAAAAATGAAAACTATTTGTTAATTTTAAAGTTAACCTTTTAATGACTTTGTTCTGTCTGCTTTTCATTGGAATTCATTTGAATATTTGGTTGCAGCATGAAGGTCTGAAGTTTCAGTTGATCCTCCAGATGGGTATCAGTCACATGTGACCTTAAGGGCATCTTGATTTGGGTTAGGTAGGGGAATGTAGATTCACAACAGTAAGTGGCTGAAAAGCAAGAAAGCATTTCTTGAGCATGTTGCCAAAGGCATGGGTATTCTACTGCATTTTTCAATATTTGGATTGGATCTTTCTTAGCATCAAACAATGACTTTGAAATGTCTTCTACTGAGAGCTCAATCAATTCCATCTGTAGGTCTTTAAGTGCCTTGATGATATCAACTAGGTGAGGCTAAAATGCTAATTAGAGTGTAACGTCATGATTCTCAAAGTATGTGTAGCTTTCATTATATTCTCCAATTAATAGGCCTAGAACAGCTGCATATTTTCCAAATGATTCACATATGTATTTCTGCTCATCAGTGACTTTTGCTAACTGGGGAAAATGTTAATCTGAAACTTCCTTTTGAAGAAAAAGCATTTTGAAAAAAGATAGTTTTTTCAAAATGCTTGGGTTTTTTTTTTTTTTTGCTACATATCATATATAGACTTAGTTTTACCTAGCAAAGAAATATTCAAGTCATTTTGATTTCACATGATATCACACAGAAATGATGCTTTCCTACAGAAACCTTCTTTCTAATTCACATTCCTGATTCCATTGTTCATAAAATTTATCTATTCTCACAGAGATAAAATTTTGGCTAACGCCTGTTCCTGCAATAGCCAATACACTTTAGAATGATAAAGCAAATCCAAACTGAATATCTCACCTTTCAACCTTAGCATGTTACCAAACTGAAGATATTGTGTTGCAATTTGCACAAATACAGTTAATAATACTTATAACTTGTTGCAAAGTGTCACTTCAAATAGTACCTTCAGCACAGAGATTTTGCTGATGCGACATATAATGAAAAGAAATGAAAGCATCTGGATCTGTTAATACTTTTTTTAATCTGTGCAATAAACTCATCATGTTTTCCTGTCATGGAAGGTGCACTATCTGTACATACACTCACTAAATTTACCAAATTCAATCCAACTTCCTGACATTTATCTTGAAAGTTGTTGAAGATATCTATTCCCTTTGTTCTGTTCACAAGAGTGCCCAAAGCAGGTAATGATTCATAGCAAAGAAAATCTTCTGTTATGACCCAAATAGAGTATAAAACCTGCACCAAGTCAGTTGTATCGGTTGATTCATCCAAAGTGATTGAATAATATATATTTTCCTTTTGAAGTATTGCACAAAGTTGTTCTGTTAAGTTGAAGGCTAATTCATGCTGCTGATCAGTTATGGTTCTCCTTGAAAGAGGCAGTTGTTTGTACTTTGAAACATTATCTAGGTCTAAGCATCCTACAATTTTGACAATGCATTTTTTCACAATTTCTACATCACCAAATGGCTTCCATTTTTCCCCGAGTATATGTTACTTTATAAGTTGCTTCAGTGGCATTATTTTCAGATCTTATTGCTTCTTGAAAGAATTGTCTTTGCTTTTGTTTTTCATCTTTTAATTTATGTAATATGATCTTTCCTGCTTCTCCCTCTAATTTAAGATATTTGCAGTCCTAATGAGTGTTATAATGCTGATGGGCACTGAATTTCTTTATTGTTGATATTGCAGTATCACAACGCAAGAAAATCATCTTATCTTTAGCAGAAACAAGAGAATATTGCAATTCCCAATACTCATTTAAAAATCTGTTTTCTTTCTTCAGTGTTCTCTTGGTCTTCTTTGACACAATGGGCTGTAAAGCAGACAGAATTAAAAAATACTCTCGAGCTGTGCAACTATTCACAAATTCCGCTTCAAACAGAAACACAGCGCACTGTTGTCAAAAACTGATAAAAGATTGGCATACTCTACTCCCATAAACTCTCAACCAGCTTCATGCGGTAGTGGTGTCAGGCAGGGGAAGTTAGAATTAAATGATGAATGTAGCAGCCATCCATTTAGCCCTTATGGCTTACTAATGAATTTGTGCTAATTAATTGGAAAGGATTATTTTGTTGAAACTTATTTTATCCTTTAAGTATTTTAAATATGTTCACTTTAAAAATAAAATAAAAATACAAAAAATGAACAAAATGTATTAATAAAAATAAAAAGATTTGTTCTGTAAAATTTAGATTCAGTCAAAAGGTCACACTTAATGACTTACAAGGTCACATGTGGCCTTAAGGCCGCCGGTACCCCAAGCCTGATCTAACCCTATCTGACCTAATTTAAACTTTCTAAGAGTTTTATACAAGAATTAGAGGGGATGGGGATTACAAAAAGTTGATTAATGGCTACAAATATACAGTCCGATAGAAGAAATAAGACCTAGTATTTGATAGATAAATAATGTGACTATTAATTACAGTAATCTGTATCTTGAAATAAATATATTTTGAAATATAGCTAGAAGAGAATAATTCAAATGTTTCTAGCATGACTTTGCCTTGTCATTATGAAGTAACAATGAAATAAAAATAATGCAGAGAATTTTTTGGAGGTAAATATGACAGAACCACTATTTACTTAGAAAGTTACCTTGTGTAACTTTATATAATTCTCTAAAGTATACTTTTGCAAAAGACTAATTGGGTTTATTTTATACATTGGAATAAACAAAAGTAGTTCTATTCTCAAATCTATAAATAACTTGTTTAGAATCTCTATTAGGTTACTCGACTCTTTGACATCAGTTTGCTCTTGTATAAAATAGAAATTTTAACAATTTTCTTATATTTCTCATAGAGTAGTTGTAAAGACAAAATGACGTAACGGATATATAAGTGCCTTGAAAATTGTAAAATGATGCTCAAATGCAAACAGTTATACTGAAACAGCTATTAATTTTATCAATTTTATTTACATCATTATTATTGATATTGAAAGTTCTAAAGTGATTAAACCTAATTTCTTCCATTTGCTATCATTAATTATTAGGCAATAGACACCATAATAACTAAGCGGTTCAATCTGTAGAAATAAAATTAGGAGAGGTATTACTCATATGATTATATAATATTTGCTTTGACTGTATTTCAGTCATCCTGAAAAATAATTCTATGTTTAGTGAAGTTACAAAAATTATTGAAATCTCTTTCTTTTAGTGCTTCAGACTTTCTTTTCTTTAAACCCTAATATTTTTATTATATAAATACCCCCTTGGTCACAAGCGGCAATAATTATTACAATAATAGTTTTAAATTCCGTAATATATACCATATGAGAAAACAGGATGTGTCAGAAACAAAAGTCTTCTCAAGACGTGATTGTTAAATCACTCTTTTGAAATCATGTTTCAATATTTATCCATATGCTTCAGAGAAAAACTTGGCACATTCATTGAGATCAGTGGGTTAGAGTCACCTAATTTCAGATATGCTAAACCAGACATTGTAGCTTGCCAATTATATTAAAGCATAATTAGTAAAAATAACAATGCTTTAAAGTTTTGGCAAAATCCAAAGACCCACAAATGTTGAAACAACAAAACTGGAGGTTGAACATGAAAATGGTTCTCAAATTATAACAATGAATTAGAAATTAAATGTTTTTGCTTAAATGGAAACTCTTCAGCGGCTTTTGGATGCTGAATTTAGGAAATAAAGTTTCCAGCTAAAGAGTTTTGAAAAACCTAGGCATATTTACCATCTTCCTATAAACCCAACGAAGATTAGTTTTGGGGTAGTGAATATAAGTAGCATAAAACTCTTCTCTAACAATACACATTATGTCCTGTAACTATCTCTTTAAATAGCCATTTCTTTTGATACAACTATGCACTCCAAAGACAAGAATGGTGTCCTATGTATCTTAGTATCACTATTCCTAGAAAAAAATTAGGATTTAGGAAAATCCTGAGTGCAAAGGATTTGCGTCAACTGCCATTTCTGAGTTTTAAGGTTTGCTCTGAACATTTTACATACATTATCTAATTTTATATTCATATAAAAACTATCAAATATTCATTGGTCTCACTAATTATTTATAAGATTCCAAATAAGCACCACTATTATTAATATATATGCTCACTTTGAATTAAAGGCTAATAATGTATTTAACATCTCTATTTAGATGTCAGCATAAGTGACACTAGAAAAATAGTTTTAAATGACTCTGAGGAATAACTTGAGGAAATATTCCAGAAAGTAGGGAAAATTCATGACAAAGATAAAATTACAAACTATAACACAAAAGGTAAAGGAATGCAGATCAATTTTATGAAATGAATAATCACAGGGAGAAAAACAGCAAGATTTGTGTTTTTGTTGTACTGTTAATAAGAATAAACTTCTTATATTTGTTTCCCATTGCTCTATAACAAATTACCATAAATTCAGTGAATCGGAAACACAAAAAAAATTATTATTCAATAGTTTTGGAGGCCAGAAGCACAAATAGTTCTCTTGGGGCTAAAATCAAGATGTTGGTCCATCTGGATTCTCTCTGAAGACTTCAGAGGACAACACGTTCCTTGCTTTTTCCAGCTTCTAGAGGCTGCGCACATTTCTTCAATCATGGCCACATCTCTCCAACCTCTGCTCCTATCACCACTTCTCCTTCTTGGCTTTGACCCCTACTACCTCCCCCTTTAAGGACCTCAGTGATTACATTGGACCTATCCAGATATGACAGGATAACCTCAGCATCTCAAGATTCTTAACTTAATCAGCTCTCCAAATTCCCTTTTGCCATGGTAACACATTCATAGGTTTGTGGGATTAGGACATAGACATCTTTGGGGTGAGGCATTATTCTGCCTAACAAACATTTGAACAGCTAAGATTTGGGGCATATTTGCTACTGCAGCCTAGCCTACCCTATTTTGACAAATACACTAACCCAAGTTTTTCTCTACCAAAATGTCAACTTGAAAACCTCCACAGATATGTAATGGCTCAAATATGTCACACATATTCCTCCTCTTGAAAATAAACCATTGAAAACATACTCTTTTATTTGAGAAATGAAGAAAAATATTTCCAACTCAGTATTGTAGTCATGGTTTAAATGGATTTTTCTTATCAGGCATGGACTTTTAATTTTAAAATTTATGTGCAATACCTCAGCCAAACTTTACTTTTCTGATTTCATCTCAGCCCCCATGCCAGTAGTATATTTGCTAGGACATACCCTTCTATTCATAAGATACTCTAAATTTTTAGAGTCAAACAATACTCTAAATTTTTTTGAGAAGTGTTAAAAAACAAACAAAGGTGGTGCTTTTCTGTGCCCAGAATTTCTAAATCTGATTCGGCCTTACAAATAATTAGGGCATTCTTCTAGAAGAATTTCTAAATTTAAAAAAATTTTTTCTTCCTCTCAGAGTTTTATGAGGTAACATAATGACTATCTTCTTTGTCGAGCAGTGACAATATTAACGAGTGGTAATATTTTGCATCCTATGGTAAATCATTCACTTCACTGAGTCATTTTCATTGTTAAAATATTAAAATCTGTGCCACCTACCATGTGTCCTTTTATAATACTATTATCCTCCACATATTTTCTTCTGTTACCGTATTAGTCAGAGCAGGATAACTGCTTTAGCAAACAACTCCAATTCTTTTGGCTTCATACAATTTAGCTTTATTACTGGGTATAAAGCAGATTAGCACTACAGGAGTGAGTATTAGTAAGCTCGGGGGGCCTTAAGAAGTACCATAGACTGGATGGCTCAAACAATAGAAATTTATTTCCTGACAATTCTGGAGGCTAGAAGTACACGACCTAAGATCTGGTCAATTCGGTTTCTAATGAGACCTCTTTTCCTGACTTGTGGACAGCTACCTTTTTGCTATGTCCTCACGGGTGGAGAGAAAAAGAGAGAGAGAGAGAGAGAGAGAGAAAGAAGAGAGAAAGCGATATCTTTCTTCCTTTTCTCATAAGGCCACCAATTCTATCGGACTTGGACCCCACCCTTAGACCTTATTTAATCCTAATTACCACCTAAAGCCCTGTCTCAAAATATGGTCCTGCTGGGTGTGTGTGTCATGGTGGAGTGGGGAGGAGGGTAGGGATGAGAAGCTTCAACATATAAATTTGGGGAAGACATAATTCAGTCCACAGCAGAGTAGAAGGATCTACTCCACACCATCAGTCTAGATTTTGCCTCCCTAATGTGTGTACCATCTACCATTTTCTCAGACCTCAGAATCCTTTACTATATCCTCATCATGAGCTGCAGACAAAGGAGGTGGAGCATTACCAGATGGCTTAGAAAAATGTAGATTACGGCCAAAAGTAGTACATGTCGCTTCTACCCACATTCCATTGGCTGGAATTCAGTCTTATGGCCACATTTAATGTAAAAGTGCTGAAAAACCTGGTTTAGACATGGAATGAGCCAGAGAAGAGAAAACAGGCATCCGTGTATACTCTCGGTCTCTGCCTTCATAGCCCTTTAAAAAAAAAAAAAAAAAAGATTTATGTCTAGAAATTCACTATGAATACTTTCGGAACTAAGAAATGAGTTCAGTAATGTTTCAGAATATGAGTAATAAAATAAATTGTATGTCTATGTACTATCAATAAATAATAAAAATGAAATTAAGAAAACAATAACATTTAAATAGTATAAAATAATAAAATATCTAGGAATGAACTTAAAAATACAAATATTAAATCAGTATAGAAAAATGGGGGAAAGGCACACTTGTAGCCCTGGCTTGGGAGAGACAAAGGCATTATATGTAACCAAAATGTTTGTACCCCCATAATATTCTGAAATAAAAATAAAATAAAATAAAATAAAATGCATTTCTTTTCATACCAGAAAAAGCAAAATGAATTGTATTTCTATACACTAGAAATGAGCAATCCAAGATGAAATTACAAAAATAATTTTATTTACTAAGGTATCAAAAAGAATAGAATTCTTAAGAATTAATGTAAAAAATAATTTCAAGATACATATTGTTAAAACTACTGAATATTATTGAAAGAAATTGAAAAAGGTCTAAATAATTGGAAAAATTCTTGTTTGTGGGTCAGAAGCCAAAATTGTAAAAATGGCAATACTCTCTAGCTTGATCTACAGACTCAGTAAAACGTCTATCCAAATCACAGTTGCCTTTTTTCACAGAAATTGTCAAGCTTATCTTAAATTTCATATGGAAATTTTTTAAAAAGTCAAACCATCTTGAAAAAGAACAAAGTTGGAGAACTTTCACTTTTCCAATTTCAAAACTTACTGCAAAGCTACAGTAATCAAGACACTATGGTAATGGCATAAGGCGAGACAAATACCTTCATAGAATCTAATTAAGAGTCCAGATATAAAGTCTTAAAATTTATGGTCAGCTTATTTTAAACAAAAGTGCCAACACAATTCAATAGGGAAAATGATAGTCATTTTAACAAACAGTGTTGGAATAACTGGATATCCACCTGAAAAACAATGAAGTCAGGAAGTTCCTTATATCACATCCAGAAATTATGTCAAATGCATCATATCTAAATGTAAAAGCTAAAACTATAAAATTCTTAGAAGAAAACATGGGCATACATTTTCATGACCTTGGGTAAAGCAAAGTTTTCTCAACTATGACACTAAGAGCACAGGAACAACAACAACGAAAAATGATAGTTCAAAGTTCATCAAAATGGAAAACTTCTTTGCTGCAAAAGAATATGAAAACAAAAAGAAAAACTACAGACAGAATGGAATAAATACTTAAAAATCATATATATAAGCCAAAATACATAAAGGATATATAAATTCACTTCCTAATTCATTTGAGGCAGAAAATATTACTCTGATGTAAAAACCAGAAGAAGACATTAGAAGGAAACTACAGCCAATAACTTTTTAAATATAGATGCAAAAATCCTCAAAATGATACCAGCAAATTGGATCTCACAATGTATAAAAAGAATGATACGCCATGACTAAATGGGATGGCTAGATTAAAATGACAGACTATAACAAGCGTTAGCAGGAATGTGGGAAACTGGAACAGCCATACGTTGCCAGCAGGAATACAAAATGGCGCGGTCGCTTTGGGAAACAGTTTGACAGTTCCTCCAAATGCTAAACTTGGTGACCACATGACCCAGAAATTCTACTCATAAGTATATATCCAAGAGAAATAAAAACATAAGTCCATGAAACATGTGCACTAATGTAAATAGCAACATTATTCACAATAGTCAATTAGTGGAAATGACCAAAATGCTCATCACTGATGAATAAACAAAATGTGATACGTCCTTGTGACAGAATGATATTCAGCAATAAAAAGAAAGGAAGTACTGATGCATGCTACAACATGGATGAACCTGGAAAACATGCTAAGTGAAAGAAGCCAGTCATGAAAAACCATCAATTGTATGATTCCATTTATATGAAATGTCCAGACTACCCAATTCTGTAGATATAAAAAGTAGATTGGTGGTTGCCTAAGACTGAGAATGTCGGGGTGAATGACAAATGGGGAGTGACTACTTATGGGTAACGGGTTTATTTTGGGGGTAATGAGAATTTTTAAAATTTTCATTTCATATATTCATATAAAAAGAGAACTTCCAGGTATAATTGGTCTGAGAAAGGCTCATTCTTCTACTTGGTTATAATGTGGTAACCTTCATGACCAAGAGAGACTTGTTCTATTATTCAGGAAAATCCAGCTCACAGATGAGTAAGAATTTTAACCCCTCATTATGTGTTAGCAGCTCAGTGAAAAGGCTTCCTCAGTATCATGTAACTTTATTTTAGTTGCATCACTTTCTTTTACAAAATTTTAGCTTCTTTTTTCTATTGTAGAGGAAATAAATGCCCTAAACATTATAGAAAATTTGGAATTTGAAGAAAAGTTAAAAAAACTCCAACATTTAGAGATGACTATGTTAAGTGCTTTGTTCTACTTCCTAATGTTTTATTTTTGTTGTTGCTGTTTTTTGTGGGGTCTCACTCTGTCAGCTCAGGCTAGAGTGCCGTGGTGGTGTGCAACCTTGAACTCCTAATCTCAAGGGGTTCTCTCACCTCAGCCTCCTGGATAGCTGGGACTGTAGGCACATACCACAGGCTAATTTTTTAATATTTTTATAGAGATGGGGGTCTCACTATATTTCCCAGGCTGGTCTCGAACTCTTGGCCTCAAGCAATTCTCTACCTTGGCCTTCCAAAGCACTAGGGTTAGTCATAAGCCACCATGCCCAGCCTATTTTCTGCTATTTTTAAGTGCATATATAATTTTTATTTACATATGTAAAAGTATATATATTAACTCAAAATTTGCAAAGGTTTCTCAACATACATAAGTGATGTTTGCTCACAGTAAAAAAATTTTGAAAACAAACTGTAAAGGAAGACAGAAATTACCCCCAATACTGCTACCCAGAAATAAACACAGCAACAGGCTGCTGTAGATAAAAAAAGACACGCTTGGGACTGGGACTTGGGGGGGAAGGGGGGGCAAGGGCAACATAAGTAACCTAAACATCTGTACCCCTATAAACAACAAACAATAAAAAAAAAAAAAAGTGCAGGCAGAGGTTTGTCTATCTTAGGTCCCTATGGTGGAATTTCAATCTTCATTCATTTCTCCTTACTTGAAGACTCCACTTCCTCCTCATCCTTTCTCTCTCTTCCCCCATTTGTCACTGTTTCAGTGTGTTGTATGGTTCCTGTTCAACTGCTTCTTTCTGTGAACACTTTGCCTTGGCCTCATTTTCTCCTCTGTTTCTATAGTATCCTTGAACTGTGTTTTCTTATTTGGTTTTTCGGGTTCTCTGGCTTGCCCCACACTAGGACAACTCACCCCAACTACATCCTTCTTGCCAACATGAATCTTTGATGAAAAAGGTATCACTTTGGCTTCTACTTGAGTCAGCCGCAAAATTGACATTTTGGCTCTTTCCTAAGAATCAGGGTTTGGTACTAGGTCAATTATTATAAGGGCACTATGATCTGTTTCTTTGCTTTAAAAGTGCTTTTGTGTGTTTACATATATTTGTGTTTAAAAGAGAAAAGTTACTTGATGACATTTGATTCTAAGTTAAGCACAAACTGTATTTATAATTCATTGTGAATAAAATTTACTATTACCAGAAAGGCTAGTGATTTTATGTAAAAATGCATTTCAAGTTCTTAATAAATCCTAAATTGATATTTTCAATGTATAGAATGCAACTTTTAATGCATTTTTTAGTATTGCCTGCATATTCCCAGTATAAATTGTCCAGAAAGCGTTTCTACAATTATTAATATGTTATCAGAATGGTTCAACTTAAGATGAGACATCAAAATTCACATGTTATTTACAAGGAACTTCAATTTCTCCCAAAATATCGATATCAAATAAGTATATTATATTCAATAAAACTATCACATCATGTTAGATCTCAAACATACAATAATAGACATAAGTACATAAATATATGAGAATATAAGTATATTCTTTAATTCTAGCATTTATCAGAGATAATTATATCTTTCCACAATTGGTATGAAATCATCAGTAAAAGCTTTCCCCAATCAAAAGTGTTGCACAGCTCATCAATCAATAGAAGAACCAACACAGCAAAAGATTACATTTATATTGGGCTTTGACATATAGACGGAGCATTCATAGATTTTCTTCTCTCGATAATCCTGTGAGGCAGGAATAGCATATAACATTTTTATTTTCTACATAAGGAAACAGTTTCACAGTAGTTTGATGATTGATTTATCCAAAATCACCCAGTAAAATTTTGGTTATCTGGGGAGGAGGGAGGATAAGTGAACTGTATTCTCTGAGATCTACATCTTGGCCTTCTTCAGTTTTGCTGTGTTTTGTAGGAAATTGCATTGTTTAAGAAGCCCTTGCCCTCCGTCTTCCAGGTGGGATCTGAAATGGGAGGCTGAAACCAAGGATCAGAATGCTAGAGAAGGGAGAAAACAGGGTATTTCCCTTTCTCTCTGCTTGCTGTGGTGTTTCTGGTTGTAGTTGGTTCTTCTGGGGCTCCAGCTCCAACCTGCAGCTCATCTTCCCTACTCCAGCAGCTGGGAGGCTGCCATGACTTCTGGACTCTGGAAACAACACCTGCTCTCACTGTCCTTGGGGTCAGAAGGTGATAATAGCTTCCTGTTGTTGCTAATGTCTGGTTGGCACTGCTCTCAGGTATTCTGACCAATTCCTGTATTAAATAAGCTGGGTTTATAAAACCTAAAGTGGTTTTATTTTTCTTCCTAGATGCTAATTGCTGTTTGAAAAACACCACTAGTGATTCCATTTGTAAAATTATTAATCCCATCCCAATATTTCTGTTTCATGAAATAATATTTTTACATCATTTTCTTAGAATGAACAATAGCTATATTTTACTGTTCCTTATGTATTGTTGACATAAACTACATGGGCTTACTGTTCCTGTATTTGAATTTCTAAACGTGTTTTCCATTACTTCTCTTTGATTACAGTAAGAGAGTTGATGTGATTGTAAAAATGGTCAATTGTAGTGGCTAAGATGAAAGAGTTAATATAATTCCTGTTTTCCCTCTCAAAAACTATGACCTTGAGTTACTTTGTCCCTCATCTCTGGATTAATAGGGATAATAGTTTCATATGACTTAGAATTCTTGGGAAGAACGAAGGAGTTGATATGTGGGAAGGACACAGTGTATTGCCTGTTTCATAGCCTAATAAAAAGTAAGCATTTTAAAAGTATTATATTATTTGAGAATTTAGAGGGAAAAAAGCTTATCATGATTGACATAATTACAGATTTAGAACAATTTATTTTGGATTGTGAGAATTCCTATATAGTTAATATATACATATGTATATATGTACATATAGTGTGTGTATATATAGCTGTATTTAACATATATATACACACAAACATATACCATTGTACAATGCAAATTAATATACTTTTCTACAATCTTTCAATTTTAAGCTTCAGAAATTTAAGACGAAAAGAATTTCAGTCTAGAGTTTTAATGCTTTAAAAAGATGTATTTCTTGATTGTAATAGAATTAATTTAAAAGCATTTGCAAAATAGCATTTTAAAAATACAAAATTCCTGAAGAATCACAAAAGAATTCAAGTAAAAGAAGGTTTTACTACTTTGGATCTGTTATAAGAAAAGGTCAAGGCTGGATGTGGTGGCTCATGTCTGTAATCCCAACACTTTGGGACACTGAGGTGAGAGGATCACTTGAGGCCGGGAGTTCTAAGAGTTCCAGACTAACCTGGGCAGCATAGCAAGACCCCAGTCTCTACAAAAAAAAGGAAGAAAAGGCCAAGGTTTTCAGATACGCAGAAAACTCTGAGAAATATAAATTAATTAATATTCTGTATATGTAACTCTTCTTCTAGATGAGCTAAATTAGTGCATAATGGTCCTGATTTGGTTATCTTTAAAGTTTTAAATATCCTGATTCATTTATCTGTTCCAGTACTGTGTCCTTAAAGACCTTTTGACAATCATTTGCAGAAGGTTCTTTATTAAAAAAAAAACAAACTAACTACTAACTAACTAACAAAAAAACACTGAAGATGGCACCTGAGGAAGGATAACTTTTGCCTAAGGCTGGAGAGAAAGAAAAGTCTCAAGGCACAAGCCAGAGTAAGGCAGACGCGCTCAGGAGACAGGTCTACAGATAGAGTCGGACAGAAACGAATTCTATTCTTCCTTTATCAAATACGAAGGAAAGTAAAGTGATGAAGACGGGAATCTGCATAACTGTGAAAATTCATAGTAATTGCAGGAACTATCACAAAAAACAAACTTCAAAGCAACTTCGAGTTCTGAATGACAAAAAATCACCATTCAATTGGGACACTAAACTAATGAAAGATTCATGTTATGCAAACTGCAGCCGACCTCCATACTGTAGAAATAAGCATACTCTTCTGACTTGTTCCAAGTATACATTATTTTAAAATCATGTTTCAAAATTTAGCCAAAATGGAACTTGAGAGAACATTATGTAAATATTACTTCTCATTTCAATTCCCTCAAAATCCCTAGGCCCCATATCAGTAAAGGCTGCATATGTGGGATAAGGTTTACAACATCCATAAAACACAAACACTGACTGTAACAATAGTCATCCTTGGTTTGTCCCTTTATAACGTGCCTACTACATTTATGCAGGGTTATAATGGGGCTCTGTAAATAATCCAACAAACTCCAAGGAGTAGGAGTCTGTGTGTGGAATTCAAGATGTTAATATTTCCTTTCTAACCAAATTAACTCCACATGTTTGCTGCTGCAACTAATCTCTTTCCTGTGGAATTAGGCATGGTCTGACTCATTCTTTATTTTTTGAACATGACAATGTACTCCAGAGTAGTCCTCATTTCACATAGCCTCAGGCTCCTAGCCCATTGCTCTGCACCCAGTGTTATTGCTGAACTTTGCAGGAAAGTGGAGGAATTGTGGAAGAAAATCATAATGCCGCCAACCAATATCAAGGCTGAGGAGACTTGGTCAGTCATCCCATAAATGACAGCCATTAGATTGCATGCGTCTGTGGAGAAATAATTTCTAAGGTGCCTACAGAACTTTAGGACTGATAAAGTGTTCCCAAACGTTCCTGAAAATAATAAGAATAAGATTTATATTAATTGAGACTGTCCTAAATGTCCTTACTTGTGATATTGCTAATCCTAACATTGATAAGGCGGAAAATATAACCTTACTTTGAACATGAAGAGACAGTTATACAACTAATAAGTAACAGAGCTGAGATTCAAACCCAGCTTTCTTGATGCTAAAGCCAATGCTTTGAAATGAAGCGTTTCCCTCATTTCTTCTCAAAGTAGCCTGTGGCAGAAGCACGTATGACTACTTAGAGTTATGAACCAAAGCTCAGAAAAGTGAAGTGTCTTATTAAGACCTCAAAGCTTGGAGGCCAAATCTGATCCACAACCTGCCTCTAAGGATTCCATATTCCTGTGTTCATTTGATTTTCCATCAGTCAATTCCCTATAGGATTTAGCAGCTGAAGGCCCATTTTAGAATTCTATGGTCTTTTTAGGCAGAAAGAAAGGATGACAGAAGGGAGAGAGAAAAGACAGGTAAGAGGTGAAACATGAACACTTGAGTGCAGAATCCATATGCTATTTGTTTTCATATCCATAACACCATAATATCCACAATAGCAAGGTGTCCCAGACACAGTGATAGTAGGTGTTTAAGACTATTTAGTGACTACATAAATGATAAATGAATAAAAATAATATAAGAACCATTTGTAAGTTTTTTTTTCATTTTTGTTTGTTTTCAAAAACCTCACTGTATTATTATGAAAGTTACCTGACTCAGTATCTGTGTACCTTGGTTTAGTTTTGCCCCACCTTTAATTTCAGCTGTGATACAACTAATTTTCCTCACCTTACAGGGCTTGATTTTTGTCATTAATACGACACAGAAATTAGATGAATTATGTTTTAAAATGCTTTCAAACTAGAGTATATCTTCCATAGACAATCTCCTTCAGAGGACTTTCCTTTGTAGGACAATGATCTGCTTCTAAACTTTCTAGCCATATGCAGAAATCAGTTATATCATGTGCTATCCCAAAGATTCCCAGCCTCTTGATGCAAGATACCGATGAAACATTCTGATGTTCTTCATGTCTGCTATGCGCTTATTTATGTTTCATTCGTTCGTTCTCTCAGCAAGCAATTATTGAAGGACCTCTATATGAAAGTGCTGGATCAGAAGAAGTTCAAAACAACAATGCCTGGTGTCCTGAGTTATACGCAAGGTGACAGGGAAGGGAAAGAGGAGTGTTTAACAGTATTTCTCAGTAAATGGGGAAAGTTAACATTTGAACTAGAAAGGAGAGTAGGAGTTCACTGGTAGCGAGTAGAAAAAGCTGCCCCAGCCAAGAAAGTGGCGTGTTATGATTGCTTTGCGAGATGCCAGACCTCTCAGCACACCCAGAGTAGAGAGGACGAAGACAGGTAGACACAGATAAAGCTGAAGAGGTAGGCAGGGCCCAGGCCTAAAGTGCCCTCTAGGCCACTCTAACTTTTTCTATTATATTGTGGGTCATAAGCAAGTACTAAAGAACTTTCTGAAGATGAATGACATGATTACTTACATTTTGAAGAATCAGTATGGTGGCCAGTGAAGGGGTGGGGAAGGACGGGGTGGAAATTACACCCAGTAATTACCATGGACAAGGCAGGAGAGACTGAGAACCTGAACTGAGACTGTCACTTTCGGGATGGAAACTCTGTGTGAGACTTTGTGCTGCACTCAACACGACTCAAGTTTCCTGTCAGGTATCATACCAAAGAATAACTTAGTATGTTTTACATAGAAATAAATTTTCTGACACAAAATGGAATGTGAAAAAAGCTGAATGTGTGTGTAAGTAGCAACTAATCCAATTAAACAAAGGCTTTGAGAAAAATATTGTCACACAGTCTTCTGGATGACATGAAGTATCTGCTTGCAGAAAGCTTAAACCAGAATGAAAAGTAATAGAGCCCTGTAGGGGCAAGGGACGAGCTCAGTGGAAATATACTTCTCTAAAAACAGACATGTGCTGTTCCTTATTTGCTGGCTGTTGGAGGTACTACTTAATTTGCTTGATTTGGAAGGAAACAAATAGGTGTTTTGAATGCCATTACAGATTTTTTCAGTGCACATGTTTGTAGTTAAATACACCAGATGGATTTTGCTCAATATTACGTAAATGCATTTTTATTTCAAATTCAGAATTGTCATTTTCTAACCTATACCTGAACCATCATCCGTCTGGCTCTCTCTTTCCCCCTTCACTGACCCCTAAGGTTTGTATTTCATTGCCTTTCTGGCCATGAATCAGAACCTAGAGCCTGCCTTCCCCTTGATTCCTTGATTCCCACAATAATGCCCTTAGTGGTTATTCCAGAAGCTGCCATTAGCACCCCCAAAAAATCCATTGTAACTTCTCTGTTATGAGACACCTTATGAGCATCCATATCTCTGCTCTGGATCAGAACAGACATGTATGCTAAACATCCCAATAATTAAAAAATAAAATGTAATTTTATCAGAAATACAAGAAAAAATAATGCAAAATGAGAGAAAAGACACAGAAATAAGATACAAGAAATGATTGCATCTGTCATAAAGAAGTTGTTATTTGTGTGAGGAAAAATATACATCATACGTGTTCTTTATTTTGCCTATAAGATGAACATTTCTGTAAATATGCATTTGATATATATAGTTCAACTATATGTAAAGAATTTGAAAAAAAGTAGTTTTCTAAGTATAAAGTGGTAACCCTGATTTCCCTAAACTGGGTATGAATTTGAAAAAAAAAATTCTAATACAAAAGAGTGTTGTGGTGTATCATTGATATTTTATGAAAGTTCTCATATTCTAAAATATTTCCAGTTTTAAGAAGTTTAGACAGAGCATAATTTAAAATACATAAGTATTTCATCAATAAATATTTTCATAACTAATTAACTTTTTCTCCACTTTCTTCGGAACCAAAACTCTTAACTAATTTTATTCATTTCTCTGTTTGATTTAGGTGAATATTTCAGATGGTTTTGGTCAAATTTTTTCCCCAAAAAAACCCATAAGTTTTTTAAGCCCTGTATCAGCTTTTTAAATCTTCTGTAAATACCTTTCAGTCTATTTTCATGCTTCTACTGAGATTCACATATTTTTGAAAAGAGAGTCCTGTTGGTATCAAAACAAACCTGAAAAAGAAGATATCTCTTCCGTTATTTTATACGATGACACTAAAATTTTACTAACCATTATTTTGCTCGGTAATGGCTAGATGATTTGATTTGCATTTCTCGTCACAGGTAGACCTCTAATGGTATAGCCATATTTTATCTCCGATCCTCTTTTGAAGTTGGTTATTTTCTTCAGGTACTATCAATTTAGTCACTCTGAAGTCAAGGTAATGGATGAGTTTACTGAAAACACAACTCATTCTCTCATTCTGCTGGCCAAAATATACTTCATGATCATAAACATGAAAGTCCAGACTTCAGTCTGCCCCAGGAAAGGCAAGATGAATGTGCCGTTGGGAGTGGGACATTCAGAGATAGGGTAAATTACCTTGTCCAGGCACTGGCCAAGTGGTACTGTGGAAAATCTCCAGGAGCATCTGAGCTGCATGAGCTAATTTGTCTCCCGTGGGCTTGTCTTTTGATAGCCTGGCTGCTTGCCTACTAAAGGGAAAAAGAAATTGTGTTTCTTATCTTCTCTTCAAATTATATACCATTTGCACTTTTGTAATCTTATTTTATTTCCATTCAGTGGTTATCAAAATTATTAACAAAAGCCAGATGACTATATTACTTATTTTTAAAGACTGTGTTTAATTTATATTTATAATGCTCATATAATGTCATAATGTTTTATGACTATATTACATAAGCAGCCTACAGGTAATCACATCTTTGGGTGAAATGTTTATGTTTTTATGTGAACTGTCAATAGTCTGCCATGTTCTGTACAAGATGAAGTTTTAATGTAAGATCGCTTGTTATTAATGGGAACAGAGAAGAAATTATGGAAACATTTTCCTTATTTTGACTTCATAAAACAGAACCTACTATGTGTAACACACTATAGTTATTAGACATTCCTAGTAAGAAAGCTAGAATATGTTATTTTGTCATTTTAGATCAAGTAAAATCATTTAATTGTTTTAAAGTTTTTGTTGTTTTGAAGAAAAGATTTGTATTGTATTTTTTTAGAAAATAACTTTTCACTTAAAGTCAATAATATAGTATATTTAAGGTTACATGTGTTCTCATTTATTTCTTCAATTGACTTTTACATCTATTTAAAAATACAAAATAAATAAAGAGTTCTATATAAGGACGTTTTAAAATGCTTAGGGATGGTCAAAAATTTCCAAATCTGTTTACGAGTCAGGCATTACAAGATATATGAAGTAATTACATCAGTTTTCATCATTCATATGTCTAACATTGAATTAGATACTAATTGGAGCCCTGGCTGAGCCATCCTATAGGTAACGGTTCAGCTGTCACACGTTAAATTAGATTGTAAGCCTTCTATTTTCAACTTCTTCCCATCCAAAATGTATTTAAAGTGTCATGTGTTCCTCATTGTATAAGAGGTATTTTTTGAGCAAATTCTCTGGTTTGAGAGAATCTGTTCAACATATTTACACTAAGGTGTTAGTGATTGGAAAATCAATGAGATATCAATTGAATGAAAAGAATTAAACCCTCAGCTACTGACCAGAAGCATTTTAGAATCAAGAATTTTGGAGGTCTTCTTGATGTCCTGGAATTTCTATAATCTAACTAGCCACCAGTAAATATCTTCCTCAGGCATGGGACAAGGAAAATAAGAGTTTTGCTTTGGCACATATTTCCCTATTTCTGCCACCCAGAAAAATGCAGTATATTCCAGGACAGGATTGTTTCCTTTTTGCTATCATTTCTAGCTCTGGAGAGATTTCCACTATGTAGTGTTCCCTTAGAGGAACAGAATACCATCAATTCACAAGCCCATGCATTTGAAGATGTAAAGCAATGAACAGGACTTCATCACATTGTAACTCTGGAAGGATAGGGCAGATTGTAGCTTGTAATTATCTAGACTCCCGGGAGAAAAAGGACAGAAATAGGAAGAAATGGGAAGACAGGGAACAGCCTTGGTTCTGCTTTCAATAGATAAAGGGTTGTTGTGGCACATGATCTCAAATGGAGCATGGTGGCCATGGCTCATTTGTGCTGTGTTCTGCATTACCCAGAAATGTGCACACTTGGTCCTGGGCAATCTTCATAGAAAAGGGGATTAAAGCCCTAGAAAGCACTGGCTGAGCTTGCACAGCATAAGCATTCACTGAGAAAATTTTAAGTACGTGTTATATAGAAATGACCAGCCTGAGGATACAGAAATTTCTTACTAATGTAGTATAATACATTTGTAAATATTCATAACACAAAGCTGTAATTCAGTTTCTTCTTCTCACATGTTCCTGCCTTGCCTCTTTTTGGACTTTTTGATTTCCTGTCTCCCTTTTTCCTTCCCTCATTTTACTCCGAGACTTTTATAAATAAACAACCAAATGAAGGAGACACTTATTATTCATAAGAATATTTTTAGTTGGTTAGGTTTGCATAACAGTCAACAAACCAAAATATTTCATCACCAAGAATGTCCAATTGGCTGCCCAGAGCCAAAAGAACTGATCTTGAGTCACATGAGACAATGTTGACTAATCAAGGACAAGAACTGTAAATCTTCGTATACCCTTGGCCTAGCTTAGAGGCAGTAATGCTATGCCAAGAGCTCTTTGAATTTCAACTCTTCCACTTCCTCACCATGAAAACTTAGACAAACCTCTTAACTACTTGGGGCCTCAATTTTTCTCATCTCTAAAATTGGTGCATACCTTTTAAGATATAAATTAAATATTTCCATTAAAAAAACTCCAAATACCTGGAAGATATGTTTTTAAAATGACATACTTGGAATTATGTTATGATTCACTGGAAAAAATGCCTTCCATTTGCAAGCACAATACTAGCTGATTGAGATAAGAAAGGAAATGCGTGATCTCTGCTCTTGGGTAGCAAAAGCTAATATACATACAGGCCTGTAAGTAACTGTTTACAGAACTTTTCATTAAATGTTTGAAGGCATTTTAGGGGTCAAGGATAGATTTCGAAGACAGCATGATCATTCTGCAGTCAGGAGGCTAGGAAACCTTAAACCCCATGTCGCTGCCAAAAATCCCTCCTACCTGATTTTTAAGTGGGATATCCAGGGTACAAAACAGAACAGGAATTAAAGTTATCAATTTGTTGGTTACTGTATTCTCCAACTAATAGACCTGGCTGAAATGTAAATTGAAGCCTCTGGTTTAGGCTTTAAGTCCACTTAAAAATGTCATTAGGAAGATATCAACAGTACTCAAAACATTTTATGTCAACTCCATTATATGACAGTACTTCATTCTTTAAAAGGAATAACTACTATTAATAAAACTAGACTAAACATTCATTGTATTTCGGCACAGACTTGAGTCTAGGAATAGTTGCAGATGGTATCAGGAGCAGTCGGGGAACCGATGAAACTAATCTTCTCTATCACAAAGATTAAAGTCATCTTGATATGAGTGGAAAATACGTTCATAAAAAATTACGAGACACACGAAGTTTTAGTGTTAGAGATTGTGGAAAAAAAAAAAAACAAAAAAAAAACCCAGAAAAGATCTCATCAAATGCTTTGCTGAAATGAAGACACAACATGTCTGTGGCATTTTACTATCAAAATAGTAAATAGTATCAGATTCATAGATTTCAGGGGCCAAGATGGTGAGAAGGAGCAGATTCCAGCTGCAGAGAAACAGCAAGGTACTAAATATTTTTTATTTCAGCATGTTATGGTGGTACTAAATAAATAGAAATTATTTTTAGAGGAAAGGTCAGGAACCTGAAAAGAGGTCAGAAAATCATAATTAAATTTCAGCCAAAGGATTCACCCCTGAAGCAAGTTGAGGCAGCTTTCCTCATCAAGGAGACCTCAAAGTTGCTTCAGAGCATGCATGCAAGTTGCCTTGTAAGGACACCGTTGACATGTTCCCTCCTCTGCCATCATATCTTCTTGCCCCTGCCTGTTCCCTGGAACTTCCATGGCTTGTTATGTTTTCCAGAAGCAGAGAATCCAGTAAGGACAAGTGCTTGTCTTGCAGTTATAAATCCATTGGCTCCACCTTTATCAGTTTATCTGCTAACACCACCAGCCATGTCCCTCTCCCTGGGATGGGGGCTGCCTTTAGGAAAGACCTCAATTGTGCCTCTCTTGTGGAGCTGGACACTTTGGTCAAGGAGATACTATGGGCACTGTGCCCCAAGTACTAGACTACTTGAGTCCAATAGCCAAAAGGCAGTCATAGGATTGGCCCCACTCACCATCTTTTCTATTGAACTGCTTGCAGATTTTGCACTTCTCACATTTCTGCAACTTTAGGCTATGCTAGATTTCAGACTCCAGTTCTCTGTGTTTAAGCAGACAAACACTAGTTGGCAAAGAGAGGTCCACTGAATTCCCTGTCCACTCTCATGCCAAAAATCAGCAAGCAAAGAAGCAAAGAAGGGATTACTGTACTGGTAAGGATGTTCAATACTGATTACCATGAGTATCTAGAGCAGTTATTACATAATGGGAGCATCAGGCCAGACATCTCACGGTTCACGTAGACAGATGGATAAATAAGTAGAAATAAATAACATTGTAACCTTGGGATTGTATTACATATAAATACATTATACCTATTAGACTGATTAAAATTATTTAATTCTACTTGAATTTAACAAAATAAATTACATTGAAACTAATTAAATTCTAAACTTCAGATGCATGTTTTTTCACATCGAGAGAAATTAATTCCTGTGAAACTCTTTAAGAAAAAAAGACTATGAATAATGTAAATAAATAGGAGTCTTAATTTTAATGACATATTTCAATTCAAGCAGCATCCATTTTATCCTTTATGCAATAGATAAGCAGAATATAACTATTACATCTTTCCCATCTCCTCCCCCCCACTCCCCATTTTTGTTAGTTGTACTAATATATACACTATTATATTATGATTTTAATTTTGCCAAGGGGCATTCTATTCTGCAACCATAATTCATCTTTTACTCATTGAATTTCTACCACCTGTTAGATTTGTTAGTATGCTTGTTGAATTTTTCAAAAGGATTCCTTGGTTCATTGCTCCCTAAGTCACTTCAGGTTCTTGAAAGTACATACTGTAGTGGGGAAGAATACAGTTTCTTCTGCCAAACTACCTGGGTTCAAACCCCAGCTCTATCATAGACAATTGCTTCAATTTTCTCAACTATAAAATATAAATAATAATTGCCCTCTCTTTTGTAAGATTATTGTGAGAACTAAGTGAGATAATACCTGTAAAGCATATGGAAAAGGGGTTAGTACAGAACGACTACTCAGTGAGTGATAGCTGCTATTCTTAGTATACTGGAGATGCTTGTTGACTTCATATTTGAGTGGCAATTTGGCTCTAGTGATGTTCTTTTTTTTTTATTTCAAAATATTATGGGGGTACAAATGTTTTTGGTTACATGGATCACTTTTGTTATGCTTGAGTCAGGGTTATAACTGTGCCCATCACCCCAGACAGTGTTCATTGTACACATTAAGTGGGTTTTGGCCCATTCCCTCCTCCCTGCCCCCCGCTTGATTTCCTTTGACTTTTACTTCCCTCTGTGCACATTTGTGCTCACTGGTTAGTTCCAGCTTAATAATAAGTACATATGGTGTTTGTTTTTCCATTTTGTAGATATTTCACTTAGGATAAGGGTCTTCAGTTCCATCCAAATTGTTGCAAAATGACTTAATTCATCCTTCTTTATGGCTAAGTAGTATTCCACACTAAACACATACCACATTTTATTAATCCATTCATGAATTAATGGGCACTTGTGTTGATTCCACATCTTTGCAATTGTCAATTTTGCTGCAATAAACATTTGAGTGCAGGAATCTTTTTGATAAAATGACTTATTTTCCACTAGGTAAATACCCAGCAGTAGGATTGCTGGATCAAATGGTAGGTCTACTTTTAGTTCTTTGAGAAATCTCCATACTGTTTTCCATAGAGGCTGTACTAATGTGAAGTGCCACCAACAGTATATAAGCATTCCTTTCTCTCTGCCTCTATGCCAGCATCTATTGTTTTTAGAATTTTTAATAAAAGCTGTTCTAACTGGAGTAAGATAGTACCTCTTTGTGATTTTCATTTGCATTTCCCTGATGATCAGTGATGTTGAGCAGGCAAGAGAAAGAAATAAAGAGTATCCAAATCAGAAAATAGGAGGTCAAACTGTTGCTTTTTGTTGACTATATGATCTTATTTCTAGAAAACCCAAAAACTCCAACAAGAGGCTCCCAGAATTGATAAATAAATTCAGCAAAGTCTCAAGTTAAAAAACCAAGGTACACAAATCAGTAGCCTTCCTGTACATCAATAACAGTCAAGCTGAGAGCCAAATCAAAGGGCCAATACCATTTACAATAGCCACAAAAAAATAAAGTACCTAGGAATATGTTTAACCAAGGAGGTGAAAGATCTCTATGAAGAGAACTATGAAATACTGAGGAAAGAAACCATAGATGACACAACCAATTGGAAAAATATATTATGATCACGGATCAGTAGAACCAATATTGGTAAAATGTCAATACTACCTGAAGTGATTTACAGAGTCAATGCAATCTCCATCAAAATACCAACATCATATTTCACAGATCTAGAAAAAATTCCATGTTTCGTATGTAACCAGAGAAGAGCCTGAATAGCTAAAACAACCTTAAGCAAAAAGAACATCTGGAGGCATCATATTACCAGACTTCAAATTATACTACCAGGCTATAGTAGCTAAAACAGCATGGCATTGACATGAAAATAGAGACATAATTCAATGGAACAGAACAGAGAACCTAGATATAAAATTATCCACATACAGCCAACTGATCTTTGACAAAGACAACAATCTACACTGAGGAAAATAAACCCCATTCAATAAATAGTGCTGGGAAAATAGGATAGCCACATGCAGAAGATTCATGTCTCTCACCACTCACAAAAAATGATTCAAGATTTAAAAGACTTAAATGTAAGGCAGGAAACCATAAGAATTCTAGAAGAAAATATTGGAAAAACTCTTCTAGGTATCAGCTTAGGCAAAGAATTTATAAAGAAGACTTTAACGGCAATCACAGCAACAACAAAAATAAATAGGGGACTTGATTAAATTAAAAATATTCTTCAAACTAACGAACTAATCACCGGAGCAAATAGACAACCTACAGAATGGGAGAAAATATTCACAAGCTATACATCTGATAAAGGGCTAATAACTAGAATCTACAAACACCCAAGCAAATCAGCAAAGAAAGAACAAACAACCTCATTGAAAAGTGGGCAAACGACATGAACAGAAGCTTTTCGTGGTGTTCTTGGGTCATCCTTTTTCTCATTTTCCTCAGAATACTTTAGACAATGATCCATCTTCTTTTGGTTCTAAATATATATATATTTTTTCATTTTTGTAGTTGTTTTGCTTTTTTGCCTGAGTATCTGAAGAGGGTTTTTTTTTTCTTCTGGAAATTTGATAACTAGCCAGGATATGTCCAATATAAATCAATTTTTATACATATTTTCTATAATATTGTGTTCTCCTTTGGCCTGAAAAATCTTAAGGTAAGGGAAAGTTTCTTCTATTATATCTTTCAGTGCTATTTCTTTTCCATGGTCCTGTATCACAGGAACAGTAATTATCATTAACTAAGATTATCTATTTCAACAAATGTATGTATTACTTCTACTTACTTTAAACTCTGTTTTTTACTTTCAATGACTGTAATTATTTCATGGTTTCCCCTATTTCAGTAATTTAATATCTTTTTCCCTTGATTTAATGCTTTCTTGCTACTATTCCTTTATCCATGCATTTGCATATTTAAATGTCTTGCCATTATTGTGAACCTGTGCAATTTTGATTATAAAATCATAGTTTCAAATTATTTCACATGATCCTTTTGACCTACTTCTTTTCCTTTATTTCTTTTTCTTTCTTGCTTTTTTCTTTCTTTCTTTCTTTTTTCTGTAGCTTGGAGGCAGCAGGTCATGAGGAAGTACAGCTTGACTGGGGCTCTGTGCAAGCATGGTTGGGCACCTAGCCTCTCCCTTCTCTTCTGGGTTCCTGTCATCTGTTCCATACCATGACCGGGGGCATCTCCACTCTGCAAGGACCATTCCCATTTCCATGCATTTCTGTAGCATCCTATTATTCTTTACACAGTGTTCTAGAAATTATAAAAGCTTGATGGCACTTAATTTTTCAGCAAATATTTCATGGTGGTATAAAGAGGCTTATATTTTTGAAGTATCTTCTTTTGCTAAACTACCTATTTGCCACATCACCTCTTCTCCCCAAAACACACACACACACACACACACACACACACACACGCGCACACACACACACACATAATTTATAGCCTCTGTTAAATAGACTATATATAATTTATTAGGACTTAGGTGAGTGGCTGTTATAAAAAATATTTAAATGAGCAATGGAAAACAGTTCTTTAATTTTATAATTAATTTTGAAAAGAGATATATCATTTGATTAATTCAGACATGAGTAACTAACTTTAATTAACAATTTATCTGGAGTAGCTCAACATAAGTGCTCAAATTTACCCCAAAGTTGTTATTTTATTTTGCTTCGTACATTGTAATAAAAGCTAATGATAGTAAAGATAATTTCACAAAAATATTTATTGGTTTTGGGCACACGTATAACTGTGTGTTAAGCATTATAAAAGTGATTCACGTAACCAAAAATATCTGTACTCCTGTAATACTTTGAAATTAAAAAAATCATCAAACTATAATTCTCAAGACAATGTTTTGTAAATGTCACGAGGGACATCACGAGGGACCTTTTATATTTCATTATCTATAAATATTGTGTTACAATTCGAAAATATATCCTACTTAGCAATAAAGAATTTTGTCAACAGCTAAACAAAATACTGATTGATGCAACAATTGTGGAATCAATATTTTATATATTGTTAGTCAATAGCATTAGTTTTAAAATCTATTTCAAAGTATATTTAATTTTCTAATGTTGGTATAACATAAAATAAAAAATAAAACTCAAAGTTTGCTGTCCTAAATCTAAACAATTAATCCTGTTTGTAATTACTCAAATTGTTGTTAAATAATTTTTAATATATAAATTTCTCCTTTAATCTGTTAATTCCAGAAACACTGAATATTTCAATTATAGAAGAATGTGAAACAAATAACAGAAGTCATTCTAGATGTACCTTGCTTTCTACTTATAGGAAAATGAATAATCATAGATATTATAAACAAGCAATTGTAATTACCAAGTAAACATTACCATACATGAAGGCACATTCTATCTCTGGAATATTTCTCTTGGTCTGCAAAAAGCTGGAAGGGATACATATTTCAGTAATCAAATTTCAAAAAAGATTCTGAAACCTATTTTTATTAGCATTTATTTAAGTTATTTGTGGCCAAAGCTACAATGTCTTGCCCAATGTCCATTTTTTTTTTCACCCACAGAATTCTACTTTTCTGTGAGATAGCGATATGCCCAGTTTAAAATATTTAGCTTTGCAAAATTCGATGTCACTAGGGTAATCCCATATCTTGCTTCCAGCCAATGATATTTAAGAGGACGCCATTGAGTGTGACTTCCTATAAATCTGGTGAGAAAGGTGGACTCAGTTGGCTGTTCCACTTCAGCTCTCAGCCGGCCTTTTGTCTTTCTCTGTTCCCTTGTAACAGAGTCATGATAGACAGAAATTCTAAATTCTTCATCTTTAGCCTCAGGCTAAAGGCCACATGCTAAAGATGGCTGACCAGAAAACTGAAAGAAACAGGGATGTCTGACAACATCAGTCTGTTGTCATGTTAGCCTTGAATGCCCCACCTCCGAGATTTTGTTATGTGTGAAAAATAAATCACTTTCCAATTCGCCCCCTGCTTATCGAGTTTCCATTACCACATGTCAAATGCAGTCTTAACAGAAAATTTTATATTAGTTTGTTTAGAGTAATTTTGTCATTTATGATTTATCAGTAGCAATTATACAAACTTTAAAACAAAGTCTTATTATTACTGCCTCTAATTCCATCTTTCAACATTTAAATTTTGCAGATATAGTATTATAATAGTCCCAATGGAATTAATTCAAGCTGAAACAAATTATCTTATTTTAAAACTTCAATTTGAAAAAAAGATTGTGTGCTATTAAATGTGTAATGAGGACTATAAATTGTACAAAGAATCTCTGCTTTTCTAATTCAGTTTATTGACATTGGCATTAGTACCTGATGCTGTTTCCTTTGCGGAGCGGAGGGGATGGCATGAACTGTACTCACTCACCCAGTGATCGCTGAGCAATGACTGCAACATGTTGAAGAGGCTGAGTGATGAGAAAACATTTCAGGAAAGCACCACAGAGATATAGAGTATCATTTTTAGTCTGAAAACTCTCTCTTCATAAGGCCTGGTCTTTGTGACTCAAATCCTTAAAAATATGACCTGTTCTGTGTCAAAAGACAGTTTGAGAAACACTAGAACCCAGCTGTAATAGTGACTTGGATGTTCTTCCTGCCTCAAATGCTTTCTAGAGAGAAGCGGGGTAGAAATCGGAAATACAACCCTACCCTATTTTTTCTTACCCATGAAATTCCTCTTAATATTGCAGACAATAAACAGGATCAATATATGTGAATCTCTCAAAAAAAATATATATATATGTGAATCTATGCCTACAATGTATGGATTATAAAAAAAAAGATAGCGGTTAAATTCTGCAACATGGTAACCTAGCAAATGTTGGAAAGACAGACCAAGGGCGGCGATGGTGGTGGCATGCCTCCATCAGGGCGAACTGTATTTTTAGCCCGGCCCTTAATAAGAAGGATATTCTTCTCATCGCCAGATGATAGTAAAAGGCTGTGCCAAATGGTGTAGGAACTTGCAGGATCACAGATTCTCCAGATTAACAAGAACTATAAAGCAGCAGGACAACCCAAGGAAAGAGAGAACCTGAAGTTTTCTAAGGCTAATAGAGACTAGTGTCAGGGCATGGGTAGAGTGAATTGCCCCCTCGTGACATAATTAATGATGACTTCGCTACTTAAAAATCAAATTGTGAAATTGCAGGCTGAGAATGAGAAATAGCTCTATATTTTTTAATATTTCTGATGGAAGGAAACAGTAAATGGCTCAGTGCAGCCTGGTGTAACCCCTGAGAAGTACAAAGCAAACAGGGAAACAATTGAGTGGTTCAGGCTGAACCAAAGCAGAGGCATGTGTTCTCTTAGCCCTCCCTTCCTGAGAGCTCTCACCAAAGAGGAGAAAGAAAAAATTAACTCAAAACTCCATTGCATATTATTTTATCTTATTCTTAATTCAGTGAAGTAAATATAGTTCTTATTCTGTGAAGCATGTTCAGTCATACCCAAAAAATATTTCCATTGTTTTCTTCAAGTTTTATGGAAAGACACTTTTCAGATATCGGGTGGATTCTGACTAACTCTTAAAATCAAGATTCTGACATCCTAAATAGGAAAAACTAAGTAAACGGAGTTACTTTTAGTGATTTCTATCAAACTGAACTTATCTATCTAAGTTTCCCGCTCTTTATTGAAGTTCTTTCCATCCATATACCGATCTACATAAGAACTCTGTGAAACAAGGACTATTAATATATTTTCCATTTTACAATGAAGACCCTGAGGCACAGAAACCACACAGCATAGCACTCTCCATTACAAGAATTAGAAAAAGATCCTAATGCCTATATTGCTAGAAGCTTTTAGCCAATTGAGACGGAAGAAAAGTTTGGACAGCACTTTTGATAAGAAAACCAGACTTTTTGAATCCGTGAACTGTAGCCAGATTTCCTGCTTGCCTTAGCCAGTCTCAAGGATTTATCCATGAAAGCAACTTTAGAAGCCGTATCTTTAGAAAAATCACAGATTTATCTCTGTCAGTTCCATCTGAGTAGCTCCACTGAATGCCTTGAGAAAGGACATTGATAGGTGGCATACCATGAAGCAGATGGATTGTCAAATACACTTACTGCAAGAGCATTTTACTAGACTTTCTAAGGCAGTGGTGCATACTGATATATCTGGAAATGTGCCAAAGATTGAAAGACGAGGGAATTTCCATTTCTCTCTTGGTTAACCATTAAGTCCAATTAATGAAAACACCATACCTCATTCACTCCAGTTAATCAAATTTTACCTATATTTAAGCACTTTTTTGAAACAATCACAAAGCTACAGAAAACTTGCAAGTATGATAGAAATTACTTTTTTTCTGAATTATATAAAAATACTATGTGGAACTGGTATTTCATTACCCTCAAATGTTTGTCATACTGGTCTGCCTTTTCTACCCAAAAAAAGAAAAGAAAAAAGGAAGAAAGACGGATGGAAGGAAAGAGAGGAGGGAGGAAGGGAAGGAGAGACGAATGGAGGGAGGAAGGGAGAATATATACTTATGACGTAACCATCAAGATCAGGAGGCCGGGCGTGGTAGCTCACTCCTATAATCCTAGCACTCTGGGAGGCTGAGATGGGAGGATTACTTGAGGTCAGGAGTTTGAGACCAGCCTGAGCAAGAGCAAGACCCCATCTCTACAGAAAAATAGGAAAATTAGACAGTCATGTTGGTGTTTGCCTGTAGGTCCAGGTACTTGGGAGGTTGATGTAGGAGGATTGCTTGAGCCCAGGAGTTTGAGGTTGCTGTGAGCTACCTGCACTCTACCCTGGGTGACAGAGCCAGACTCTGTCTCAAAAAAAATCAGGACATTAATTTTAATACATTACTACCGTTTCACTCTGAGACTCGATTCAAATTTTATCAATTATCTCAATAATGTCTCTTACAGCAAAAAGTCCCATTCAGAAGCATCTGTTGCATTTTGTTGCCATATTTCTTAGTCCCTTCTGTCTGAGACAGTTCCTCAGTCTTGTTGACATTCATGATCCTGAACTTTTGAAGATTACAAGCATGAGCTTTAGCAGAATTTTTCTCAATGTGGATTTTTCTGTTGTTTTCTTAATTTTAGATTCCTGCAGGCATAACACAGAAATATGGGTTCTCCTTTTATTGTATCAGATTGTACACAATTTTGGTTCGTCTCATTACTAATTTCCTGTTACCTTTATCACTTAACTAAAGCGATATCCCCCAGGCCTCTCCACTATATCCTTAACCCCTTTGTAATTAGTATTTTGTGGGAAGTAAACATCCTGTTCTTCATCGAACTTTCCATGTATTCATTCATTTACTTATTTATATCTATACTGCTTCATGGTTTCCAATTTGTATTAAATGGGTTATAATTTCATACTATCATTTTTTTATTTTGATCTTCAGATGACCCCCTTTGGGGCCAGTAGTAGCTCTTTTGGGGTGCTTTCTCTTTCTCTTGACATATTCCCAATATTTCTGTCTCAACAAGGTATTCCAGGCTTATCTAATGTTTTCCTTGCTCCAACCCTGCAATCAGTCATTTCTCCAAGAAACCTGGTTCCTTTTAGTAGGGAAGCTGAGATCTGAGTGTAAGATGGGCTCATTGCTATTGGAATAATGGTGCTCCAGTTCTTCCAACTGGAACACAGCTAGTGAATATATGCACACGCACACACATGCACTCACACAAACACATGCACAGACACACACAGAGACATACATTTACATATATTTATTTCCATATCTAGCTATAAATCTTGAAAACTGTAAGCTTATACCAATAACTAATTCCTATCTAACCTCACATGGTTTACTCTCTTTCATTTCATAAATGCAAATCTCTTCTCCAACAATAAGAAACCTGGCTCTCATTGTGTTTAAATATTTACTTGTGTGATAAAATGCCATGTATACAGCCAATCTCCTGTCTCTGCCATGACCCTTCCCCGTGCAGGTTTACTCCTCACCCAGCTCTGGAAGCCTGGGCTACCTGCCACATGAAGTCCCTCATCCCTTTGTATAACAGTTGCCAGATAAAATACAGGATACTAAGTTAAACTTGAATTCCAGATAAACAACAAATCATTTTTTATATAAGTACACCTCGAGAAATAGTTATACTACCCATATGTTTATATACAAACTGATTCTAAAAATAAATAAATAAATAAGATTTGTTGTTTATCTGAAGTTCAAATTTAACTTGGCATCTTGTGTTCTGACACTGGAGGCCAGGTCCTCTTCACACCTTGGTCAGACTTTGCATTCACTCGATGGTCACTCTGTCTACATGGCCCTCACCTCCAGAAGCTGACTGTCCACAGAACGGTACTTTTCACTCTGTCATGACACCCTGCACTGAGCTGGGCTGTGACACCCTTGCGAGGCCCATCGTCAGCTATGACACCTGGCGCAAGGAAAGCCACCCATCAGATGCTATCCTTTCACTCTGATACCTGATCCTGGACCGCTACAACAACCCTCAACTCCCTTACGGATTTCTATGTTCTTCTGCTTCACACAGTGTCTTTAGGACCTGATGTTCAGAGAGGCAAGGACAGGGAGAAAGGGAAGAATAAAAGCCCTAAAGCATTTTTGAGGGCAGATTGCAGAATTTAACATTAAGTATTCATTTCACGGTAACAACAGATCATCAAGAAAAATATATAAGAAAATAAAAGAAAGTTCTAATTACAGTAAGGAGGATTTATAATTCATGTATTCTTCCAGAAAATGGAAAAAAGGCAGAAATAAACTATTTTGGACTATTTTCCCAAAAACTAAATAGTAATGATTTTGTTTGAGTAAGAGAAAAAATAAAAAGAGGGAGGAAAAGGGAAGAGAGAGAGATAGGGAAAAACAGTCAGCAATCTATATTATGCTAAATAGCTAAACCTTACAAAATGTTTTAAAACGCTGTAATTTTAAATTGTACAATTTGTATAAGAAATCTACAAAGTCTAATGAATTTGTACATGTGGCAGATAATGTTGCCTCCCCAATGCATATTTCCTTCTTGTCCTTTCTTTGCAAACCTTTATTTGATTCAGGCTAGCAAAGTGCCCAGCCTTAGGTAGCGGTGTTAACAATTCATGTAATTTAGTGGGTCATAATGGGACAATTCCACACTCCTAGGGAGCGAATGAAATACTGTGGATGTATTTTTGGTTTCAAAATGATTGGGAAGAGCTACTATCTTTTGGCAAGCAGGACATGCAATGATCTTGCATACTGAAGAGTTTTTCATCCAAATCACCAAAAGTGTCTCCCCTGAGAAACACTGGTCTAAGCCTAACGTTGCAATCCATCCTGTTTCCCATCTTCTCTTGCTGCTTATGTGTGCCAGTGGAAATATGTGAAGTTCTCAAAAAGCTCTTTGTTTCTAAGGAAAGATGACAGTCGTGGAAGTCACCATCACTTTCTGCTTGCTTCTTCCTTGAAAGCAGCCATCTGTGTCCATGAACTGGAGAGGCACCGACCATTGCAGACGGAGAGTTGAGCCTCCTTCCAGTGATGAGAAGAAAATAAGTCCAATTTGTTTAAGCCACAGGAGTCAATTTTTCTATTACTTTCAACATAGCATATTCCTAACTAAAACTATAGTGTTTTTATATCAAGAAGATTAAATTTAAAAAGAAAACGGTTGGCTTTCTGGGACCTCCTGCTTGGGATGACTGCGGTTTTCTCTTCCAACCTGTCTTGATGATCCATGGTGGGCGGAGGTGACAGGGTGAGGAGAAGAGAAAAAAAGGAGGAGGAAGATGAGAGTCTCCTAGTTTGGTACGTAATTCACAGAAGTTATTCATTAAAGGCTTGTTGAAAGCCAAATGCCTCTGGAATGCTGTTTCTTAGCACCCAGTTGCCTGAGGGCTGCTAGTAAAAGAAAATGACATGGAGGAAGGTTAAGAATTTATTCTCTGGAGTCAGAAAGGCCAGTGTGTTGGTACCACTTCCTAACTGCTTGACATTGAGGGAAGCACTTAGCCTCAGATTCCTCATTTAAATGAACATAATAACAGTTACTACCTAATTTAGCTGTTGTGAAGATTAAAGGAAGTAATTCTTTTACAGTGCTGGGTACAATGCAAAACTTAGGGTAAGTGATCAAATAAAGTAAAATGCTAGTGATTTTGTATACCCTCTACATCATTTCAAACTGCGTTTCTTTGATTAATTACTTTTGGCTGTTACTTTTTCCCTTGGTAGTGAATATAAGAACTATGAGAAGAATGTTTTCCAAAAAATGTTGTACACTTTAATACAATAATCTTTGAAAGTAGCTTCATGTTTCTCTTTCACACTTTTTAGTGACAGTTTAAGCTGACTAACTTGCATTTTATAGTGCATTTGTAGATCCATAACTCTGAAAGTAAAGTTATCAGAAAGGAATACAATTCAGAAGTATATTTAGAAAATATCTTTTGAGAAAATTTCAAAACTGAGTAAAACTTATCTTGCTATGAGTTTTACCTTGTTGATTTGGAAAGCCATACTTTATTGTTTTAGCTCACTAATTGAACTTTCACATCTATGACAAATATATTAATATTACTTAATTCCATAAGCATGTCTATCAATTTGAAGAAAGATCGAAGATCAAAATTCTAAGAAATAAGTTATGAGACAATACAATGTTAACTTTACCTTGTTACTAATATTTATGAAAAAAAGCAAGTAAATTACATTGGGTATAAAATTATTACATTTCTCACCAAAATGTCAAAAATGAATATATTGCATTGTGATCAAAAACTGAAGCAGTTTTTTTAAATAGGAGATATGACATAACTTATATGATTATGAGGATTTAATATTATTTTTTGAGAACTAACTTTTTAAAACAATAAGTTACAAATCTTTAGCATTTTTATAATTGCCAAAAGTCTCTATTCAATACAGGATCGTGCTCTATTTTTGAACATTTGGTTGCAATGATATCACATTGAAATTTTATGCAAAGTCAAATTTATACATAAAATGCAAATTTTACCTGTGTTGTCATTGAATCAGACTGCTTGTAAAACTGAGCATAACAGATAAGAACACTAACCTCTGAGTCATACAGTAGTCATAAAGCAAATATGTATATTTTTGTATCTCTTTCAAAAGATGAAATTATCGCTATTACTAAGCAGGAGTGCATTCTTTATTCAATCATCATTAGTAAAAATATGTTTTGTCATAAATGGCCAGACTGCCCAATTCAATTTCCTATTTACCAATCAATACACTAAATTCATTATTTTATTAACCCCTCTGGAAATCTTGTACAAATATTACTGCTAATTTTGATAATTTTGCTCTAAATTTACTTTTTCTCTGGGACATGTGAATCTATGTGAACATCTCTGGAGGATCATTATTACCAATAAGATTTATTTAATTATATTAACAAAATTATGTACGAAAATATAATATGTAAAGTAATATACATTAATCATACTATTAGCACAGTATAAAAAGAAACTGAAAATATTAATATTTTGCAATTCACCTTAGGAGCTTTAAAAGGAGTTAATAAGGAGTTTGATATTTGTTTCTCAACTAGACCATGAGATTTATTAGGGTAGATTGTGTGTTCTCCAATGTCCAATTAGCCCTAAAGTTCAAGCCTAATGCCTGGATTATAACAGAAGATCGATGAGAGCTGGTTGACTTAAATTCAATTGATCCTAATTTTTGCTCTCTAGAAACAAATAAGGAAACATTTTAAAGATATTTAGTAATTCCTCTTCCACAAAATAATCCTTTAAGTACATAGATCATTAACTTTATCATAACTTTCATGATTCCCTAAGAATCTTCTTTTCCTGGAAGGATGTTGTCCCATGTTCTCAAACTCCATGCCATTTGGCAGCTCAACTCCAGACGTTTCTGTGTGCCAGGACTGTTCGTGGCATGAGACTGTGCTATAGTTTTTCTTGCTTTAAGTATAATGCTGCAATTAATGAAGCTTAAGATCATATTATGATATTAAATGATATGATATTAAGTAGAAAAAGCTACATTTAAACAATGATATGATATTAAATAGGAATGATATGATTTAATAGGAAAAGCTACATTTAAACAATAATGTATACATTGCAATTAAACTACTTGAATTATACATATTTGAAGTGAAGGCCTGGAAGACTGTAAGCAACAATTAAAATTATGTAATTCTGATGGCATTATAATAATTTTTATATCTACTATTGTTCCTGAAACATTATAATTAGAGTGAAAGCGACTTCTCCATTTGGGGCAATTACTTCACTTTATTGATTCATATGCAATTTACAATCAACTGAAAGTCATCTGACTTTTACAAATAAATTATTTTTAGTCCACCTCTTTCCTTATCTTGAATGTATATAATCGATGTTTTCAATCTAATATGGGATTTTCATTTGAAGTTTAAATTTCGTATATTTGATATTGTTTCAGCCAATTGACATAATTTTGAGTCTTGATTCCTACGTATTAGCTCTCCCTCCTAGCTTGGGGCCATATGAAGTATTATAAGTCGTTATTCATTCTAAAAAATTACACACACAAAAATAAATTAGGTAGATCCAAATACATACCATTTGTCTTGGTCTCTTTGAGCTGCTATAACAAATGCCATAGACTGGGTGGCTTAAACAACAGACATTTATTCTCACAGTTCTAAAGGCTGAGGAACCCAAGATGAAGGTGCTGGCCAATTGGGTTCCTGGTGAGGGCTCTCTTCCTGGTTTACAGACAACCACCTTCTTGCTATATCCTCACACGGTAGAGACACAGAGATCATCTCCCTCCTCTTTCTTCTTAGAAAGGCACTAATACCATTCACCAAAACTCCACTGTCATGACCTAATTATCTCCCAAAACACCATCTCAAAATAGCATCACACTGTGGATTAGGACTTCAGCATATGAATTTACAAGGACATAGACATTCAATCCATAGCACCATCTGAGCATGCCTTTCAGGGCAATAATGTTCAAATTTTCATTTATTTGTTCTTGCAGAAATTATTAATATTTAAGTAGTCTACATATTGCCAGCATGTTCCCCTACGTTTTATGAAATTGTTTTTCTATTAACTTAGGAGGAATCAATACACTTCATCATGATTATTGTTTTATCAGCCAATTAATACATACAGATAGGACAAGGAGATGGTCCAGTTCTATTCAATTCAACAGAAAAGAGTTGTGCACACAATCTGAAGTGGTTTTCTAATTTGAATTTACATAAGAATCCACTAAACAAATTTTTTTTTTAATGAAGGTTTTTGGACCCAATCCCAACATTTTGATTTGGTAAATTTGGGGTAGAAACCAAGAATCTTCATTTGCAATAGGGACTCCCCCTTCCCTAGGCTTTTCTTATATAATTGGTCATTGAACCATTCTCTTGAAAAACACTCACAGTCAATATATTGTGGAAGAAAAATGATATGCACTAATTTCAATGCAGAGAACTATGATGTGGGCACATAAGAAATGCAATGTCAGCAATATGTATTTGGTACATATATGACACAGTGAAATAGAAAAGAAAAAATAATCCAACATGGAATATACAATTTTATAGTATGTGGTAAGGTAAAACATAATAAAAATCAATGAGATGTAACAATAAGTATAAAAGTAAAATGATTTCCACATAAACTTTATTTCAACAAACATTTATTGAATGTAATCACAGAACATAATAAGGAACAGGCAATGGCTAAGTATGTAAAAATCACAAATGTTATAATACTGAATTTAAGTGTAATCAAGATTTCTGACCATTTCCTAAGAAAGTGATACTTATTTTTCTGCACATGTGGCTATGTCAACAACTGGAATGGTAATGTGTTTTTCTTAGAATTATGAATAAGTTATGTAATAGTTTGGTGGTCCAGAGATATTCTCTGGTATGTGTGGGTCTCTAAAGGTACTATTTGGCCTCCAGGATTTTTCTATATATAGCAAAAAAACACATAATGTATGCATTTCTAAACAGTATTGGTTTTTCTTCTTGGCATTTACCTATTTGTTTTTATTCAGTTTTATCTTCACAATTCCTTACAAAATGAAATATTTTTCATTTTTATGCTTGCATGACTACATCCCAATATTAATTTTTTCAAAATGAAAATCTGATTATGTAACTTCTTGGTTTACAGCCATTCGGATATTTCACATGACTCTTAAGATAAAGTCCAATGTCTGGACATGACCTACAAGGCCATGATGGGTTCTTCACACTGACTCTCTACAGCTTAGGCCCAGTGAATTTGAGAGCACTCATTAATAGCTTGGTATGAACCAGATACTGTGCGTGTACTTTATGTTACAAATCACCTTTAATCCCTGCTAAAGATTTTCGAAGTAGAACTCATTTCTTTTTCTTTTCACAGATTCAGCATTTGAAAAGGGAAGGAACATTTCCCAGGTCAGACAACGCCGTATCAGTTAGGAAATGAGAAAGCGCTGATTTGAACTCAGAAAAGTCTGAATCCATAACCCTAATTCTCACTGTTGTATTATATGCCTTGCTGTTTAGATTTTTCAAAAGTACTTTGGTTCTCTATTCTTCAAGGCATTAGCCACGCTGCCTGGAAACTATCCTTGCTCCCAGAGCCTCCTTCATGTGCTAATTCTACCGATCACTCCTCTCAGCCAGTCTAGACTCAGTGTGTATGTTCCCATTTCATGAAGCATGGTTCCTGATGGACTGTGCGTAATTGCACAGTTAGTTGTTTGTATCCATCAAAAGAATACAAGTTTTGTATAAAGGCAGGGATTTCAGCAGTCTCGTTCACTAGAATCTCTAGAGACTATCTGACATATGGCATAAAATAAATGACTATTTGTTGATTGGTTGGTTGAAATAATGGTTGGTTGAATAAGCCTTTTGTATAAGAAAGCATTGGAAATCATGTTTGTAGGTTTGCTTGAAAATGTTTCATCATTTCAAAAATATGTTGTTAATTCTCCCCTGATGATACCAAGGGAAAAGAGCAATTTGAATCTAGAAATGACAAGAAACAAAGTCTTCAATAAAAATGAATAACATTTAGTGGTGTACATAGTATGATTAAAGGATGCAGATAAGAAGTTGGAGTCAGGCCAAATCATATCTTAATTTCAGAAGTCAGATAATGCCCATGATATGATGCAAGCATGGACCTTGGCTCAGGAGAGACATTTCCCCTCCACGCAGGCAGCTTTCCATTGCAGATACAATTAAATTTTCTCAATAAAGTTCGTTTAATGAATATGTATTTTATTAATTTAAGTGGCTTATATATGGATTATCTAAATATTTAGTAACAAATTGGCTTCTTGACTAGATCTCAGAAGACCTAGCTTCTCAACACAATTTATAACTTGTTAACCATGTCAACTCAGGAAGGTGAGTTAATTTCTAAGCCACAGTTTCTTCAAGTCTAAAAATGAGTAAAGTCAAATGTGAACTTCCTACATCACTCAATTGTGGCAAGTGTAAAATGAGTTAGTCTCTGTGAATTAGCTTTAAAAAGAATTAAGCAAGCTGTTGGTATTGTTTTCATAATTATCAAAATTAACACAGGAAAACAAGTAATTGATAAAAATATGAAGCCTTAAGCAATTACATCCCAAATTAAATGGAAAGTTTTTTCCCCCAATAATCTTAAAGACTGGGGTGATTTTTCAGATACAAATAAATAAAAATAGTTGATAGCTGTATAATTTGGGATTCTGTCATCAGCAAAGAGAATAAAAAGCAACTCAAAGTGGTGAGAAAGTATCTTGGCTTCCATACCTGGAAGCCTAGAGTCAATGTGGGCCTCAGAGTTGGTTGACCCAGTGGATAGACCATCACATCCATCTTGCTCTCTGCTGACCACATTGGCTGTTTTCTCCTAAGACCAATCAATACTCTCACTTTTACAGGCTGGCCACCAGCAGATATTGAGGCCACACACTTCTATATTCAGGCTGCCAGGAAAGACAGAGGCTTCTGGAGGCTCTATCTTAGGAGTGAAGAAGAATTCTCCAGAAGCCTTGTAGTGGGCATTTCTTACACCTGCGTTTGCATATCTGTTTTGGATAACCCTTCTGTATGTAGGGAGTCCCACCTCCCAGATAAATAATTCAAAACACATTTTCCCAGCCATGATGCTTCTAGAACACAAAGGATGTGTCAATTCTGATCAAATGTACTCATATGAGATTTAAATTCAGAGTAGAGTGATGAGGAAGCAGATTCTGTGCTGAGCTTGCATTTGGCCAGTACCAGCGGTAGAGGAATCGGCAGGTTTGGAGGAGGAGGAGGCAGTGGTTGTACATTTGTATTCCCAGTGCAGATGTGGCATTAATGCCAACACAAGAACAGTTGTGATAAAATCCAGTGCCTGGCAGTGGTGTGCCACGGGAGGATAGACATATTGGGAGTGTCTTTAAATGACCTCTGATGTGGCCCCATTGGGGCATCATATCTTATATGCTCCACTTCAGATCCCCTTGGCTTCATCTTTGATTGTTACCTATGGCTGTCACAGCCAGCACTACATTGACTCTGATCACCTTTGTGCAGGATCAGCCTGATGGCACCTGGCCCTAAACTTTTTAGTTTGTGGTTGGGGACTTCATGTTGATGAGTGACCTCAGGACCTAACCCAATACCCTGAAGTGAACCTTTGACTATTGGGTCAATCTTTGATGGGAAATCTTTTACTGAAATGGATGATTAAATTCTTACCAATAAACACATAAAAATTCTTAATCTCACTGCTAATCAGGTAAATAAAACTGAAATCTCAAAAGGAAACTATGTTATATTTACCAGTTTAACAAAAAATTTAAAAATCTTGTACATCATTTCTTTTTTTTTTTTTTTTTAGAGATGAGGTCTACCTATTTTTCCCAAGCTGATCTCAAACTCCTGGGCTCATGTGATCCTCCTACCTCAGCCTCGCTCATGAATAGCTGGAATTACAGGCATGTGCCACTGTGTCCGGCTGACTACCAAGTTTTGACAAGAATGTGGAGCAACAAGAACTGTCATCCACAGCTTATGTTAGTATAAATTCTTAAAATCATTTCTAAAAAGTAATTGGGTTGATTATATGCCATGATGAAGCAATTTCACCGCTAGGTACAGGGCATATCCTAAAGAAATTCTTGTACATTTATACTCAGAGGCAAATATAAAAAAGTTTTCCATCAATCTTATTTTATAAAATCTGATAATTATAAATACTGCATTGTATTTCAATAAAAGGTAGAATAAATTAAGTGTGGCATAACTACACAACAAATACTATATGGCAGTGAAAATAAATGAAGTTCATTCATATGTAAAAATATAACTGAATTTTAAAACCATAACTGTTGAACCAAGGTAGCAAATCACAGAATATACAGAACGATTCAATTTATGTAAAGCTGACAATGCAAAAAAATAAGACAATACATTTGTGGAAAAATCCACACAGGAAAGCTAAAGCAAAGTTATCACAGAACATAGATTGTGTTCTCTACTAACTACACTGATATTTATGGAGGCAGGAAAGGGATTTGAGGTGGGATTTAAAAGTTCTGATAAGAACCTATTTTTTTTTAGGTTAGAGGTTGAGTACACAGGTATTTAATTTTATTTTTCTTCCTTATTGTTCATGTACATAGTTATTCTCTTGTATATATAATTTTTCATAAAATGTTAAAGATTTTTGTCTAGAAAATGCAAAATTATTTAAAATAGCAATTAAATTCTGAATGCTATTGTTTCCAGATACGTGTCTCTATTACACCTAGATGTATGTCAGCTAAGAACTTATCTCAGAGACTCTTTATTTCTGCAAAACAAAGGGGGAATTCCTTCTTTAAAAAGGAGTGCATGACTAAGATGATATCCCCTGGAGAAGGAGAAATGGCCTGGTGTGTATCACATACAAATAAAACACCACAGATGATTGACTCTGAAATCTTTTGGTCTTTGGGTCTTAATTTCTAATGTGGGGTACTTTCAGACATTTCTAGCTGTGTTTGGGGCTAAAATTAAGCTTGAGATATGAGAGAGTATCAGCTGATTTTGGACTTCTGAAGAAAGCAATTATTTATTCTTCTATTAAAAAAGTGAATCAAGTTTTGATTGATTATTGGAGTAGAGTCGACAAGAATATCAACAGACAAGGAAAAGTTTGAACAGCTGATGCTGGGTCTGAACAACTTTTAAAGTTAAAAATGAATGCACTCAACTCACTTCATGCGTATCCATGTAGGAATTAGATTATTTTAGTCATCAATTAACAAATAAGTGAAAAACACATTATTCACTTTTACTTTTTATTAACATAACATTATTAGCCACCTTTTGCAAATATCAAGTATTTTAGAGTATGTCTTACTTTCTAAATTTATTTTCCTATGCATTTAGATATACTTAACTAAATTGCTTATTATATATTTAGAGCAACACAATAGATACAATAGATCTTCAGGATGCTCGTGTGTGTGTATGTGTGTGTGTGTGATACAGCTACTAAATTATTCAAAGGCCAAAACTGGACAAAACCAATATTAATGACTTTATTTATTTATTTTTTGCCAAGCACTGGATTTGTGTTTTATGTTAGCCTTCGTTCTGCAGTAAAACATTGTTAACAGTAATTAAAAACATCAACACTGGTACTAGACAACCTGGATTGGAACTGCAGCTCTGTAGCTCATTAATTGTACTATTTAGGAAATTTGCATAACCTTTCTGTGCTTCGACTGCTCATTGGTAAACTGTAGATAACAATGGCACTTACCTCATGTGTTTGTTGTGAGGATTTAACAAATCAGTGTAAGTAAAATCACCTCAAAAATATCTACTATGTGTTAAGTTTTATACGTTGCTGGCTCTTAATATATTTATTATTTTCGTACATTTAACATCATACTTAGATATATTCAATCTTAGTTAAAAAGTTAATTACGAATTGACAAAATTTTGAAATATAAAAAAATTTTATCTGTCTAGATTATAGCTAAAGATAATTAGAATAGTTTTATGTAAGAAATAGCATTCTTCTGACCTTAGATTGCTACGGAAATTATAAGAGAAATGGCTTCATTTAGTCTCTTAATTATATTATGTCAAACATGTAAGATGTATATGTAAGAATACAACATACATCTAATCATACATCTAATCAACATCATCTAATCACACTTAGTGACAATACTGCTTTTAAGTAACTGTAAAGTCCTTGTCTATTTAATTTTTGTGGTTATTTAAAAAGTTAGCCCTTTGCCGGGCATGGTGGCTCACGCCTATAATCCTAGCACTGTGGGAGGTCAATCCTGGAGGATCGCTTGAGGTCAAGAGTTCTGAGACCAGCCAGCTGGAGCAAGAGCAAGACCCTGTCTCTACTAAAAATAGAAAAATTAGCCGGGCGTGGTGGTGCACGTTGGTGGTCCCAGCTACTCGGGAAGCTGAGGCAAGAGTAATGCTTGAGCCCAGGAGTTTGAGGTTGCTGTGAGCTATGATGATGCCACGCCACTCTAGCCTGGACAACAGAGACTCTTGTCAAAAAAAAAAAAAAAAAAGTTGGGCCTTTAAAATAAATGCTCCAGTGATCTCTGATGGATCCAGCACATGTCAGAGAAGAAAAGGTTTACCCTCTGTGCAGGGCAGAAATAAGCATATTCCCTTGGCCCACCCGAGAGACAAAAGTTCCTGGTGTAGGTCCAGAGACTGAATGTGAGTGAGCATGGCTCAGTGCGGTGTGGCATGTTTTCACACAATTCATAGGGCCACATTAGCGGCCAAGAGCTGTGTGGAAGCTCAAGTTTGCACTGACAAAAAATAATTGACATAAACCTCATTAAACATTTTCTTCCTGAAAGAGAAAGAATTATTTTATTGCACAAGTTATCCAAAGGACTGCCAGACATCATTCAAAGTCCTTGTTTCACTCTTGGAACTGTGCAACTGAAAGCACCAAGGCTGAATGTTCCAGAAGTCACTGAAGCATGTCCAGATACTCTTCACTGTTGCCAGTCCTCCGACTATTCCAGAGAGAGCAGTGTAGGAGCAGAAAGGAGTAGCTCTCCTTATACTGTGTTCTTTCTGCAAAGTACAGCACATACAAAAAGATGATACACACACTAACATGCACACACTGTCCTTCACTCCTCCAACTCTTCCATTCTCTTTATTACAAGCATTTATGAAGCTGGGATTGAATTCACAAATTCTACACTGGGAGCAAAAGGGCGAGCCTGTAAGCCCATAGGTACTCCAGTGGTCCCAGAAGAAATATTATAATATAGTATTATTAATATTTCTCAAGTCTCTTTTCTTCAGCAATCACTGCTATCATTTTATTAAATTAATCTGAATAGCATTGAAACTGCTTGTACTCTATTACTGCATTACAGCACTATCAAAGATATTAAAGCATATTCAAGTTTTAACCTGACATTGTCGTAGTGCCCTAAATGTCAAAAGAATTCTAAGTGAACGTGTTTTTATTTGTTTTTATATGTAACTTTCCCACGTGTATTTCTAAAAATTACTCTCTTGTCAGCTAATGTTTATGATTATTTAATTAATGTTGGTTATTTGTGGTTTCATTAAATTGATCTATTTTGTCACCTTTTTTAATTAGGAAAGAAGTAAACTTAAGGCTTCAAATTTCAATCAGAAAAGGGATACAATTCATAGATTTTATTTAAAATAATCATTTAGTATAAATTTGGGAGGTTATAATTTTGCATATGATTGGGATACACAAGTATTCTCAAGCAAAACAATGGACGAATAATAAATACTTTGCTAACATTAATATTCTGTTGCTGTACATTACAAGAGGATTTTTAAATAGTTATATAATACTTTTTTTCAAAGTAAAATTCATAATCCAATATCTCCTGGGGAAATCCTTATTTCTACTTTTTTCTTTTTAAAATAAATATCTCAACTTTTTCCAGAAATGATTCCAGATCTGGTGGCGTGCATAATATGGAGTGAAAAGGAATTATTGAAGAGAAAAGAGCTTCATAGAAAGAAGCTGATGTCACATTGGCACCCCCTTTAAAATCACTAAACAAGCAGCAGATATCAGGAGGAACAAAGGAACATAAATTGCTTGCATAAAGTATCTAAATTCTTAAAGAGCTTCTAATTTCATAGTTAAGTTTTGTTCCCTCTTTTGTTTTTACTCAATCATTTGCAAGTGAAGTTAATTAACTATGTATGCAAATCTGTGAACGCCTGTGAGCTCACTGTGGGTGGGTGCCTCTGTGTGTGTGTGTGTGTGTGTGTGTGTGTGTGTGTGTGTGTGTGTGTGTGTAAATATGCACACAAGTGCTGTATATTAAAATGTTTCGGGCTCTATCAGTTCAGGCACTAGAGTGTGAGGCAAAAGAGGAAAAAAAAACAAACCTCAATCCACAGCTCTCAGACCAGAGTCATTTGTATTTTTTTCTTTTATAGATCAAAACATGCTTTGTGTCTGTTCAAAATATACTTTCACACATAGAAAATTGAAACAGGAAGAAAGAAATAGTTATGTAGGCATATTTTGCCACCAGTGGTATTATAAAAAATAAAAACTAAATAATATGTCAGTTGCTAAAACATTTCTGCAACCTTGCCAAGAAAAGTTTAGGAATATGTCATGTGTACACTTGAACTGTTTGTTCTAGAGCTCTCTTTAAGAATGTAAACATGGCTAAATGTCCCAGCTTCCATGCCCTGGGGACTCCGCTCATTCTCTTTTGTAATGAAAACATGAAAAACTAAGGACAGTTTTCACATGTGCCTCCAAAAATGACACGTTTTAATTTTGTCTTCAGTGACCCTAAGTATTGAGCTCAAAGATAGCTAGGAGTCAGTGGAAGTTTTGAAACAATCTAGTGAAATTCTTAAAAACTTAACAAAGTGTTTTGTATAAATTGTCAAGTATTCATCTCTGCCACATAATCTGATTTTATATATAGAAGCCAGAAAGCACCACTAAACTTATTAATGTATTAATTAAAACTAAGATTCATAATAGGTAAGTTATATGAGTAGGTTAAATGTACCAGAAATGAATGCAAAGTCTTAGAACTTCAAATACCATTTTCATTTGAGCCGCCTAGTTGCTTTTCTCGTAGTCAATGATATTCTAGACATAAAGCATATTTTTCTTTACCTCTTTAAAACTTAAGTGAGGGCCAGGCATGGTGGGTCACACCTGTAATCCTAGCAATCTGGGAGGCCGAGGTGGGAGGATTGCTTGAGCTGAGGAGTTGAAGATCAGCCTGAGCAAGAATGAGACCCTGCCTCTACTAAAAATAGAATAAATTAGCTGAGCATGGTGGAGCATGCCTGCAGTCCCAGCTACTTGGGAAGCTGAGGCACGAGGATAATTTGAACCCAGGAGTTTCAAGTTGCTGTGAGCTAGGCTGATGCCACAGCACTCTAGCCTGGACAACAGAGTGAGACTCTGTCTCAGAAAAAAAAAAAAAAAAAAAAAAAACTTCAGTGAAATGAAAATAAAATTATGATAAGAAATTGATTTCATTAAATGTTTCTATTACCACAAATGCTCCCATAATTTCATGGTAATATCCATGTATCCTTAAGCACTTTCATAAAAATAATCTAGAAATAGATTGAAACTCTTATACCATATTCCAAATTTTCTCTACCTCAAATCTTTGTTATTGTACATGTTATTTTAGATGTTATTATTAACAAATAGTAACCCAGTCTAACATTGGATATTTTAGTGTTTTCTATATATTTGAAATAGTTTTAATTCATTTGAGAAATAATACAATAATAACCTTAATGAGCAATTAATAGGCCACAGATAAATGTATACTATTTATGAATATAGTAAAATTGAGCTTTTGTCAAATCTAACGGTTCATCTAATAATTTTTAAGCCAGGTGCAATGGCTCATGCCTGTAATCCAGCACTTTGGGAGGCCAAGGTGGGAGGATTGGTTGAGGTCAGGAGTTCAAGATCAGCCTGGGCACCACAGCAAGACCCCATCACTACAAAAACATTTAAACAAACAAACAAAAAAAAAACCGGCTGAGTGTGGTGATGTGCACCTGTAGTCCTAGATACTCAGGAGGCTGAGGCAAGAGGATTGCTTGAGCCCAGGAAATTGAGGATACAGTGAGCTGTGGTCATGCGACTCCACTCCAGCCTGGGTGACAGAGTAAAATCCAATTCTCCTAAATATAGATTCTAAGAACAATCAGACACCAGTCATTTGCACGTAGTAATGAAAGGAGAAATGAGAATAGCTGACATAGGCCTGCTGTCTCTAGCCTCCTCCATGGCTGGAGCCCCTCCTTCTTCCCTTCTCACATGACCTGTGATGGTCATGCTGAACAACCAGCCTAGACATTTCATGCCTCACTATGACTGCATTTACTTTCATCTGTGCTTGCAATGACTTTTTCCCTCTATTGTTTGAATAATACTTTTATTTTTCCCAAGAGTCAAATATTATGTGACACTTTCCCTGAACACTGTGACTTTTCTCCCATCCCATCTTGTCACCTTGAGCTAACTTTTTCTTCTTTGGTCACACCACAATTTGTACATAGTGATGATCATTTTGTGTTATGTATGTTGGTTTGCTTGTCTACTTACCTAATAGACTGCTGGATAAAAGCTTTTCATTTTTGTTTACGTGATACTTGGGGTAGTATATGGTGATAGATTCTTTCACTAGTTTAAGAAAACTTCTTGGACTACTTCCTTTGATCACAATAATCTAATGGAATTGTTTTTATGGCAAAGACCATAATGTTCTTTTGTTAGATATGAGTTATTAATACTAGCATGATATCCTAGAAGTTCAGGAGAATTGACCTATTATTATTTTTCCTCTGTTAAGATTTGCCTTTAAATGGAACCCATATTGTCTTTTTTTCTGATAATTTTAGGAGAACAAACTCAAAAGCATTTGTCTGAGGGAAAAATAAAAGTTTCCCACCACATAACAGAAACACTGTGGTAGCCTGGAGTATTCAGTAAAATTGTTACAAAGTAGATTAAGCAAGTACCAAGATAACCACTGGGTACAGGAAAAGTGCCAAGCACTTTCTTGGATTCCTCTGCATTTTCTTACCTTGAAGCGGCTGTCTTAGACCTGCCTTGACTGCTTTAGAACTGCTTTAGCTCTCCTATAGTGCCCTTTAGCTAATTGTAATACTAAAATCCCCTAGTAAATAATTGTAATATCATTAGCATAATGTGGGTCGTATGAAGGCGTGTGATGATGGTATTGTGAAAGCGTGATTGGTTTCACTGTGAACAGGCAATGATACAATGGAAAAGCTCTGCATCACTCATTGGGAAGAGGTTTAAGGCAACATCACTGATGGTGGCAGATGCTGATATTGCTAGTAAGAAAGCTACTGTGGAAGAAGTTCCTGTGCTGCCCAGGAGCAAGTGTCCTTGTAAGTGACCTCTAATAAACTCATCCAACTCACCAAGCCTATCTCGTATGAGTCATTCTTTCATCTCCTCTCTCAGCTCCATCTCAGTATGGGGGGTGGTTTTTCTACCCTGTCCTGGGATTTTCCCGAAACATTGTCTTACTGATAACGTTTTTTCCCTTAGCAAATTAGTTTTTCTAATAATCCTTTAATTTAATATCTTTTTTTTCTTTCTCTCCATCCCCTTCCCCTCCTCTTCTTTATTCTTCCTCCTCCTTCCAACCAGTAAAGTTCCCTTTTGTTCTAGAATATTTTCCATTTGCTCTGACAGATATGCTCTCTTCTTTGCTCTGCCCCTGAGAGGGTCTCCTTTATTAACTTTGTCTGCATCACAGGACCCCAAACAATATCTCTAAGAAAGAAACTCATTTTAATGTGAAGAAAATGGGACAATGCACTCATAGCCACAAATTTTACTGGTCTTCCCACGGGCCCTTAATCCAAGAACTGCTGGCTTGATGTAACAATGTCATGGCCAACTAAGGACTCAATTAACTCACCACGTGGAAAACAATCCCCAAGGTTAAAGTTTGTCTTACAGGACATGTTACATGACATAAATTAGCTCTCAATAAATGGAGCAATTTCTTCTGTCACCGTAATTTATGGAACAAGGAACCAAAATGTAGGCATGAGAGTAAGCCCTCTCACTATTAGCGAAATAACTCATCGGGAAAATCTTTACTTTCAGTTTCAAAAACCACTGGTTAATCAGGTCTGGTGTAATGTTTCTTAAGAAAGAAGTGCCTCCATCAGGGAACACAGTCATGGTCTGTTGAAATTTCACTTGGGACTTCCTCTTGGCTATTTGCGGCTCCTCACATAATTGAACAAACAAAAAAGAGAAGGGGGTCACTCACTGACTGAAGAGATTGATCCCACTTACCAAGATGAAATTAAGAGTTCTGTTACACTATATGGACAAGGAGGTCTACGTATGGAACTCAGAGAATTTACTGGGTCGCCCTTTGGTACTTCCTTACCTAAGAGTCCTGGTCAATGGAAACTAGCAACGCAACAAAGACAGGACCACCATGGACTCATCATTCAGGATCAACTCGGCAGGTAGAGAGTTCCATTCATCTGAGGTGCTGGCACAGGTAAAATAACATGAACTGAGTAGTGGAGAATGGAGGCTATAAATATCAAATTAGGCTTCATGAATACCATCAGAAATAAGAATCACAGAGGAGAGGGTAGAGCAAGGTGGCCGAATAGAAACCTCCAGCAATTGTCCCTCTGCATGAACACCAAATTTAACAACTATCCACACAAGCAAGCACCTTCAGAAGAACCAAAAATCAGGTGTGCAATCATGCTGCCTAGTTTTAACATTTTATCAAAAAAATAAGGACTGAAGTGGGGAGAAAAGACAATCTTGCATTGCCTATGCCACATCCCCATATCCCCTGGAAGTGCTGAGCCACACCCCCAATAGAAAGAGAATTTTAGTGCCCAGGGGAAAGAGGGTGATGTGATTGTGGGACTTTGCATTAAAACCCAGGGACACCCTGGCACATGAGAACACAGCACAAGGCAGAATTCTGCCAGTGCCCACGGATGTAGCATTTAGGCCAGCCTAGCCAGAGAAAAATCCTCTGCCCCAAAACTTGAGTTCCTTTTAGCCCCACAACTGGCTAAAAAAAAGCAGCCTGGGGTCTGGACTAAACTCATAAGGCAATCAGGACACAAAGTCTGTAGTCCTTGGGCAATTCCTGTGGCTATGCTGGCTCAGAGCCAGTGGACTTGGGGTGCACGGAACCCAGCGAGACACTAGCAGTATCAGCCAAGCCAGGGCCTGTGTCACCCCTCCTGCAACTATAGGGAATGAGGCTGAGGGACAGTCTTCCTCTTTGGGAAAGGAAAGGGAAAAACAGTTCAGAGGATCAGCCACAGTAAAATAAAGCACCAAGCCAACTCTTGAAGCCCCTGAGTCCAGGCCTTAGTTCCTGGAAGGCATTTCTGGACACACCCGATCCAGAAGGAAACATGCTGCCCTAAAGGGAAGGACTCAGTCCTGGCAGAATTCAACACCTGCTGACTAACGAGTCGCTGAGCTTTGAGTAAACATCAGAGACAGCCAGGCAACAGTCGCCACAGGCTTTGGGTGAGACTGGGCTGGCTCCAGGTTTGACCTGGCACAGTGCTACCTGCAATGGCCATGAAGTAGTGCCCACATCACTCCTCCTCCAAATCCAGCAGCCCAGCATAGACAGTGAGGGAAGACAGTGAGAGACTGCCTGGTATTACAGAGAATTCTCCCATATCTTACCCACCAAGGTGGAACCAACAGGAGTCTGCAAGAGTCACAGCGTGACTGAGCTTGGGGCACCCCAAGTGCTGATATGAATGCAGTGACCAAAGACTTAAATCACAGCACTCAATTCCTTTTGAATATCTGGAAAGCCTTCCCAAGAAGGATGGGTTCAAGCAAGGCCAGACTGTGAAGATTGAAATAAATACCTAACTCATCAATGCCCAGACATATAAAAATGTCCACAAGCATCAAGAGCAATCAGGAAGGCATGACATCACCAAATGAGCTAAACAACGTACCAGTGGCAAATCCTGGAGTGTCAGAGATTTGTAACCTTTCAGAAAGAATTCAAAATAGCTGTCCTGAAGAAGCTCAATGAACTTCAAGACATTCAGAAGCCTATCAGAGAAATTTAACCAAGAAATTGAAATAATAAAAGAAAAAATCAAGCAGAAATTTTGTAGCTTAAGAATTCAATTGACAAACAGAGAAATGTGTCAGAGTCTCTAAACAGCAGTATTGACCAACCACAAGAAAGAATTAGTGAACTTGAAAAAAGGCTGTTTGAAAATACACAGCCAGAAGAGCAAAAAGAATAAAAAAAGAATGAAGTATGACTACAGGATCTAGAAAATCACCCCAAAAGGGAAAGTCTAAGAATTACTGGCCTTAAAGTGGAGTTAGAGAGAGAGATTGGGGCAGAAATGTTATTTAATGAAATAATAACAAAGAACTTTCCAAACCTAGAGAAAGATATCAATTTTCAGATAGTAAAAGGTCATAAAACACCAAGCAGATTTAACCCACAGAAGACTACTTCAAGACACATAATAATCAAGCTCTCGAAGGTCATAGATTAAAAAAAAAAAAAAAGGTCCCAAGGGAAGCAAGAACAAAGAAAAAAAATAACATATAAAGGAACTCTGATACATCTGGCAGCAGACTTCTCAGTGGAAACCTTACAATCCAGGAGAGAGTGGCATGACATATTGAAAGCGCTGTAGGAAAAAAAACTTAACCCTAGAGTATTATATCCTGCAAACATATCCTTCAAACATAAAGGAGAAATGAAGACCATTTTAGACAAACCGAAGCTGAGGAATTTCATCGACACCAGATCTGTTCTGTGAGAAATGCTAAAAGGAGTTCTTCAATCTGAAAGAAAAAGACATTAATGAACAATAAGAAATCACCTAAAGGTATACAATTCACTGGTAATAGTAAGTACACAAATACAGAATACTCTATTGCTGTAATTGCAGTGCATAAAACACTTATATCTTGAGCAGGAAGACTAAAAGCAAACCTATCAAAAATAACTATGACAACTTTTCGAAATATACATAGTATAAAAGATATGGATGGAAACAATAAAAAGTTAAAAAAACAGGGGAGAAGGTCGGGAGGTAAGGGTGTTAAAGCCAAGAATTTTTGTCAGATTTCTCTTTGCTTGTTTGTTTGTAAACAGAGTTCTCATATGTTTAAAATAAATGGTTAAAAAATGTTTTTTGCAAGCTTCATAGTAACCTCAAATCAAAAAACCTAGAACAGTTACACAAAAATAAAAAGCAAGAAATTAAAACACACTATCAGAGAAAATCACTTTTAATAAAGGAAGACAAGAAGGAAGTAAGAAAGAGAGGACCACAAACAGCTAGAAATTAAATAATATCATGGCAATAGTAAGTTCTTACCCTACTAATGATAACATTGAATGTGAATGGACACAGAGTGATTGAGTGGACAAAAAAACCAAACAAACCAAAAAACAAGAGCCAAATATATGTTGTCTGAAAGAAACATATGTCACCTATAAAGACACACAGAGACTGAAAATAAAGGGATGGAAAAAGATATTCCACCCAAATGGAAACCAAAAAAAGGAGTGGGAGTAGTTATACTTCTATTAGATAAGATAGATTTCAAGACAAAAATATAAAAAGAGACAAGCAAAGTCTTTATATAATGATAAAGGGGTCAATTCAGCAAGATTGCATATAAATTCTAAATGCATGAGCACCCAAATATATAAAGCAAATATTGTCCAGATAAAGAGAGAGATAAGCTCCAATACAATAATCACTAGAGACCTCAGCACTCCACTTTCAACACTGGACAGATTATCCAGATAGAAAATCAATGAAGAAACATTGGCCTTAACCTGCACTATAGACCAAACAGACCTAATAAATATTTACAGAGTGTTTCATCCAAACTCTGTAGAATACACTTTCTTCTCCTCAGCTCATGCATGTTCTCAAGGACAGACCATATGTTAAGCCACAAAAAAGTCTTTAAAAATTAAAAAAAATTAAAATCACAGCACATATTTTATCTGACCACAATGGAGTAAAACTACAAATCAATAACAGGAGGAACATTGGAAACTATACAAACATATGGAAATTAAACAGTATGTTTCTGAATGGCCAATGGGTCAATGAAGAGATTAAGAAGGAAATTATAAAATGTCTCAAAAAAAATGAAAATGAAAACACAACATATCAAAACTTACAGGATACAGAATAAGCAGTACTAAGAGGAAAATTTACAGCAATAAGTGCCTACATCAAAAAAATAGAAAAGCTTCAAATAAACAACCTAATAACGCATCACAAAAAACTAGAGTAATATACGTAACCTAAACATTTGTACTCCCATAATATGCTGAAATAAAAAAAAATTTTAAAAATAAAAAGTAGAAAAACAAGAGCAAACCAAAGCTAAAATTAGTACAAGAAAAGAAATAATAAAGATCAGAGCAGAAATAAATGAAATGAAAACAAAAAAATTACAAAGATCAACAAAACAAAAAGTTGGTTTTTTGAAAAGATAAACAAAATTAACACACTTTTCACCAGATTAAGAATAAAAGAGAGAAGACCCAAGTAAATCAGAGATGAACAAGGAGATATTACAACCGATAGAGCAGAAATTCAATGGATCATTAGAGACTACCATAAGCAACTATATGCCAATAAATTGGAAAACCTAGAAGAAATGAATAAATTCCTAGACATATACAATATGTTAAGATTGAACCAAGAAGAAATCCAAAACCTGAATAAATCAATAACAAGCAGTGAAACAGAAGCAGTAATAAAATGTTGCCCATCACAGAGAAGCCCAGAACCTAATGACTTCACTGCTGAATTCTACCAAGGATTCAAAGAACTAACACCAACCCTACTTAAAATATTCTTAAAAATAGAGGAGGAGGGGGTACTCCTAAACTCATTCTATAAGCCCTGTACCACCCTGATACCAAAACCAGACAAATATATGATAAAAAAAGAAAATTATAGGCCAATATCTCTGATGAACATAGTGTAAAAATCTTCAACAAAATACTAGCAAACTGAATTCAACAACATACGAAAAATATTATTCATCATGATCAAGTGGAATTCATCCAAGGGATGCAAGGATAGTTCAACATATGCAAATCAATCAATGTGATACATCATATCAATAGAACAAAGAACAAAAACCATAGGATCATTTCAATTGATTTTAGCATTTGATTTAATCAAACGCTTTTTAACATCCCTTTATGATAAAAACTTTCAACAAACTGTACACAAAGAACTTACCTCATTGTGACAAAAGCCATATATGACAGACCCACGGTGGGTAACATGCCGAATGGAGAAAAAATGAAAGCCTTTCCTCTAAGATCAGGAACAAGACAAGGATGCCCACTTTCACCACTGTTATTCAAGGTAGTACCAGAAGTTCTAGCTGGAGCAATCAGACAAAAGAAAGAAATACAGGTCATCCAAGTTGGGAAGGAAGAAATCAAATTATCCTTGTTTTACAGATGATATGATTTCAAATCTAGAGAAACCTAAAGACTCCACAAGAAAACTATTAGAACTGATTAACAAATTCAGTAAGCTTGCAGGATATAAAATTAATATACAAAAGTTAGTAACATTTCTATTTGCCAACATTAAATAATCTTAAAAAGAAATAAGAATGTAATCCCATTTACGATAGCTACAAATAAAATAAAATACCTCAGAATAAACTAAACCAAAGAAGTGAAAGATCTCTATAATGAAAACTATAAAACATTGATGCAAGTAATTGAAGACAACATACAAAAAAAAAAAAAATGGAAAGATATTCCTTGCTCTTGAATTGGAAGAATCAATATTGTTAAAATGTCCATACTACCCAAAGCAATCCACTGATTCAATGTAATCAACATTAAAATATCAATGACATTCTTCACAGATTTTTTTTAAAAATTGTAAAATTTATATAGAACCATGGAAGACCCAGAATAGCCACAGTCATCCTGAGCAAAAAGAACAAAACTAGAGGCATCACATTACCTGACTCCAAATTATACTACAGAGGTGTAGTAACCAAAACAACATGATACTGGCATAAAAACAGACACATAGACCAATGGAACAAAATAGAGAATCCAGAAATAAATCCACACATCTATAGGGAACTTATCTTTGACAAAGTTGCCAAGAACATACACTGGGGAAAAGACAGGCTCTTCAATAAATGGCTCTGGGAAAACTGGATATCCATATGCAGAAGAATGAAACTTGACCCTTATATCTCACCATATACAAAAATCAAATCAAAATGGATTAAAGACTTAAATCTAAGACCTGAAAACTATGAAACTACTAAAAGAAAATGTTGGGGAAATACTTCAGGACATTGGTCTGGGCAATGATTTCTTAAGTAATACCCCCAAAGCACAGGCAACCAAAGCAAAAGCAGACAAATAGGATTACATCAAGGTAAAAAGCTTCTGCACAGCAAAGAAAACAACAGGGAAAGAGAGAACCCATAGAATGGGAGAAAATCTCTGGAAACTACCCATCTGACAAGGGACTAATAACTAAAATATATGAGGAGCTCCAACAACTCAATAAGAAAAAATCAAATAATCTGATTAAAAAATGGGCAAAGGATCGGAATAGACATTTCTCAAAAGAAGACATACAAATGACCAACAGGTACAGGAAAAATGCTCAGCATCACTAGTTATCACAGAATTGTAAATCAAAACTACAATGAGATATATCATCTCACTACCATTAAAATGGCTTTTATCCAAAAGGCAATAATGAATGCTGACAAGGATGTGGAGAAAGGGGAACCCTTTTACACTGTTGGTGGGAATGTAAATTAGTGAAACTGCTATGGAGTAAATTAGTGCTTCCACTTTGCATGGAAGTTTGACACAAAACGGAAAATAGAACTACCATATGACCCAACAATCTAACTGCTGGGTATATATGCAAAGGAGGGGAAATCAGTATATCAAAAAGATATCTGCTCTCCCATGTTTATTGTGGCAGGATTCACAATAACCATCATTTGGAATCAACCTAAGTGTCTATAAGTGGTTGAATGAATAAAGAAATTGTGGTACATATGCACAATGGAATATTATATAGCCATAAAAAGAATGAAATCCTGCCATTTAAAACAACATGGATGGAACTAGAGAAAATTATGTTAAGTGAAATAAACCAAGCACAGAAAGAAAAATCTCACATGGTCTCACTCGTATGTGGGAGCTAAGTACGAAAACAATTGATCTCATGAAGACAGAATAGAATGATGGTTACTAGAGGATGGGAAGGGTAGCAGGGAGGGTGAGATAAAGTGGAGATGGTTAATTGGTGCAAAAATATATCTAGATAGAATGAACAATATTTGATAACACAACAAAGGGACTATAATCAACAATAAGTAGGGTATACTTTAAAATAACTAAAAGTGTGGAATTGGAATGTTCCTAACACAAAGAAATGATAAATGCTTGAGTTGACGGATACCCCAATTACCCTGATTTGATTAATTGACATTGTATGCCTGTATCAAAACATCACACGTACCCTATAAAGATATACAACTAATATGTACTCATAATAATTAAAAAAATAAAAAATAGGAAAAAAAAGAAATAAGAACTGCACAATAATCTTATGTCAATTATCTGTTTATTTTTCACTTTCTCCCTCACTTTTCTACCTTATCTAAGAGCACTGGGGCTACCTTCTGTTTCAAGTGGACATACTGCTGAATTACTGTCAACATAGCTGATGGGAATTTGTGGGTGGTCCCCGTGTTGGACACGTAACACTTCGTCTGGAGAAAATGCAAGAGTGAATGCAGAAGGGTGAGTTCTGCTGGGCATTCCCCATTGGTCCATCCAGATGTGCTCTCTGCCTTTCTCTACCTGCCCTGCGTTCTTAGAGACTGACATGTATAAAAGACATCCGTGAGCTCCCTCATCTTCTGGCTATAAGTTGGATTCAGTTCATGAAAATCACCAGGAGATAGAGGAAGAGAGAAAAGTGAGATGAAGTATTTATTTTCCTGTTTCCTTCCTGCAGGTTGACTATATCCCTCTACCAGAGGCCATAAAGCTCCTATGAGACAACACTTTCATCAGTTATTCTGTTGGTTTCCAGTAACCACTCTTTCCTCTTGCTGCTTTAATGCCTCTTAAGGCCTTGGAGTGTAATATTTAACGGCTCCCCATTTTTACTATAAATATCCCCAGGGGATTACTCCCTGTACTTGGGCAAAATGTTTGGAACCAACCACCCTTTATTAAACTTTCTTCAGTTACCGTCTCTTTCTGCCCCAAAACCTGACTGATACAGAGTTGTTAACATCCATAAATTGTGCCCACAGATAAATCGTATTTATCAAATATTTCTTTTTTTAATAATACATTATAGTGAACAATCCTTTTTCAATATACTATTGAAATGAGTAAAGATATATTATTAAAAAAAAGGACATAAACCCATGGGAGTGCTAAAACTTGAAAAAGTTTCTGTCGTATGCAGGCAAGAAATGTTAACAGAATTTTAGGAGACAGTAAGAAGATTGGGTTGTGTAGAAGGAAAACCTAGATCAAAGAAACCCCATCTCATTGTATGTGTGGATGAAGGTTACACATGATTGGAACTGTTCTCATTGCTTTAAAAAAAATGTTAAATTAAGTGGATTTATATCTGGAGGTTTTAGTTATAGAGAGCAGAAGAGAGCTCAAGGTGGCCTTGATAGAACTTAAGGCCCATTTGCAAAGCTGCCAAGTCATTCAGCCTCCACCCCTCCTCAGCATGTGCAAAGCAGCTGACCATAGGCATTTTTCCAGCTGAAGATCGCACCTCTAGTCTGAGCAGGAGATTCTCCTGAATGGTACCACAGTGGCAGTTACAGTGGTTGAGAGAAGAAACAGAAAACAACAGGTGATGGCTCTAAATCTCCTCAATGGAGCTGAGTATCAGAGATAGGGAACGAGACGCAATTTTATCTGGAACAAGATAAATCAAAGTATGCTACCCCCAAAGTAAACTCCTTCACCCCTGTGGTTGCTAGCCTGCCTGCTCCGCAGCCTCGTAATCTAAAGAGAAGCTTGCCTGGTAATTGGACTGGCTCACACAGGAGGAGGTCTTTAGGGCAACAGACCTATAAAACTGCGAAGTAAATCTTTTGGGCAAAAAGATTAATAAGTATAGCAGCTAATTCGTCAAGATGAATGATACACCGACATTCACGAGTTATAAAATCTCAACAGAGAAAATCAAGTACTCACAGAAGAAATGGAGATAATGCAAAAAAATAGAAATAATTTTTAAAAATCTATGTTAGTGGTCTCAAAAAGATTTGGGTGATATGGCATGTGTAAAATAAAAGCTGGCTGCTATAAAAAAAGAACAAAGAACAAGAAAATTCTTAGAAATGACGATTATGATTGCTAAAGTTAATAAAAAAAGATTCAAGAGGAATACTTAATAAAATGGGCAATCTTTGATTAATACTCTGGAAGATAAAGACATGGAAATTTTATACAGTATAAAATTTAAACACTAAGAAATAGAAAATATTAAGAAATTGAAGTGCCAGTTATAAGAAGGTGCAACATATATCTACTGGAGAACCAGAAAGAAAAAAAGAGACAATTGGTGGATACAAAATGTTACAGAAATAACAGAAAACAAGCTGCTAAGAAAAAAAAAATTCAAATTGAAGGATTCCATGGACTGTAGAAAAAATGACAAGATGTACAAACAGAGAAAATTGTGAAATTTCAGAATTCCAAACACCAAAAGAAAACTATAAAATTTCTTTCAAGCAAAAATTAATCTACAGGGGAAAGAGATTTAGACTAGCATCATACTTTTCATTAGTACCATTGTATGTCAGGAATAAAAAGGATCATATTTCTCAGAAAATATAGTTAATCTAGAATTCTCTTTACAGAAAAATCTGCAATTAAATGTGAAAAGAATTTTCAAAAGAAAACATTTTAGGGTGCAGAATCCTAAGTCCGCACGTCTCCTCTGAAAAAATAAATGTGTGTCTGTGAGTGTTTAAGTGTGAGTGTGTGTATGTATGATTATGTATTCCAGAGAAACAGAAAAAAGTAGCCCAAAAGAAGTCATGGCCCTGAGAAAGTGATCCAACTAAAGATTTATACAAAAAGAAATCACAGGGTGGTTTGAACAGGAGGTAATATAGTAACAAAATTCTTCAGGAAGAAAATGGGTTTTATTACCTAAATAATATTACTAAATCACCTGTTAGTTTTAAGGATAAATTAAAGATTCATATCTCTTCATTCAATGTCAAGAAAGTCAAATAGAAGATTCAGGAAAAAAATAAGTTGTGCAAGAATGGCATGCACTATACAAAACATATAAGGAAACTTTGTTTCGAGCAACTGATTCAGTAAAAGAAAAAATAATCCATTTGACACTGAACTCCAATACACTGAGCACAAACTGTGAGCCCAAGGCTATACTAGAATGTTTCCTAGATATTATAGAATTGAATTCTGACAATAGTCTTGAAGTAACCATCATGATCATATGATGATAAATTCACAGATGATGAAATTGACACTCGAGACATTTAAATTCCTTGCCCAAGGCCTCCCAGATAATAGTGAAGAAGTAGGATCTAGTGCCCAAAAGCAAAATGGGCAGATTGTATAATAGTGAGATTTCTGCCATTAAATTTAAATTTAATTTGGATACACATTTGTCACGATGCTGAAAGGATTCCTTATTCAAGGGGAAAGTTGGATTCAAAAATTATTTTTTCATTTACTTATTCAGCAAATAGTAATTGTGCTGATATTATGGGTCAGGCAACATATTCAGAATACAAGGAAAAATAAAACATTTCAAGCTTCAAGAAGTGTACAAAATTAGTAGATTGTTAGTAAAAGATAGAGGCATGCTTGGTCTCGACTTCTTTATTACTGGCTTTCTGCCCTGCCTGTTTCTGCTTCAGAGATTTTTGAATTTTTGATCATGGAAATGCCACATCAGCCTTCCAGATACTGCCATGAAAACACCTACAACTTAAAACATTTTTAAACAAAGGAAAAAAATTTTAACTGTTTGGACCCTTAAACATAAATCATTATGGTTGAGATTATTGAAGTTTTCAATACTTTATAATAGTGCTTCCAGATCTTTCTTTTTCCATATAACACTTGTGAAAAGGTACACCTGAAAGAGGCAATGGGCTCACAGGAAATTCAGAAGAATATTAAGGTGGAAAGAGAAAGACAGCCTTGTAAATTACATGCACAACTATGATCTCAAAAGTGAGAAGAAATTAAAAATGATTGTTTGTTGCAACAATTACAAACTCAACCAGGAACCCGCCCAGGGGGTTTCACCAGGTGATCTTTGAGAAGACCTGAAGTTCCTGGCTCTGTAATACATTATTGAGACATTTAAAAATTAATGGAAATTTTATGACTCAACCTTGTCCAGTAATATTACTTGGTGTAAAAAAATGACATAGATTGTATTGTAGACACAATAATTCCCAGAAGAGATACTCTTGCAAATAGTTACTCTTTCAGTTAATTAATTTCTTTGAATCATGGGATTTAAGGGACTCAGTAAGCGTGAACAGGAAAAACATCTAAGTCAGTAAAATATTAACCTCAGTGTGGGACTAGGAATGACAATTTTAAACGATGTTTTATGCTTCATTAATCTGTTAAATTTTCTATCAACATAGGCTTAGCAAATATTTGAAAACCGTGATCACGTTCTGGAAATTCAGATTAGAAAGACTAAAGATATGATTTCTTTTGTTGTAATAAGAAACATATACTCCTTTAAAAAGAGTAAATGTAACATACAAGAAAATAAATCCACTTAAATAATAGAGGATTTACAATTTAAAACTTTTTTATAAACCATTTTCTTACTTCAATTGATTGTTACTTTTGTTTTTGATTTACTGTGAAGTTTCTTCTTTCATGATTTAATTGCCTTACATAAATGACTATAATAAAAATTGAATGATCAGAGTCTTTCAAAAATTAATGTATAAACATCTATATATTCCTCCTCTAACTTACAAAAGAAATTTTCTGCGAAACAGCAGTGTTTCTTTAACTGAAGCATGTAACAATGATGGCTCACTGAGCTTCCTTTAAAAAGAACAATCCTAGGAGGACTCTGTACTATTTCCTAAACCAGACATTTCACATGGGTCATCTTATTTAAATCTATCAGCTAGATATTATTATTATTTTGTTATTCTCACAGTGCAAGTAGGAATCTGAGGCTTAGGAGACCCTTTAACTTGCCAAGGCCACACAGCTATCAAAAGATGGACCAGAACTCGTCCCAGGCAGACCGAATTCAGAATCTGAACTTGTAAACACCATGTATTACTGATGTAAGTTCTCACACCACATCAAACAGTGGTAACTGTGATGTAACAGAACCATCGTCAGAGGAGATTTCTGTTTTACTAAAAAATCAATCAATAAATACACACACATGCATACACAGAGACATTCATACATACATAAATATGTATGCATACATATGCATACACATAGGAAAAAAGACTAAAACCAAAATAGTAATCATTATTATAATTGAATGGTGGTATTATAAGTAACCCTTTTTGTTTCATTTTTATGCTCTTCTACAGGTTTTCAACTTTCTACAATAAATATTTACTGTTTTGTAAATTAGCTCAGATTGAAATTATTATCATTCATTCCTTATAATATTAATAACAAACTTTGGATGCAATCTTATGATGATATCAGTATATGATTACAGTAATAAATGAAAAGATTTCATCTTTGGTCCAGCAAGTCTAAGTTTAATGACTTTTTTGGAGACATGAGGGTTATCTGGTCTGAAAATATTTTCCCTACCTGTCAGTTGTATACTCATTAAAGAGAATAACTATTTCAGACAGACATTCCTGAACGGTATACAGTTGTCTTAAGATTTTAATAAGATAAAATATTTAGCCTACTCCCCCACAGAATAAACACAATAAATATCAGCTAAGTATAGCTATATAAATCTGAAAAGAACTAACCAAAATATCAAGTGTTTATTCTTGGAAAACGAAATTTTTATTTTTACCTTCATATTTTTTCAATTCAATAGAAGCTCTCTTAATGGAATTCTATTTAGCCAATTTTCCTACCCCTCTATTTTCTCTATAAAACTTCCCATGCTAGTTTGCTTCACACTGCTACCCTCTTCATTTCCATTGTAGTTTGCAAGGCAAAAACTTTTTCTTATTCTATTCATATTTGTTATTGTAATTATATACATTTATACATGAATACATTAAATATAAATATTAAAAAGTCATTTCAATGGAAAAGAGATTGACTAATTTAGAAAAACTGGATAAAAATGAGTTTCCAAAAAATATCCATGTCACTTTGAGGTGTGAAAAGACAAGTGTAAAAGTTGGAGAAAAAATTAAGACCTAGGAGGATTCTGTACTTAAATTGCTTGGCAATGTTCCTAAATTCTTATTCTGCTTTTACCAAATGTCAAGCAATGTCTTCTATGAACACAGATATCTACTATAATGAAGATAACATATTTTACATATATGTCAAATTTGTGACCTAAAATTACTGGTATTATATTAAAATACTTAGTACTCTATATTTTATTCACAAAAATATTTCAAAATATGTGTATAATCAGTTCTTTTAAGGCCTTTTTTGCAGGAAGCATGCTTATTTTAAAGCACTAATTTTGGATTATATCAGAAAAATAAATATTGGTATCATGTGACAAAAATAATTACAGTGAAAATGGATGTAGAATTATGATCTGATGAAATTCAATTCAATTAAAATATATTTAAATGAATCATATGTAAGACTAACTTATTTATGCAATATTACTCACATTTATTTCATAAATTTCCTTTCATGTTTCACTGACTTCCAAAGATGTCATGTGAGTTTTACAGAATAATAAATACTAAAAAAAATTTCTAGGCAATTATTATGAATGTAATTACAAGAAATCATGAAATATCTTGAAAGGAGCCTTGTGAACCCATACAGTAGAGAGGTTTTTTTTTTAAACTAGCATGTTGATATATTAAATTTAAATAAACCCTGACCATCTGGATTTAAAAGAGTATCCAATCCACATGAGTTCAACATATTAGGGATAGTTTTAAGGAGAATTTACTTAAATTCAATAAGATTTTCATAATTTTGAAAATAGTTAAAACTCTCAAAAAACATTTAGGTACATCCATCATCAAAACAATTGGCTTTTATCCATTAATGACATTTGTAGCACCTAAAGTGTTCAGTAGAGTTTAGCATACATTATGCTTGGATACCACATCAAACTCTAAACAGATCCAATTCAGAAATATTAATAATCTCTAGGTTTTCAGTCATTTTGTATTTGAGAGTGCCTTTTAAATGAAACAATTATCACACATCTTAATGATTCACAAAAGTTATTAACTATATGTGATTCAATTTTTATGCTTTAAGCAGTATTTTCCAAAATGAAAATTTCTCCATGGTAAATGATATCTAGATCAGCATTAAGAAAAATTAATATGCTTGTTTTTTCGACATCCCCTACCCTGAAAATAAACTCGAGTAAGTAGCTATATTCAGTGTTGTAAAGGAAAATATTGTAGGTAGTTTGGTTCCATATAAGAACTCCTATTACGAGTAGTGAAATGAGCATAAATAACTTTCCAGTCCTATTTTAAATGGATATTGGACGATTAGAATGAGAAATAAAATAAACGAAAGACTTTCGGGGAAAAAATGTGTAGTCTACATATAGTTAAGAAAGGAGTGATCAAAACAGAAGAGAACGTCTGCACAAATGCTGGAAGAAAGTGCTAAACAGGAAAGAGCTGTGGCCCATATGGTAGGCTGCATTCACACCATAAATCGAAAAGTCCTTCTTATAGAGCATGTGTGCTCCGAGACGCCAAAGAGTGCATTAAGATATCTTGGCTCTAATTGGGGCCCCTGTAAATGTCAGCACATTTATCATGTTGTTTACATGCCACACTACTTAAAACCACAGCAAGGGATTTATCTCCTTTGGGATTTGTGTTTGAGGTCAAAGCTTGTTTCTCCAAGTTCCAAGTTACTCTCTATTTTACTCAGTTTTAATTAATATATGAGACTCTTTGGTCCCTTTCATGAAAAGTAATTTAAGTTAAATTAATCAATGATTTATGAAATGTAAAGTCACTAAGTTTATTGATGATCCTATCATTAAAGAGTACTTTGGGTAAAAGGGCAATGTATAGAATAAAAATTGGCTTTAAGAAAGTATAAAAATGAGCTGCCTTTTAAAGAAAATTCAGTATTTTATGAGAAGTTTGACAAAATAAATAAGTAAATGTATGGTTACAGGGACAAAATGGAAAAAAAATGCATGCGTATTTGCCAATTTTGTAGGAAAGTTGCCAACTATAACACGTCATGAGGGATCTGAACAAAAGACGTCTATACTACTTATTCCAATTACAGTCCATTATTGCTGTGGTTGGTAAATAACTCTTCATGCTGGTAAAACTGAAAGTTCTTTTAGGCATGTAAGTAATTGTTGAGGTCATTAAATTAAAAACAATCAGCATAAATCATCTTTATATACTAATGATGATACGTATTTAATGGATGCTATGTAACTTTTCATCTACTTTCCCGTTTCTGGGCTTATCCATAAGGCCAACTATAAGGAATGTGGGTGGTTCCATCTAAATACAAAACTTAAAGGTAATAAGGAGGAAAATCTCTCTTGATTATCCATGATTGTTTTTTGTTCTTCCAGGAAAAATTTAAAGTGGATATTAATTGCCTTGTCAATTACCTTGAACATTTCGAACAAATTAAAATCTTTCTCAGGGCTTATTTTTCATTCAGTAAAGCAGATACCACGAGTTATTAAAAGAAAGCAAAATAATTAAGAAAAGTGGAATTTATTTGTGAGGCAAGAGCAGACATGGGCAACAACCAGATCAAAATCATCTAAGATATGTGATAATTAAGAAATGAACTCAGAGAATGAAAAGAACTATGGTGAGATACAGAAGCATTATCTCATCACCCATTTCAGACAGATGGGAAGCCAAACCATAGAGTGCCTTGTGCCAATCGAAATTAGTAATAAATAAAGAGGAAAGAAGGCGATGTGCTTATTTATAAATGGATATGTATGAACACTGTCACATTGTCATTTTAGGGGAGGCATACGGGCCTCTGAATTAGAAACTTTTTTTTTTTTTTATTTCATAAGAAACTCCGCATGCTGTTTTTATACCCTTTGCCAAAGAGTCACCACTCAATAAATATTTGTTGAAGGGAATGAATTTTTAATAGCAAACAATATACACTCATTGGGGTATTTTGCATGCAGACTTCCACTGAAGCAAACTATACATGCTGAGCTAAGTAAGTCTCTCCCTAAAAAACTTAGCTTTGTCTCAATTAATTTGCCATAGTACTGGCCTAATCATACATCGGATCCTCTTATGTGTGGTGTTTTTTTCCTCTTGAAGAGCGATTATCTGATCAATGTTATTGCAAACAGCCTCCTTTGTCGCTTATTTCAGTTCTAGAGTTGTCAGATAAAATACAAGGGACCTAGTTAAATTTGGATGTCAGATAAACAATAAATACTTTTTTAGTGTGTCTCATGCAATACTCAGGACACTATTTAATCCTTGGAACTTAACTTTTACCAAAAAATTACTCATTGTTAATCTGAAATTCCAATTCAACTAGGTGTCTTGTATTTTTATTTGCTAAATCTGGTAATCCTATTCAGGTCGGTATGCAGGCCGTGCCCATAAACTTCATTGAGACTAACGGAACCACGAAACACTTGCTGGCTCTGTATTCTGCTGAAGCAAAGTGAGTAGGTGGAGTATTGTGACTGGTTCCACTCTTCTCATGCACTGTAAACATGTTTAAACACATTCATTTTTTTACAATGCTAATGCAAAGCTAAAGATTTTTAGAAAAAAAACAATAGGTTTCATAATGTTGTCTGTCTTTTGCTGTCAAATCATCTCACTGTGTATTAAAAATGGCAAATGGATGACTTCTCAAATTTCTTAGGGATACATAAACCATATTTTTAACCTCAAGATCAGACTGAGAAAAAAGGAAAAAAATGCGTTAACTCCATGTGTGAGAAAGAAGAGAGATGAGTGTGGAATTCAATTAAATAAACTTGTCATAGGATTAATTCAATATACTCAGTACATAGTGCTATTTTTCAAAGCTTCAGAACATTCTTGAATGTAACTAACTGAGACACAATTCACTGATGAGCAGTTGTTCTGGCCCACTGCATAAGCTATTTTCGAAAGAAAGTGTACAGCCAGAAAATGATTATTTGCATACTATCAGTAGAGTTTTATCTCACTTAACAGTGGTGAACAGAGTCATTTTACCTCCCAATCTGCAAGCATTTCTAATGCATCTCTGAAGTTTGTATGCACTTTAAGCCTCCCTGGCTATAGAAGTGTAACAGGGAGATATTTTTCTATTTCAAATTTTATTTTCCTAGCACATACTATTCTAAATTCAGTGCCTCTACTCCTTGACTATAATGCAAATGCTTGAAACAATACTCTATGTTTATTATGCATACTTTTTACTATATGGTGGCTCATTATTATGATTTTGGCTTTGCCCACAGTGGTCTGTCCTTTTCATTTTCCCAGAAGAGAAGATAGCAGGGAAAAGAAAACATAAAAGCTTTAACTTATCCCCATTGCCTCTCATGTTTGTTCCATCCTTATTATGGATATGGCACAGAATAATCACTTTCTAGAATGTTTTCATTTAGTAGAGAATTGTGCTGGGGACACCCTGACATATTCCAGGGCGTATTTTGAATCTCTGTTGCCTCCTCCCTTCAGCACGCTATGCAGATGTGCTGCTGGTGGCATTGCGTGAATAATTTTCAAGTCTACATTTAATCCTAAACTGTGAAAAAAGAGGCATAGTTTTACTACCTTCGATTTTAATTTGCAATAATGAATTTCGTCTATGCATTTAGGTATATTTTGTCCAAGCATATAATCAGTTAGAAGCGTTGACTAAAATGCACACTAAAGTGTTTTAAAAATTCGTGCATATCAAATAAATACCAAATCCTACCTTCAATGCCCGGGGCACCCTTCCTGAATGCACACCATCTTCATGCTCCTAGGAATAAACTCAATGACATGTGCAATATTATAAATCTCATGGTATACAATATTAACATCGATCATGTATATATATATTTTTTTACTTAATAAATATGTACTAAGTACAACAGGCCCTTCATATCCATGGGTTCCCATTTGCAGATTCTACCAACCATGGATCAAAAATATTCTCAGAAAGAAAAAGGATGGTTTGTCTACAGTGAACATGTACAGACTTGTTTTTCTTATTATTCTTTTCTAAACAATACAGTGTAACCACTATTTACATATTTACATTGTATTAGGTGTTATAAGTAATCTACAGATGATTTAAAGTATATGGGAGGATGTATAGGTTATATGCAAACACTATGCCATTTTATATAAGGGACATGAGCACCCACAGATTTTGGTATCTGCAGGGGTCCTGGAACCAATTCCCTGCGGATACCAAGGGAGAACTACACATGCTATGTTCCGGGTTCATCTGCAAATGTTAAAGATTCAGCAGTGAACAAAGACACAAATTTCTTTACTCAAACTTAAGGCCTAGTAGCCATGTATGTGAAATCAACCCAGAGAAACAGCTAACTTCCCTGCTAGACTGTCAACCCCTTGGAAGCTAATTCTTTTCTTCCCTATCACCAAGAATAGGGCTTAAACAAAGGAAAGACTCTATCTACATTTCTTGAATTAATCCTAATATCAAGAAAAAATGTAATGCAAGTATAAACCTCTACCTATTTTTCCCTTCTTTCCATATTTACCTTCTTGTTTTGCTATCTAAAAACAGGTATTAAAGATTTTGGCAAGTAATTTATTCTTTCTGGGTCTCATGCATCTTATCTATTAAAAGTTGATCACTAAAGTGCCTTCTGCCAAACATTTTGAAATGCTATTGTCATATTCCTGATGATCCATCTCATTCTTGAATTGAAATATATATATATATATATACATATCTATACATGTAAGTATTTTCATTCTATAGGGCTATTAGACAACAAAATATGCATGTGTCCAGGTGAGACAAATATGGGCAAGGTATCAGAGCTGCTTAACACCTCACACATTTAACACTTAAAGTATTTCCTTAATGTAAGACTTAAGCATGCCTTTCACATAATGGGGTAACAGCAGAGCTAGCTCAGTAGTAATCACCATTTCTGGAAAGACAACTCAGAGCAAATAAGTTAAAAATTCATCATCTTTTATGAGACAGGACAACATAAGTTTAGACCTAGGGTAAATACGGACATTGACAAGAAAAATGATAAAAACGAGTGTAATAACTATTTGTAAAACCTATTCATATAGGAAGAGAGTGAATATTTTTGTGAACCTAAACATGTTTTTGGACCCAGAAGCAGAATTCATCTAAATGAAAGCCATTGTAATGGCTGGTTCCATATAACAAGTGTAATATGTCCTGGCAGGTAGCCCATAGTAACAGTGGTTGCCTGATCCAGTTACTGTAAATTTTATTAAATGAAAAGTTCTGCCTAACAAATGCATTCACCAGTCCTGCTATAGAGGAACAACTCTCTAAAACAAAGACATTATTGTTTTAGTATTATCATTTTTGGGTTATCGTACCTGAATATGATATAAGCTGTTCTTAAATAGGCTATTGCAAAATACTGACTTGAGATTTAGGGAGTTGAGGTTTGAAGACAATGGAGGTACAATGGCCCTCATGACTGTGGAGACAACTTCCTTTAGTGACTAAAAGGCTAATGTTTGTAACAAAGAAGATATTTGGTGGTAAAACTACAATAGAATAAAAGTAGAATAGAATATGAAAGTGAAACTGTGCACTTTATTAATAGCAAACCTAAACAAATTCAAAAAATAATGTGAATGTATACAAAATGTTTAACAGTAGGTCTTCATGAAAATTATATTTATATGTAAGGAATAATTTTGATGCCTTCATTAAATTGGAATGCTGCCCACATACAGAGCATTTATTAACAATGCACATAAAATGAAGATATAAAAAGAAACATGCACTTTCAGTAATACAGGATGGGAACCAAGAAGCCCTGTTAAAACGAGTATCAGGAAGGAAGTTGATCCAAACTTCAGAGACCTCGGAACTGCGTAGGAATTATCTTTTTAGGTTGGTTGTTTCATTGTTCGCTTACTAGACAGCCTTGAGAGCTTAATAATTAACAAGAGAGTCTATTCATAGAATTTTAAAAACATGGTCATTCCTAAGAGCTCTGGGCTGTTTATCATACTGCTCTCAAAGTTGACAAGGTCCTGCAGAATTCCTGTGCGAAGAGAGACTATAACCTCAAGGTCCGAATTTCCCAGGTTGCAGTGAAGAGTGGAGGTACACTGGCATGAGAAAGTGATAGCAGAGCAGCCTGGGCGTTTTATCTTCCCCAGATCCTCCAGAACATCCCTTTGAAGGCTTTTTTACCTAGGCGCAATTCCATTCCCCTTCCATTAGCGATTGCTCGATTATCTCAACAGCTTCTATTAGGGTTAAGTGAATTTACCTCAGTGTTTTAAAAGGAAACCAGACGGTTAAAAGTTGCTAATATAGACTTGCTAACTCATGACCAGGTCACAAATAAACTTACTTATAAAATTTATGGGGATTCTTTGCTTTGTGCATTGTTTCTCCACTCCACTTTGAGCCATCCACTACACTACGAATGTGTTTTCATTTTGTAATAATGAACATCTGTGACAGCATCTTTGCCAAAATAAATAAAATTAAGCAGATGATTCTGTGGGGTTATGCTAAACAATTTTTTAAACAGGTTCAAATTTCCTTCTAAGGGAGTACAAAATGTCTCCATATGCTGATTCCTGTTTATTATTGCGTGTGAAAGAGAGAGAAATGCAAAACTAAGAAAGAAAGATCATAATTAAAAAGTCACTAAAAATTACTTAATACAGTCATATAAATGATTTTTTTTTAAATTAGGAAATGTTTTCAATACAATACAGGGGCCCTGTTTCCTCATGTAAAGAGTTTTGATATATATTGTCTAACGTTTTTATTTCTATCCCTAAAATGAAAGCCAGTCTGTTTCAGTGCCGTATCTGCTGGAAGTGTTGCAGTCATTACTGTTATCAGTTTTGCTCCTGGCCGTGGTAAAATCCTGTTACTTCCCTGCAGTGCTTCTTTTCTGGTTTCACATGCACAAAACAAACTGTACAAACACATCAGGAAAGAGCAACTAAAGGCAGACTCCTTCCATTGCATCACAGATTTGAAACAATCAAGACAAATGTTGACTAATCCATGATGCTTCAAAACTATTTTGTCTGATAATAATGTTTACACCAGGTTTCTTTGGTTCCTTTTTTTCCAAGATGTATCTTTTCTTTCTTTACCTTTAAATTACCTATGTCCTTTGGTTTTAGATGTGTGGCATTAGCAGCATATAGTTAGAATTTTATTCTATTATCTTCTCTTCAAACCTTTTCCTTTAACAGAATCATTTATCACACTTACCTTAAATGTAACCTATTTAGGCTTGAGTCCCTCATCCTAACTGGTGTTTTCTCTGTCTTCTGCCTGTTATGTTTATTTTTCTCTCTTTCCTTTCCTTACCTTTGGGTAATTTTTATTATTTCTCTTTTTTTTACCTCTTCTGCTAGACCTCTTTCTTCCTCCCGATCTATATATTATTGTTGTGAATTTTAATTCAATATTTTAACCATAAGACATTATTTATTATGATTTTAGAAATGATTATTCACTTTGATAAATGTTTCTCAAATTTAGATCAGTGATTCTCAGTATTGCCTCCTAGAAGATATTTGGCAATGTCTAGTGACATTATTGGTTGTCACAACTGGGGGGTTGAGAGTACAAAGTGATACTTGTACCTAGTGGGTAGAGGACAAGTATACTGCTAAACATCTTGCAATAAGCAAGACAGCTCCTTTCAGTTCTTGTTGTTCTCTCCTCTCTCTCTCTTCAAGCTCATTTTTATTTTATCTTTATTCTTGGGATTTATTTTGCCAAGTATGATTTCTAGAATGGAAGTTTTCTTTGGGTTATATTGTGGCTGTTGACTAATAAGCTGGCAGTCTAATAGTTACTTATTTGAAAGAAAGCGGCCCTTTTATCTCTGGCTGTTATGAAGATCTTCCTTTTGGTATTTGATGTTCAGCTATTTGCTGTGAATTCTTTTATCATTTATCCTGCTCAGAATTCACTATGCTTTTGAATTGGTAGACAAGTATATTTCATCATTTCTGGAAAATTCTCAACTGTTATCTCTTCGAATCTTGCCCGTTTCATTCTCTCCCTACTCTTTTTTTGTATTTTTTCCCCTGAGAGAGGGTCTTGCTCTGTCCCTGCAACTAGAGTGCAATGGCATCTTCACAGCTTTCTGCAACCTCAAATTCCTAGGCTCAAGTGATCCTCCTGCCTCAGCCTCCCAAGTAGCTGGGACTACAGGCGCACGCCTCCATGTCTGGCTAATTTTTCCATTTTTGGTAGAGATGGAGTGTTGCTCTTGCTCAGGCTGGTCTTGAACTACTGGCCTAAAGTGATCTTCCCGCTTTTCAGCCTCCTGAAGTGCTAGAATTACAGGTGTGAGCCACCACACTGCCATGGTGCTTGGCCTCTACTCTTCTTGAACACCAATTAAACATGTTGGAACTGATTAATAACCTCCAAATCTCTTAACCTTTTTTTCATATCTTCTATCTTTCCTGCTCCATGTGCACCATTTTGGATAATTTCCTAGACCCTAGATTACTAATTATCTCTTCAGTTGTGCTATTCTGATGTTCAACCAAACCATTGAGATTTTACTATTGGTTATTTGATTTTTCATATTCAGAAATTCAACTTGATTTTTTTCCAAGTTTGCTATGTTTCATTTTATATTTATTGTTTCTTTCAGATTTCAAAGCTAGTTTATTTCTTTGAAAGAGCAAGAATAGCTATTTTTTATTATCTGTTATCACTATATTTGAAGTATGTAGATCTGCTTCTCCTTTTCCTGATATTTCTTGTTTACGATGCTTTGTTTTATTGTGTATTCAATTGTTTTAGAAGGATACATGTATTAATAACAAAGAACATTTTTAGGACTCTTTAAGGACTGGATGACGTTGCCCTCCTCAAGAGGATATGGCTTTGCTTCTGGGTACGCTATCAGTCTTAGAATTCTTCAATTCAAGGTCATAGTTTGAGGATACCAGGAACACTCATGCCAGCCTGAAATGCAAATCCGCAGGTACTGTTTTCCATCTTTCTTTATCTCCTGTGTTCACATATCCTTGGTGGACCAAAGACCTTACCTTTGTCCCCATCTTTCTTCAAGGCCGCCAAATGTGAAGCCCAAATCTGCTTAGATTGGTTGATATCCTTAGGGTAAAAGTGGATTTGTTTCTATGTGCCTGCTCACATATCTGGATTCCTGTCGTTCCTACAATTTTTGGCCCAATAGTTCCTCATTAGCTTATCTACCCTTCAATACCTTTAAAGACATTTTAAAAATATATATATGTTCTGCATAGTTAATGGCTTTGCAAGGAGCTGTGTTCAAATAACTAACCAATATTAAAGTAACTTTTAAAAACATGATACCTTATGTGCAGTGCTCACTGAATATCTACAGCTTGTCTATGATTATAAATTTGTAATATTCTTGACATGAAGTTATTGTTTGATGCACTAAGATGTTAGGAGTATAATGGATAATATTTATTATGGCTTGGAGTTATGAGGGTTAAATGACAAAATAAGTTAATTGCTATTCATATTATTAATAATATGTCGGCCCCAAAGGTAAATATCTGGTTTCTCACTTAATGATATTAATGATAAATATTAACAATTTCAGTTAGTTTTTGATGTAATAATAATAATTAAAGCAGTGTTTACCATATGCTAGGCACTCGTATTATCTAATTTAATCTATAACATGATCTATCTCTTAAATAGAAAAAAATGGAAGCACAGGGAAGTTAAATTATCTGAAGTTACAGAACCAGTAAGTGATGAAGACAGGTTTAGCCCTCAAGATTATGACTCTTGAGCCTGTGTTCTTAATTATATAAAACAACTTATTTCTACGTGTCAGTGTCTATGGAAGCAATTTTATTAACATACGGGAAACTGGTAGACCATACAGCTAATGCCAGTAACTTTTGACATTCCTAAAAAACCCAAGAAATGTAAATTCATATTTTCACTTTGTCCTAGAAGAGTTCCATGGGACAAAATGGATTATCCTCTTCTACAATTAATTTTAAGTCCTCAAAAACCTTAATGTTATGTCTATAATCAACAAAATATATAGTAATATGACTAAAATAATATGAAATTAAATCTTACAAATTCGATGGTTTAAATTATTGCTAATATAGATTTATGTTTTATGATTGATTAGCAGAGATCTTTTTATAAAAGATTGTGATTTATGTGAGAACATTTAAGACCTCAAATGAACCTTTTCAAAGAAACTCTTATCAAGCAGAATCAAACTCCACCACATAAGGAGAGAACTGTCTGAGTCATCAGTTCAATAAAATGACAGTTACATAAGGGAAGCATGAGTGAATTGTTAATTCTGTCCCAGAAAAAAAAAAAATGGTACACATCATGGAAACAGGGAGTGAAATGCAGCAGTGGTTTTATTTTTTATTTATAAATATAGCAATCCCTAGAGGGCTCAAATTGATTTAAAATCATGTGCATGCGTAATAAAAATTGAATTTTTTCCCAAGAACTTGGCATCCACCAAAAAAAGAAAAAAAAAAGTTCAATACTTTAAAGAATAAGAAAAGGGTAAAGGAAATAGAAAAGTTCAATCAAATTTTCCAAACCTTTTCCCAAATTTTCAAATACCGAGGTATTTGAATTAATTCCTGTCATTTGACTGGTGAGTGAATTGGAATTGTTTTGAAATCAATTGTTGTCAACAGACTCATTAATTTTCTAAGAATTGGTCAATATTTTACTTTCTTTTTTTTGAAGCACATTAATAAAGTTGACTAAAAGAAGTTGGATCGAAATCAAGGTGATTGAAATAATTATTATTGTTTTCCTTGAAATTTTATGGGAGTAAGTAATCCAGAAAAATGTGCTCAGTTACTCTTTTCCCAGTTGAAATAAACTGAAATATGAATTTTAAACTTTTCCCTATAGCAATATCATAATCTCTAATGAATATATTTGTTTTGCCTTTAGTCATTTATCTTTTTCTTTTGACTTCATCAGCTTCTAGAGATGGTACATTTATTTTAAAATCAAAATAAACACTGAAATATGAAAAGGAACACAAAATTCAGTTCTGTTTAAAACTCCAGCATAGAGAGTCATGTTTCATTTTAGAAGATACAATGCCCTATATCATTGCTTTTTTAGAGCATAAAAAAGCCACAAAGCTGATTTTTTGGTTGGTCTTTACTTTGAAAGACCAACAACCTCAGTCAATAATTCAAATAATCTTAAAAGATAGTTCGATTGATCTGATACCTTGAAAATATAAAGTTGTTATTATGTATTTGGTTTTGTTGTTTGATTTTTTAAAATAAACAAGTTAGACAACTACATCCATTTCCAGTGGAGACTTTTTGTGTGTGTGTGGCAGTTAGACAATGGATTACTAGTGAGTTTCTGTGAGATCCATCCAAATGTCATTGCTGTAGTTTTAGGAAGGCAAAGAGATGACATATGATATCCATGATGTTAAACTTAAAATTAAGAAGAATGATATATAAGTCTACTTTTTAATTCTAAATAAGGTATATTTTTAATGTTGGTTTTAGTTATGTCTCTGATAGAGAAACATAAGGTTATAGCCACGAATCTTCAGTTCACCACACATCTTTACTAAACATTTCCAAGAGACACATAGAGGGACATTCTGACAAATTCATGTGGCTTGTACTAATATGGTTTGGTCCTACAATCCCATGAAACTGGTGAACTGTGCAATACATGAACCCCCAGGCCTCTTTTTACTCCCCTAGCTTATAGTTGGCATAAAAACATCTCTGGCTTTTTTCCCCCTATATTCACAAGTTCATATTTACCTAAATACGATATAAGTAGACTCAGAAATATCAACCCTCAGAAAATCACCCCAGAAACACAGAAATATTTCTTCATTTCAGCTAGATCAGCTGGTCCAAACTATCCCCTGCTAGACTGTTTTAACTTGGTCCACCCTGTTCTTGCTAGGAATCACTTAAGATTCTCCACCATACTCGCACCTACCAATATTATCATCATCTTTCATAGCCATCTTTGAAAGCCTTCTCTCAATTTTAAATTCAATCTCTGCCTTCTCAAAACTATCACATCTGTGGCTGTCAAGCAAGCATATGCTTATAGCACTATATGTGGAAAAGATGAATAAAGATGGACAGTAACTAAAATGTTAATTTCCTGGACCCAAAAAAGATAAAGAAGTTAAGAGAAGTTGTTTTAGGATAGGAGAACAGGTGAAAATTCTCTTTTAAACCTTTCTGAGTGTGAGTGCTAGAGGAATAAAACAGAAATCACTGGACATTCAGAATGGAATCCAGGAATAAAAATATGAATTTTTGAATGTCTAAAGCATTCTCATGTACCTTCATTCAGAAGCACAGAATGCTGATAACCCTGGTTATTTCATAGCGGACCATCTCAAAAACCTGGCTGAGAGAGAGGGACTCGCTGAATGGTTGCTTGAGTAACACGTGTTCCATCCACTTCTTTTAATGTTCTAAGTTCTTACTTACCAGAGAAGTTATCTACACTTGAAGAAAAAGTATCTACACTTTATCAAAAGACTCTACAAGGAGTTAGTCCATTGGCTCCAGTGAAGACATGGCCCCCCCACATCATAACTCTCTGTATAAGAAAACTGACTTTAGACAGTAGTCAGAACCAGGGTCCTTATCTTACTGGACACATTGCGTTTTCATTTTGACCATCAGGAAGGCTATGGCTGAGTCAAACCTGCTTTTATTTAGGAAGATGATAACTAAAAATAGGTACAGAATGTGGGTTACTTTGAAGACTTTTCCAAAAGAAGTTTCATTGAAGTTGGAGGAGGAGGAGAGGGGAACCACTTCAAAAACAAATACAGAATAGACTTTTAAGAGCTTTCATGCTAAGAAAAAGATTAGGGAATGAAAGATAGAAGGAGGAGGGCAGGATTGGTAGTAAGCTAGAGCAGACATTCACATTTGTGGAAGCAGTGGAAGAATGCAAGAGAGGAATATTGAGACTTGGGGGAGAGTAAACAAATAATGTCTTTCTCCACTTGCATTTGGAATTGATTGTGGTATAGACATAGGAATCATAGAGATGGAGATCAAAATAAGTATTACTTTTTTTTAACATTAATAGTTAATGATTAGTGGAGAGCATAGGTTTAGATCAGGGACAGTAGGCTAGCCAGTACAGCTTTCAGCCACATGCCTTACCAACAAGGACAAACCCCATATGGTAGAGCAGAGAGCAGATCAGACCATACATTTCTTGAACAGGCTGGACCCCTGATACAGGAGGCTGAGTCTAGCATCCCAGTTGGTTTTCCCAATTCACTAGTCGAATATTGCACTGTCCTTTTTAGAAAATAAAGGGAGGAGGGATGTGGAAAGAGGCCACATGAAAGCAGGAGAAATGATGATGAAGTGACCCTTTTACAAGAAAGAGTGAAGGAGAGAAAAAGAGTAAGATGAGAGAAACGAGCTAATTAATTTTGTGTGTAATTCTAAAATAGGTTACTCTTAGAGATGAAGTTATAACATTTCTTAGGTTTTTTTTTTTTTTCCTCACTTCTTAGATAACTTTTTCACTTTTTTTCTGGGCTCATGATGTGTATTGAATAATTAATGATTCCCTTTAATTGTTAGGTATTATTGCAAATTAATATAATGAGCAAAACTGATGAATCAATAATGCCTTTTATCATGTAGGTAGAAAGACTGAAATCCTCATGAAGGGCTGATGTTTCTATTAGCTAGGATTAGTGAATGGTCTTTGATAGAAGCAATAGCTTGGCAATAGACCAAATGTGAAAATTTAGAAGCAGATGACCAAGATGTCAAAACGTACAAAAACATGCTTAGTTGAATATGATTTTGAATAAATGAGGTATATATAATTTCTCGTAAATTTGTAAATGCTCTGCAATGTCAGAAAGACACTATATCTCTAGTTAAGTGTAATAGAAGCACGACCATGGAGTTGTGATCACACTCAAAGCATTTTCTCTTGCTTGTTTATGGGATCTTGCATAGTGTATGCTCATAAAACCAGTAAAAACAAAGCTGTGTAGAAATACAATCTGCATCTTTCTGCATGATCATGAGGCTGATCTTTTTTTGATACTTGAAAATGGATGACTTTTCATCACATGACAAATAATCAAGAATTAGAAACAGAAATTCTTCCAGATAGTTCAAAAACAGATTTTCTTTTTTTAAAATTTTCAATTTGAGCTGTGTATTGAATGAATGAACAAATGGCACGTGCTTGGAAGGAAGTGGAGTTCCTGGTTTCAGACCAAGAATGCGAGACAAGTTGCTATTTTTGAAATTATTAATTTCTGAGATTGTTCTACTTGTGCTTTCTAGAACTGCAATCTGTGCTTAAAATGACATATTAATCTCATATATAAAGTAAAATAGACTTAAATAATTGACAATGTGGCTAGTTCAGTATGATAAACGGACCATTTAAAGATAACACTAATTTAATTAGAGAAAAAAAATGAATGCCTTGATGCAGTTAGTACAAGCACAGTGTTTAAACAGCATTTAATTGATGTACATAGTTTAATCTTTCAAGGGTTTAAAAAAGGATTGATCAGGTGCCAGAATTTTGATCACCCTCTCTTATTTAATTTAATTATAGTTTGACTTGTAAAAACAAATTTTAATAAAATTAAAATTTTCTTCATAAACATCTCATTAAAATACTAAATTAATAATAAAAAGTCAAAGTATCCTCATTCTTTTTAGGCACACAGCCTGATTTTCATTAGCACTACTAGTCTGATTTCCTTTAAAAACCTGAGCTTATATGTTTTTCACCAGAGATAAAGAAACACAAAAGTTATAGTACTACATTTATGTTAGGATTTTTTTTGATACAGCTACTTCCTGCAGACTCATACAATGTTGACGTAACACAGTGTGTCTTTTCAACTATCATTACGATTGAACATTTTGGTAGTGGTTGAGAGACTGTGTTTTAGGGGCAGGTAAATCTGCATGTTCTCTCCTCTACTCTACCACCAACCTGTCACGTGACCTTTGTCAAGTAACACCTATAAAATGGGGATGCTTGCATACCTGTATCCTGTGTTTTTTGGAAGAATTAAAGACATGGTTCTTCAAGTGACCAGGACTTCACCTGGCATGTTTATGGGCCAATTAATTGAAGAGATTTCTCCTTTACCATTACAGAATCTGAGAAAATCAGCTGTTCTCATGATATGAGCCACCTCCAATCACAGCTTTCTCTAACCCTAATATGTGTTCCACCACCTAAGTACTCTCAGTTTAGTAATACAAGCCAGAAAGCTCACATCCCAAATTCAGTTACCTGGCATTTAGTGATACAACCAGTTCTAGAAAGCTTCCTCATGTCCTTCATGATGAAAGATTGGATCTGAGGACACTCGTATGCTAAAAAAAAAAAAAAAAAAAGGCTTGAAGTTTGTCTGAAGAAAATCATGCCAAGGTGACTGTATCAGTTAAGGTTCATCAGAGAAACAAAAGCAATTGGATATATATTTGTGTACATATATATATATATTTATACATACACACTCAGTGAGAGATAGACAGAAAGAGAGACAGAGACAGAGAGGTTGCTAAAGATTGATTTATTTCAGGGAATTGGTTCATGTGATTGTGGCTGGCAAGTCTGAAATCTGGAGAGCAGGCCAGAAGGCTGAAAATTCAGGTAAGAGTTGTTGCAATCTTGAGTCCAAATTCCACAGGGCAGAAGGCTAGAAACACAAGGAGGATTTCTATGCTGCAGTCTTAAGGAAAATTCCTTTTTTAGGAAACCTCTTTTTACTCTTAAGGCTTCAACTAATTGTAGGAGACCCACCCACATTATGGAGGATTATCTGCTTTACTTCAAGTCTATGGATTTAAATGTTAATCAGATCTAAAATAATATCTTCACAGCCACATCCAGACTGGTGCTTGACCAAACAACTAGGCACTGTATCCTAACCAAGTTGACACATAATTAATCATCACAATGGAATTCCGAGAAACTGTGTGAAGCACTCAATAAATGTTGTATAATAAAGATTTGAAATGTATAATTCTGTTATTACTCTTTAATTTATTTAGCAAATAGAGAAAATCCAGATATTAGCACAAACACAATACACTGGTTTTTTTCCTATAATAAAAAACCCTTTTATCATAACTCTATTTTAAAATAGTCTGTGTAACTAGGGAATTAAAGAAATTGTTCTAGACTAATATTTGAAATGCTTTTTATTCAGAAAATTTAAAACTTTCTCCTGAGACATAGAAGAAACTTAGGCAGCTCCTTTTTAGCTATTTAAAAAAAATCAGAAATATTGTATTTAACTCAGGGACAGAGAAAAACTTGAAAATAGAGACCTAATCCACCATTCACACATCCTCACTTTAATATGGTAACAGCTTTTAGAAGTAAGAAAAAAAGTTTTATGCCAATTTTAAATGTGTTTTTTATAATTTTCCAAAAGATATATTCATTCCCAGTACTGCAGCAGCACTACTGTTGAGATTGCAACTGACCAGAGGTAGCCCTACTGTAGTTGTAAATTGTAAATTGAGCACATATTTTTATAGACATTAAGAGGTTTAAGAGATACGTATATGATTATATGAACATTTGAACTTTTAGAAGATTAGCTATTTTGAATTGAAAAGTGTTAATGACCTTTTTTTAAAATCAACTAAGTGTTGATTAAAATTTGATACAGTCACACTACAGAGCCCTAACATGTTTTAAAATATAAATCAAAACAGCACACATGAATAGGAAATTTCATGGATTCTAGTAAGTAGATAGATATCTCCCCAACATCCTCTTTCTTAGCCCACCTAAAATCCTATAATCTTTACTGTTTGATAAGAGAGGACCCAAGACATTTTTTCTATATCATATTGACTAAGAGTTGAGTTTTGCAAATAGAAGGATATTAAAATTGTATCCATCAAGGTATAAAGCATCCTATTTGCAAAAATCAGCTAGTAATCAATAAAGTTTAGTAAATGACTTAGGTTCTTTGCATCAGCTAGATTCAGACTGAAATTCACATTTTGCCACATATTAGCTGTGTGATCCTGGACAACCTTAACTTTTTCATCTCTCAAGTTTATTGTTGGCTATAGTGATATTTATCTTATATGTGATATTAATACTTACTCTGATTTAAATCTGGTGTTAAAAAGAATACTCAAAACCAATACTCACCAAAGAATATTTACCATTAAGAACAGTTTAGAGCATGTACTTTATAATTTTCTCTAATCTACCATTTTTTGGAGCTTTAAAATAAAATGCACCAATTTTAAATGAATAGTTCAAAGTTTTGACTAATATGTAAAGTCAGGAAGCCTACACTGTAACATGATACAGAACATCCCCATCACCCCAAAAAGTTCCCACATTGCTCTTTGCAATCAACCCCCTGCAGCATCCCCTGATGCCTGGAAAGCACTGATCTGTGTTTTAAAGTGCTAGCTTTTCCTCTTCTAGAGTTACATATAAAGGTAATCATTTAGTATGTAGTTTTTTGTGGCTGCTTTCTTTAACTGAGCATAACGCTTTTGAGATTCATTCACATTTTTGCATGCATTAATATTTTATTCCTTTATGTGGCACATAGGCAAAAATCATACTGGGCCAGTTGGATAATCCCTGTATTTTTTTAAATGTCCATTTATATGGATAGACAATGATTTGTAAATATGACATACACAAAAAAATTTTTAAAAGATTGATAAATTGGTCCTAATTACAATTCATAGTAATTGGTCTTAATTATAATTAAGAAATTCTTTCATTAAAAATCACCATTTAAAAAGTGAAAAGAGAAGCTACAGACTGGGAGAAGGTATTTGCAGCATATAATTTCAAAATGAAATAGTATCTAGAATAATACAGAACTCTTATAAATGAATAAGAAAAAGACCAAAAAAAAAATCCAGTTTAAAAAATGGAAAACTTGAACAAACACTGCAGAAAATGAGATATCATATGGCCAGCAAGCACGTGAGAGATGATCAATACAGTCACCAGAAAAATGCAAAATAAAGCCACAGTGAGATATTAAGTTACAACTACCAGAAGGGCTAAAATAAAACTATTAATATCAAGTGTCAACAAGGATATGAAACAACTAACTCTTACATTGCTAATGACAGGGTAAATTAATACAATTACTCTGGAAAAAAATGGTATTATTTCCTATGTCTTGGCTATTTCACTTTTGAATATATTTCTAACCAAAATGGGTGCGTAATATTCACTAAAACACATGTACAAAGATGTTCATAGCATAGTTTATTCATCATAGACAAAACTAAAAACAACGCAAATATCCATGAATAGCATGAAATAGAATCAGTAAATATAGTATATGGTGATAGTGTAGAATGAAACATTAAGCAGAAAATTAGAAAAAAATGAACTATTGTTGTATATAACAGCATGTACTAATTCTTGCAAACGTAATAGTAAGTCAGAAGACACAAAAGAGTATGTATATGATTCCATGCATATGAAATAAAAAAACAGACAAAACTAATCTATGGGATAGAAATTAGTGTTGGCTATTCTGGAGAGGAGTACTGAATAGGAACGCATGGGAGTCTTCTAAGGCACTTAAAATGTTCTATTCCTTCCTCTGGCTGGTGACTACATGGGTGTACACATATATAAAAATTGACCACACAGTTTATCAAATATTTGTGTGTGTAAATGCACTTAAGATATCTTTATTAAAAAAACTCTTGGGAGATATTGTAGTAGAACATATTATCTGGGAAGGCATTCTGAGACAGGATGTAATCATTTTAATTGGATCTAAGTTCACCTCCATAGTTTGAATTCACTAGTATCTTCAGTTAAAGTCAACAGCCAGTAAAGTTATCTCTTATGTCTGTATTTGACTGTAAAGCAGCTTTTAAGATAGCTCAACTTAAATATGAAATTGTGAGAATGTTTACTTACACTTCATAAAAAATGTACCGAGGAAAGTTCACATTAACAATTTATTATAGTTAAGAATAAAATTATAAGCATGTTCTTTATGAATTAATAGTTCTATAAATACCCACTGACTCACTAACAGATGTAAGCCTATAGTTATGCTTGATATAACTATAAAATAACTGAATTCAGGTTTATTTTAGAATTTAATATGATAAAAGCAATGCAAAAAAGGCAATTTAATAAAATGTTGGATGCATATATTTTATTAAACATATTCTCATTCCAGATTCTATGTGAAATGAAAAATATATTAGAAATTAGAAGGTAATCCTTTATTTATTTAGCACGCATTTATTTATAAAACATGCATAAAACACCTACTTTTTATCGAGTATGCTCATTAAAGACTTAGTATGTACCAAGGCATGCAGGAGGTACCAGGATACAACAAGACAAAGATTAAACCTTAAAGGATTCATAGTGTGAAGGCAGACACACAAATAAATCATTATAATACAATGTTGAAATTGAGTCAAAGACGTGCTCATGGAGAACCCTATGCCAAAGTCTGTAAAACCCAGTTCCAGCCCAGGGAACTTAAAAACGTAACCACAAAGTGAAATCCATATCAACTTTAAAAACAAAACTCAAAGGTAACTTCTATAAAACTTATAATTCATGGCAGCTAACGTTTATATTTCCCGTATTTTAAATTTGGTATAATCACTTCATTGAATTCTCTACATTTTTGTTTGTGTGTGTGTGTTTGTGTACACATAATGCAAAACAATCTAAACGAAAGGCACAAAATATATTATATTATGGAATACCTTTTCTATTCTCAAGGTTGCAAAATAAATGCCTGGTAATTATTTCAAGCTTAAAGGACCTCTTTCCTGAATGCTGGTGGGCATGACGAGTGACCCACACTTCAGGACTTTATAGCCTCTGATACTCTTACTCTCAGACACAAACCAGATACTTCACCGTCTGCTTTGCTTCATGCTGATCGCTCACTTTTTAGGTTAGATAACATCCACAGAAACTATAAACAGATCATATATTATGTGATAATTATTCTTCTTCCTTAAAGATAACAGAAAAAGAAATCCATTTTCTTATTTAACTTACTCCAGAAAGTTTAAAATTCAAAAGGTGAGCAAGGTCTGTTCCACTAAGAGAAAATTAGAACATAAATTTTGAACATTCCCTTGAGAAATCAGGGATATGTTCACATACAATAATTTTTCTGAAATTGTCTTTATAACATAATATTACACAAATCTAAGGTCAAGGAATAGAAATAATATATTTTTAAAAAAATGCATTAGACTATCCCACAGATGCATTGTGAAAAAAAGTCAGAATATACAGCGCATTAGAACTGCTTTGTCTGGGTCATGATATCAGTTCCTCTGATTATAATGTGATATTTTTATCTCAAAATGTAATTTTTATGGCAAAAATGTAAAGAAACACTTACTGATGAGCCCTCCATTTGCCAAGAATAATATTTTAAGAAAGATATCCTGAACCCTACAACCCTAAAAGCAAAAATTTGAGGTTTTGCAGTCCATTTGGGAGCCATTTTGAGATACCCGGAGTGATTTGTATTTTATGCTACTTCCCCTACTCATTCTCTGTAACTTCAAAGGTGTCTCAGACCAGGATCATTAATCGCACAATGAAGGGTATTATTTATAGGACTATATTGTTCTTTTTAAAAAAAAAAGGCTTCAATCTTTACTTCTCATAATCATACAGCTAGCTCAACATTACCCATCCAATAATGAAAACCAGAAAACTAAGAGTTATCTTGTTTAATGCATGGAAGAGCTAATACATAGTATGAGGTTCCTGAGAAGGTGGAAGGAATAGGATCTCAAGCATAGGACATAATTGGCCTTAAATAAGAGGTATGGGAAATCTTTTTATGATAATAAGAGTCAGTTTTGATATCAGATATTTTCTACCTAACGGTTTTTATTTTCATTGTAAATTATAACATGAAGTCATCTACTAAAAGTGAAGAGAAAAAGTTGGTTGAAATTTTGTGAGAAACCAGAGAAACTTGACGGAAATGACAGGCAATTTCAATGGGTCCTTTTAGCACGGTAATGATTGACATATAACGCAATCAATTTGTGCTTGCAACTTTCTTCAGCAAAGCTCAGTTCCTTAGGTAAATGTGTGAGGGAGACAGGGAAGTTATAGGTTGTAGATTCCCAAACCTGTATCCATGATTCCAAAATCCAAATGTCCTGAAAACCATTTCTTTTTTCAAATTCTTTGGGCTACAAACCAATGATCTGATGCAAGCTCATTTATAGCCTATATTTATTTAAATTAGAGTAAAGATGATACAATTTTCGGCATAAATTTGTTGTGTTATATTATGGGGTACCACCTCAGACTTTGTTAGAATTATTACGTACTTTCAAAAAAAATTTTGAATTCTAAACCATGGTTAGCCTCAAAGGTTCTAAATCAGGGTTTATAGATTCAGCATAAGCATCCATTCAAGTTTGAAACTTTTCCATAAGTCTTTGACAACCGAACCTCAGAAATGATGCTATATGTGTGCTGAAAACTTAAAAAAGTAGATTGTCAAGTTATACATGTAAGTTATATCTACTATTAATTTTATGAGGGAAAGAAATCAATTTCTGACATATCCTGGAATGCAATGTGACTAAAACTTTTATGGGGAAAGTTTTTCAAGTGCCAGGTTGGTTTAATAAAATTAAATGATTCGAGGTGGTTCTGAAATTCCCTTTTGTGCTCTTATTGAGAATAGATTCACATAATGTTGGTATGTTATCTTTCATCACTTACTTATTTACCTCATGTTCTGATTACCATTCCTGTATAAAATATTTTAGTGGCTTAAAATAGTAACACCTATTTTATTATTTCTCAAGGATTTTGTGGGTCAGGAGAAAGGCCTCAGCTGGGTGCTTCCAACTTGGTGTCTCTCATGATATTCAGACAGATGATAGCTGGGCCCAGAATAATTAAGCCTATAAACCTCTTTCTCTCTATGTAGTCTCAGGCCTTCTCCATATGGTCTATCTACGTGGGCTATTTGGGCTTCCTCACAGCATGGTGGCTTAAGGCTCTGCATAAGGGTCACAACCAGCAAAGTAAAAATAATCTTTTCTGAACTAGCCACAGAAGTCACACACAATCACTTCTACCACATTCTGTTTGTTATAAGCAATTCATAAACCTGACTAGTTACAAGACAAAGGGAATATTAATAATAATAAAGGAATAATAACACTCAGTGAGAATACTTTGCCACACCTTAATTTCTATTAAACCATCTTGTCTTATATCTATCTATAGGAGTTCTAATATCCTTCATGTAGCTAAACCCAAGGATCACTTTTTAGAGCCCTATTCCTTTGTAATTCAGCAGCTTTTGGTCCAGTCAACTTCCTCCTTTTTGAAACATCTTCTTCCCTTGACTTCCATGACACTACAGTTCCCCTCTTCATCTGTTTGTGTCTTCTTTCTTCATCAACTTATCCTCCCTTAGAGGCTTTTACATGTTAAAGTTTCTTAAGAACTCAGTCCTCTTTCTCTTCTCACCCTAGAATCTCATCCTAGACAATCGTTTTCACTTCCTATGAAGGCTGCTGTAATGAATTAGAACAAACTTGGTAGCTTAAAATAGGAAATGCATTCTCTCAGAGTTCTGGAGGTCAGAAGCCAGAATCCAAGGTGGGAGCAGGGCCATGTTCCCCCAGAGGATCCAAGGGAGATTCTGTTCCTTTTCTTTTCCAACCTCTGGTGGTCCCAGGCATTCCTTCGCTATGCCTACATCCCTGCAATCTCTGCTTCCATCTTCACATGGCCTTCTCTTCTGTGTCTGTGACTCTTATAAAAAACACTTATCATTACATTTAGGGCCCATCTGGATAATCCAGGATTATCCACTCATTTAAACATCCTTAATTATATCTTCAAAGACTCATTTTCTAAATAAGATAATATTTACAAGTTCTTGGGATTAGGATATGGACCTATTTGGTGGGGCTGGGGTGGTTGGTGGAGAATAAACACCATTCAGTCCACTTAAGCATTATTAACCTATTCTGTGGATTTAATTGTCATCTATTTGGAAATGCATACCTTCAGCCTTCTGGATATCTCTTCTGAGTTTTACATCTATATTTTTATAAATACAATTTCCTGGTACATATCTCTTTTGGATATCAGAGAGGTCCCTAACACTCAGCTTGTTCAAAACAGATCTCCCTCCAGGTGCCCCTAAATCTACTCCTCCAGTATTTCCTACCTCAAAATTGGCATCACAAGTCACCTAACTGTGCATGTGTTTATGGATTTTAATTGTTTCATCTACAGCCTTCATTATAAAAACATATCCTACTTCTTAAATATCTCACCAACTCCCCACCTCCAACTATTCCCAGAACATGAAGTTACTGCTCTACCAGAACATGAAGTCGTCCACTAAGAGTGAAGGAGCACATTGCAACTTCAGGGAGGAGCTGTCCATCATCAGAAGCTTGAATGTCATCATCACCACCCACTCTCTGAAATGTAAGTCTTACCTCTACTTCAAAGATCTCTCAAGTTTTGCCACTTCTATCGGTTTCCACTGTTGCTGTTCCAGCACAGTCACCATGATCCTTCACCTGCACAGCTATAGTACCCCTTTGTGATCTCCTAGAATTCACAACCATGTCCCTCCGAGCTGTTCTCCACCTCGCAAATACAGGAAGCTTGCAAAACAAAACCGTTCCTGTCACACCACGGCCTAAAATCTTCTATGGTTTTTCAATGATCTCACAATAAAGTCCAAAATCTGTTTAACACAGCCTTTTGGGAAGTAGCCACTGTCTCCCACTCCAGGTGCATCTCCCTACATCTCCCTCTGCTTGCCCTCAACCGTGACTGCCTTCTTTCGTGTGGATCTCTATACAGAATGTTTCTTTTGCCTGGGATGGCCTCTATACCTCTTCAGTTAAGTGAACTTCTACTTATCTGGAAGTTTTATCCACAATGCTACTTAATTTAATCTTAATGCCACTTCTTCAGGACAGCACTCCCTAAATTATAGGCCTAAATGTATCTCTCCATTTTTAGATTGTGATTGCGTTCTATACTTTTCTGATGTCAAAAATGTAGTGGCGATAATTATCACTATACTTCATCAAATCTAGATCTGCTGATTTTAAGATACATTATTTAGTAAAAATACTGTCCATCAAACTGGGACATTCAAATTCTTAATAGCCAGAATTTTTGTTTCATGCTCACAATGAGAGCTGTTTAAGCTCATCTAGACTTACATTTTATAATATCCATTTCTTTTGCTCACATTAAAAACAAAGAGAAAAGATATTGATTAAAGTATTTATAAAATTTCTTCATAATCCCTCAGAGCCCAGATAATCTTGAAGTACTTTTCAAGTCAGTGTGGTTGATGTTTGTGTTTGCCCACACAATAACATATGCTGTGTCAACAGGAATGTTAGTGGTAGTATTTTTTAACAAAAAGTGTTCTACTTTTGACTCTGGGAAGCTGCTGTCATCCATTTTGGAATTTTTTATTCTTCACATGGGCAATTAGTTACAACTACTAGGGCAACACTGCTAGCAGGCTTTCAGTGATTACGAGAAACATTGAGATTTCAGAGCTGTTAAAACAGAAGAAAGAATAATGTACACCTTAGAACAGAGGAATTTGATAAATATTTATATAACTATTTGATTAATACCTATTCCTACTGCTAAATTTTCACATCCATGAAAGCAGATTTCATATGTATGTTGGACTCTCCATTCCATTCCTGAAGGCAGAACTTTGGATCAACCTTCCTCACCAGGAATATTACAATTAATCTGTATCTGGTAGACCTTCTGCTAGAGCAATCTGCTGTCAGGGAGTTTATGACTACATGCCTGCTTGACAGACAGACAGGTACAAGAAACAAGCTACTACCCCCAAGGGACTTACTGTGACACAGAATCAAAGGGAGATGACTTTGAGTTGTGCTCTACAGAGCAAGTCACAGTGCTGCCTGAGTCTACCACTAACACAGGACATGGAGTTTCTTACGAATTTACACAAGCCTGTTGTTTTCACCTTGCCTCGTGCCATGGTATCAAAAGAAGCTCCTGTATCTCCCTCAGCACACCACTCTGTTCCCTCTCTTGGACCCCTCATTTGTTGCTGCCTGTGCTTTCCTCCCTAATCATTCTTCCAGATGTTTTCGTCTCTTCAACTCCCCACACTAAACCACCAGTGTGTTTACTCATTGGCATGTCTCCTTGCATGTATCAGGACAGGACTCCAGCCCCAGAGGATTAGCAGGACCTCCTGATGTGTACTGAGTGATGATGGGAGAAGAGCTCTCCAAAATCCTGTTATCCAAATTAAGCCTGAGGTTACTCTTGGTCAAAGAGCTGGCCCGAGATGTGGAATAGGCTCACATTCCTCTAGGCCAGGCAGGGTTCACAGATGAAAGCAACAAAGAGACATTTCTGGAAAAGATGATTGTGAAAATTGGAGACCAGTGAGGGACATGATAAATACCAGGACAAAAGCTATAATCTGAAGTAATTTTGCTTTGGAAAAATTAAGGGACTCTGAGCACAGGGCACTAATCCAGCACTGGCACTTACCGGGTACCTAAGCTCAGGGTGCTGTAACAAAAGACCACAGACTGGGAGGCTTATAAACAACAGAAATTTATTTCTCACAGTTCTGTAGGCTGAAAGTCTGAGGTCAAGGTGCCAGCATCATAGGGTTCTGGTGAGGGCTGTCTTCCAGGTTGCAGATCTCTGGCTTCTCATTGTATCCTCACATGGCAGAAAGAGAGCTAGCTTTTGGGTCACTCCTAATTAAGGCACTAATCCCATTTATGATGGCTTCATCCTCATGACCTAATTACCTCTCAAAGAGCCCACCTCCAAATATCATCACATGGTGATTATTACATATGAATTTGGGAAGGATACTTTCAGTCCTTGCATTGGGCAATTATTGTTCGTTGAATAAGTAAAATTCTGTGCTATGATTCAACATGATGATATTTCTATAAGAAGAAAACAATAAAGAAAATATTTGTACTGTGTTAGATGGAATATAAGTAGTATAGTGGGTTGAATAGTGCCCCTTGCAAAATTCGTGTCTATCTGGAATCTCAGAATGTGACCTTAGTTGGAAATAGGGCCTTCGCAGATATTATTATTTAAGAGTCTCAAGATGAAATCATCCTGGACTTACAGTGGGCCCTAAATCCAAAACTAGTGTCTTTATTAAATGAAGAGAAGACACAGGGAAGCACAAAAAAAAAAAAAAAAAAGAGAGAGAGAGAGAAAGAAAGAAGGCCATGTGATGATGCAGACAGAGATTAGAGTTATTCTGCCACAAGCAAAGGAACACCAGAAGCCTCCAGAAATTGAAAGAGGCAAGGAAGGATTATTCCCTGGAGCCTTTAGAGGAAGCATGACCCTGCTAATTCCATAATTTCAGACGTCTGTGTCCAGAAATGTAATAGAATACATTTCTGATTTTTTAAACCTCCAAGTTTGTAGTAATTTTTAACAGCAGCCATAGGAAACTAATACAGGCATTTTATTTTATTCCTAATATAATCCTCCAAACCACCCTAAGGGGTAAATGCTATTATCCCTATTTTTTAAACATGAAAGCAAACTTAGAAGTTAAATAAATTGCTGAGGGCCACCCAGCTAAATGACAGAACTGAGATTAGATTCCATGTTTATTTGATTCTCTCTCTCTCTCTCTATATATATATATATTAAAAATATTGTATACTACTTAAGAAAAATGATCTGTATAATATAACATAGAAAGTTTCCCTTTTTAAAATCACTGCAATAAATAAATAAAATTAAGAGATTAAAATATTAAAGGTGTGTTATATGGAAAATGTTTTTCTGTGGAATATTTGATTCTGAGACAATGCAAAATAAGTGAAGTATGATTGCACACTCATAAAATAATTCTGTGGAACTGAGTTCCCTCTATATGCCAAGTTATATGTTAAGAATTTATTTCAACCTGAGAGTGAGGCACTATTCATGCACCTATTTTATACATGACAAGAATGAGATTTAGAAGGTATAGTGCACAGAATAACGTCCTTCCAATGATATCCATGTTCTAACCACCAGAACTGGTGTGAATATGTTACCTTACATGGCAAAGTGGAGTGTGCAGAAGTGATTTAAGGGTCTTGAGATGGGAAAATGAGCCTGGGTTGTCCAGGTATGCCAGCGTAATCACATAAATCCTTATGAGGGAAATGAAGGAAGAAGATAGGATGACAGAAGCTGGAATCAGAGAGAGAGAGAGAGAGAAAGTTGCTACGCTGCTGGCCTTGAAGATGGAGGATGGGCCTTGAGCTTCTAGAAGCTGGAAAAGGCAAGGGAACAGATTCTCCCCTAGAGCCTCCAGAAAGGAATACAGCCCTGCCAATACCTGGATTTTAGGACTTTTGACCTCCTAAACCTAGATATGTGGGATATGACTAAATTATTCTTTGGTCATGAATGCATAGAAAGGCAGTGACACTTCAGTGTGCAACATTCAAGATTCCCACTTGATCATCCGCCTCTAAAATAAATCGGCATTTGAGTAAAGCATTTCATGTTTTAAATATACAGAAGGGGTACATTTCTTTAACTTCTTTTAAAAAAATAATGCCGTAAGTGGTATAGTTTCTTAGCAAATTCCTTTGGTTCGTATTCTCCTAAAATTAAATCATTTTAAATTTAATGGAAATTGGTCCAGTTTAACAACAACAAAAGCTTTCTTCTTGTTGTATTGTAAATGAAAGAGTTATTTCTAACTCAAGTTTCTTTTCCTCACTCCACCAAGCTTTCATACCCTTTCACCTCTATTGTTTTCTTAAAAGCAGGACATTTCTTTAACAAAAGCAGAAACTATTTAGGTATCAGGCCGATTGATCCAGTAGCTGAGAAGTTGCAAAATAGCTCCTGATTCGAGTTAGCTTTTGGACTTGATTTTTCATCATTGGCTAAGAGAGAGTGTGTGCTCCTTAAGTGCCTCCGTATCTGTCTTTCTGTGGAAAGATAAACTCTGCTCTGGACCCAAAGATGAGATAACACTACTGGTTGTGAACAGTAGGCTAGAAGCTCTGGCGGGATTGCTGGATAATCCTTCAGTAAATTAGAACAGACTGCTCAGGCTTGCTTTGATAGGCAGGAAGCTTCATTAAGCAGAGTGGAACAACCTGACGTTGGAATCGGCTAGGCATAATGCATTGTCACCTTTTGACTTTACATACAGGCAGTCTGGGAGACGGGGAAGAAATCTCTTGGCAAGTTACCTGTAATAACTTATTTAAGGGTACGTCTAATTTTGGATGTGTTTTTGCTATATTTATTTACTTGGCAAGGCTTCGAATTCCATAAAGGCAGAAGCCAGCCAGTCTGCCAGCACATTCTGACTTGATGGATTGTCTGTCTACTGTACAATACTCTGAACATCAGCATTTTTTTGTGCGTGTGAGGTTGGGCAGAAGATAAAAAGATCTAGATTTAGTACTTATTGTTGCATTGTTACAAGAAAAGTGGAGCCAGCCTCTAAAGATATAAATGGAAAAGGAATTAAGGCCCGAGGCACAGGGGGGAAGGGTTTTCTAAGCTGAAGCTCTGTCATTGCAGTGTTGCAGCTATTTATACGATGAAATGAATCACTTGGAAACAAGTCAAGGTGAAGTCAGAGTGCTTGAAACAGTTGTTTGTACCTTATCAAAAAGAGGTTTCCCTTCTTCTATCAGTCAACCTCCACATGAAAACCATTAAGATTGAAAAGAAATCTCACCCCTACAACTAGCTTCTGCTAGCTAAGTCTCGGGTTTTCCTGATAGTCTATAATTCTAGAAATATCAAATATAAAACAGTGATACTTGGATAACAGCATTTTGACAGGGTATAAATTTGTTTGGATCTTCCAAGTATTTCTATTTCTTTGTTCTGTACCTATTTTGACTAGGCAGGAGATATTTATTGAAAATGCTATATTTTGGGTTAATATCATTGAGTCCTTTTTTTACCTCTATGTAGTTGTAATCAGTTTTGACTTCTGAGAGGGTTTATACTATAAATACAGAAAAATAAACCTGGATTCCTATATAACATCACACGGATATATACACACACACGGACACTAGATCAATTAAAGACCTAAATGGGAAAGATAACACAGCAAATTTTCTAAGCAGAATATAATGGAATATCTTTGTGGAAGGATCTTAGGGACCTTAAACAAAAATACCAAAACTATAAATATAAGGTGAAAAAATATAATTTTTATTATACCAAAATACAGATTTCCAGTCAATGAATTACAGCATAGAAAAGTTAAGAGACAGATGGTAAAATGGCAGAAGATATTCAAGATTTCTAAAAGAAAAATAAAGATTATGTAAGTCCATAAATCAAGGGAACATATAAAGATACCCCAGAAAAAACAAAAAAAGAAAAAACCCGAAAAGCTAACAGCACATAAAGACATTCAAAACCACTAGCGCATTAGCAATAAAACAAATGTAAATTAAAATAAGGTGTCACTTTATATCTTTTAAACAAGACTAGAAAGCTAGATAATGCCAGGTGTCGATGAGTCTTCAAGGATATGGAAGCCCTCAGGTGCTGCTAGAGAACAGCACTATTTCGTAGCCTAAACCTGTCTCTCCCTAGATAGGTTAACTACACAATTCTCGTGCTGGATATATGACTCAAAAGGATTCTCACACAGGTTCATAGTGGACATGTGTATGGTCTTCATTGCAGTGCTAGAATTTGGAGGCACCCAGGGAGTTCACCCTTGGGAGAATGTCTAGGTTAAATGTGAGGAATGGACAGCACACAATGTTATGCTGTGGTTCTGAGCAAGGGATTCATTGCACTCAAAACACCATTCTGGAATCTTAAAAACAGTTTTTAGTGGAAAAAAGCATTAAAACTAATAGAAGTAGACATTAACAAAACCCACTTACATCATTAAAAGTACATGCACATTTTGCAAAAGCTTATACAAAAAAATGATGCACATTAAACACATTACAAATGTAGTCTATGGGAATTGGGACTGAGATTGAAAAAAGACAAGATTAAAGAGACCAAATGGATCAATGAATTAACTTTAAAAAATACACAGGGGCAGGAGAAAATGGGGAAAAATCATGAATTCTGGGAGGATGAATAGATAATAATTATCTTTCCTTTTTGTTTGTCATTTTGGTTTTATGCTTCTAGATTATGGGCCCACAAGACTCCAGTGAAGTTATTACATAAACCAGAAATTCTGCAGGAATTTGTCTTTTGGAACATAGGTATTCTCTTATCATTTAATTCTTATGTGTGTCTTTCATTCATACATCCAAACTCAGGTATCAAGCACAGAAGTAAAAAGACAAGGAGGATGAATTGTTCCTTTTGTGGAGAAAAACCAAACTGTATTAAATATCTAACACTTTACAAATACAGAGACACACGAAATATATTATAATAAATAGACATATCCACATTAAGCAATTGTAACATTTTTTCACATTTTGAAACATCGTTTAAGAATTAGAATTTCTCTTTAACTATCTATCTCCTGACCTTTCTCTACATGCACATCCCAGAGACGGGCGCCATGATTTTGCTCTGCATCCTCGTAGTTCACTTTGTGTATTTATACCTACAGAAATGTTACACATGTCCAATATATATACCATTGTTCATTTTTTATCCTAAGTTTTTTAAACATTTTTTTTCTTTTTTAAAATTTCAGAATATTTTGGAGGTACAAACATTTTGATTATATATATTGCCATTCCATCGCCCAAGCCAGAGCTACAAGCGTCCATCCCCCAGATGGTGCACACTGCTCCCATTAGGTGTGTATATACCCATCCCCTCCTGCCCCCTTCCATCCGCCTGACATCCAATGAATGTTATTACTGTATGTGCACTTAAGTGTTGATCAGTTAATATGAATTGGATGGTGAGTACATGTGATGCTTGTTTTTCTGTTCTTATGATACTTCACTTAGTAGAATGGGCTCCAGCTCTATCCAGGATAATACAAGAGGTGCTAGATCACCATTGTTTTTTGTGGCTGAGTAGAACTCCATCATATGCATAAACCACATTTTATTAATCTGCTCAGGTATTGATGGGCACTTGGGTTGTTTCCACATCTTTGTAATTGTGAATGGTGCTGCTGTAAACATCCTAGTGCAGATGTCTTTTTTAGAGAATGTGTTTTTTTCCTTTGGGTTGATGCCCAGTAATAGGATTGCTGGATCAAATGGTAGTTCTATTTGTAGCTCATTGAGGTACCTCCATATTACTTTCCACAGAGGTGATACTAGTTTGCAGTCCCACCAGCAGTGTATGAGTGTTCACATCCATGCTGGCATTTAAGGTTTTGGGACTTTTTGAGAGAGTGAAGGTGAAAAAGGTTTACTCTTTGATAAATGGAATAAGATCCCTTACCAGCTTGGGGTCTGGGCTCATCATTGACTGGCAGATTCATGTCCCAAGCTGGGGAAGCTAGCTTGTAAATTACTCACACACACATCCACAGACACACACATACACCCCGATATCCTGAGTTATGCAGAGATGATGGCTTATGTGAGGGGAGAAGACAAACAAACTATGAGGTCTCCTTCAATTTGGAGCGCCATGAGGAGCCATTTCCCAGCTGGCCTTTGATGGGGCAGTGCCAGCCTTGGTGAGTGGGTGCTTCTGACATTCATGGCACCTTGCTGAAGATACAAAAGTGAGTAAGGTCGTTGCTGCCTTTAAGGGGCTTACATTTCGGTAGAGAGCACCAGGCTTAAAAACTGGCTATCCTTTGTGCATACACCCTAAATCTCATCAAAACTGATTCAGACCCATAGTCACATCATCCTTCCCTTATGACCAACAGCACACTCTTGCAATACAACTGTCCTAGAGAGAGTCTACAAAATGGCCCATGGATGGAGGTTTAAGGTGAATGGCCATGTTTGTAATATGAATCTCTTCTTAAAATATGTATTCTGTGCCTACCACATACAATAAAGCTAGAGGCTAAAAATTCAAATACAGATAAGGCCCTGACACTGACTTCAAAAAGCTTACATTTATTCCAGGGCACTAACACAGTCGCAGTTTTAATATGATGTGGAATTCTATTAGAAAAGGGTATTAGAAGCAAAAAGGAGGATATCTGGGCTAATCAGGAGGCTGGGGGAATGCTGAGCTGAGTCATAAAAAACGTATAAGAAGCAACCTGACAAGCTAAGGCGATACAGTACAAGGGACAGGCATATGCAAAGGCTTGGAGGAATTCAAACATTCTAAAATCTCCCGCCAAACGTTCCTTCAAGGGTTCCTCATTCAGAAGCCCCATGCTGCTGCTACTGCTGCTGCAGCCACCACCACCACTATGACCAACCACATCCTACAGTGACATAATTTGGAAACCTCCACATCTGTTAGAGGCACTAGTTACATTTGGCCTTTTCCCCCAAAGGCTTCGTGAGTATTTACTTGTTATTTGGAACAGTGGGTTGGTCAAACAGATACAGAAGAGGCCCCTCACGTTCTCACCAATAACTGGGGCTCCCTAAAGCAGTGATTGCCAGTCTCAAGGGGGTGGGAAGGAAAAGTAAGGTAAGAGATTAGAGAATGGGTTGTATAAAAAAAAAAGAAAAATCCCAGGGATTTGCCTGGGGAGGCCATGAAGAAACTTTCCAGGAAGATGGAAAAGCTCTATATCATGATAGGGATGTGGATTATGGAAGCATATCCATTTGTGAAAATTGAATAGTTAAAACGTATGCATGAAACTGTAAAAGGATAATTATAAAATTGAGTGGAGCGTGGACAGTGGGCAGAGGGATGAAGAAAAGAAGAATGGCAAAATGCTGATCATTGTGGCAGCTGCCGGATGGATTCATATACTCTTCTGTTTACTGCATGCTGTACATGTAAAGACTATATTCTTTGTCATGTGTGCCCATCAAAGTGTCTGTTCTGTTAGCTTAGTGGTCAGCTGGTGATGTGACAGAGACATCCCTAAACACCTGGAGCCAAGGAGGAAAAAAAAAGAAAGAAAGAAAAATGAAACTATTCTCTGAGACTTTGCATATTGGCTCTGTGTTGGGGCACTCCTTCAACACTTAGCCAGGCCATTTGCAATTCTGCCTTAGCCTTCACTTCCTGCTTGCAGGGAACCTAAGGTCAGCCAGATGTTAGGGTCTTATCATGTTTCCTCTGAGCATGTGTCCAGCCCTGGGCACATCATGGCCTTCTAATTCCCTGGTATGCACAGGAGCTTTTCCCAGCCTCTACTCCCCCATGTATCTCCTTCCCTAGCCTCTTCCTGAAACACACAATCACAATTAATTCAATTAACTAATTGATTATTTATTAATTCACACTAATTCTTTGGTTTATTTTATTTTCTTTTTATTTCAGCATCTTCTGGGGGTACAAAGGTTTAGGGTACATATATTGCCTTTGCCCCACACAAGTCAGAGCTTCAAGAGTCTCCATCCCCCAGAGGGTGTGTACCACACCGATTAGGTGTGAATATACCCATCCCCTCCTTCCCTCTCCCACCTGCTGGACACCTGATGAATGTTACTACTATACGTGCACATAAGTGTTGGTCAGTTAATACCAATTTGATGGTGAGTACGTGTGGTGCTTGTTTCTCCATTCCTGTGATACTTCACTTAGTAGAATGGGCTCCAGCTCTATCCGGGATAATACTAGAGGTGCTAGTTCACCATTGTTTTTTATGGTTGAGTAGCACTCCATGGTATACATATACCACATTTTATTATTCCACTAGTGTACCATTGTTTAGCAGGCAAGTTTTTTTTAATATATGCCTAAATGTCATCTCACTACACTGCTATTCTATACCTTGTTATTTTCACTCAACTTTAAACTTTATTGATCATTGTAAATAGACTTTATATTATATAAAACTGAAAATGTACAGAATGATACATAGTAAAATACAGATTTTTGTCCTACTTTTGAACCTCCATTATTCAGTTGTTCCCTCAATGCTTGATTTAACTACTATTGTCAATTTTGGGCATACTAACCATAGAAGCATGCACACATATATGATCTCCATTTTATTTCAAATGCATGTCAAAATGTTTAAAAACAGTTAATCAACCACCAACAGTTATTTCTCATTCAAACTGACTTGCTTTTCCTTTTTTCTTTATTCCCCCCTGAAGCTAATTTATTACTGTACAAAGAACAATAGTATTAAATTTATTTGTATTTGTATTATGTGTTTTTTCCTTGAAGCTTTCATAAATAATTGAGTGTGCATGTATTTTCTAAGATACATGTCGAGAGAGCTCATACATGACCTACTCTACCCCTTGTTCTTCCATTCGAAAAAAATCACTGTTTAAAATTATATGTGAGTATGTTTTCTTATACTTCTTGGCCATTTGTGTGTCTTCTTTTGAGACATGTCTGTTCACATAATTTGCCCATTTTTTAATTGATTATTTGTCTTTTTTGCAGAATTTCTTGTATAATGTGCATATTAATCCCTTAATGGAGAAATAATTTGCAAATATTTTCTCCCATTCTACAAGTTGCCTCTTTACTCTGTTAATTGTTTCCTTTGCTGTGAAGAAGCATTTTAGTTTGATCTAATCTCACTTGTCTATTTTTATTTTTGTTACCTGTGCTTTTACAGTCTTATCCATAAAATCTTTGCCCAGATCAGTTCTGAAGCATTTCTCCTGTATTTTCTTCTAGTAGATTTATAGTTTTGGGTCTTATATTTAAGTCTTTAATCCATTTTAAGTTGAATTTTGTATATGGTGAGAAATGGGGAAATGCAAATCAAAACCACGTGAGATATGGTTAGAATTACTATTACCAAAGAGTCAAACAATGACAAATGCTGGTGAGGATGCAGAGAAGAAAGGGGAACTCTTATACACTGCTGGTCAGAATGTAAATTAGTACAACCATTATTGAAAGTGATATGGAGGTTCCTCAAAAAACTAAAATAGAACTACTGTATGATCTAGCAATCCCACTACTGGCTATATATCCAAAGGAAAAGCAACCAGTATGTGGAAAAAATAGCTGTACTCTCGTGTTTACTTCAGCACAATTCACGATAGCCAAGATATGCAATCAACCTAAGTGTATGTTGACAGAAAAATGGCTAAAGAAAATATAGTGTATATATACATAATGGAATACTATTCACACATAAGAATGAGTGAAATTCTGTTATTCACAACAACAAGGATGAGCCTGGAGGACATTATGTTAAATGAAATAAGTCAGGCACATAAAGATAAATATTGTGTGTTCTCACTCATACGTGGAAGATAAGAAAGTTGGTCTCATAGAAATAGAGAATAGAATAGTAGTTACCAGAAACTGGGAAGGGTACGGGGTAAGAGGACTAGGGAAAGGTTGGCTAGTAGATACAAAATTACAGCTAGATAGGAGAAATAAGTTCCCATGTTCTACAACACTGTAGGGTAACTATAGTTGATATTTTACTGAATAATTTCAAATAGTTAGAAGAGAGGATTTCGAAGGTTCCCAGCATGAAGAAACAATAAATGTTTGTGGCGATCAATATGCTAATTACTCAGATTTGGTCATTATGTATGGTATACATATATTGAAATATCACACTGTACCCCATAAATATATACATGACAATTAAAAGAATAATTTAAAAATCATCTTATATTTGAAGCTAATGGTGCAATATCCTTTTTCTTTGAAAGAGCTTTTTCTTACATTTATACTTTCTCAATAATTTTCAGATACTCCATTAATCAAAGAGAGTAGCATCTTCACTTCCTCAATATAATCCAGATATGTAGGTTTTCTCGGTCTTTAAATGATCTTGCTCAAAGAGCTTCTCTTACAATTTATATACCCCATGAGCAAAGACCACGTCCAGGTAGACAATGAGGCCGACGGGGTGTCAGGGAAGCCTGGGACATTGTCACCTGGAGATTGCAGTAGTGATTGTAGTACTGGGAACCTGCAGATCAGCTGCCCTTGAACTTCCTTGGGCTTCACTGCGTCCTCCCATTAAACCTAAGCCTGTTATAAGGGAACTGTCACACCCTGCAGAGAAAATTCAGCTAGTAATTTTAGCCTACTCTTGCCTGGTAGAATCTTAAGATCAAAGTCCCATAGCTGAGAGGAGGAAGGCTATAAATAGACCTCCGTTTTGCCTGCCCGAGCACAGTGAGAACAGAGAAATCGAGATAAATAGAGATAGAGATGATAGAGACAGGGATAGAGATGAGAGAGAGTGAGAGAATGCTTCCATTTTTCCCCCCTTTGGGGAAAGAGAGAGGCTGTTTCTACTCTCTTTGAGAATCCCCATGGCTTCATTCAAACTAGATTCCCCAACCTCAACCTAACTGTGAAGAGTCGCCCAATTGATTGTTCACATGAATAGCCAAATGAAAATATAATACCAGTGTGGACTCCCTGTCCTCATCCTCTTCCCTGTCTCCACCGCTAGCAAGCCCTCAAGCACCTTCAGATTAACTGAGCTCCCCTTTCTAGCAGGTGAACCCACTGGGCTAGCTCTCGTTTGCTAATTCCAGGATGGAATTGGTTCCCGCTTCCGAAGCTTCCTGCCTGGGACTGTAACAGGTTTTCAGTATCTGCGTTCCCTTTTTGCTCACCTTTGGTTTCTATCCTAGACTGGTGTCTGGATTCCTTTCTTCCACCTCTTCTTCCACAGTGACTTCATACCTTGTCCAGGCTGTTTAGCTCTCAAGTCTGTTCTTGTCAATATTTTGACTTTTATGCAGGCTTTTTTATCTTTTGTGTCTTATTTTCAAAATCCTTTGTGTCTGCCTGTTGTAATATTCACAGTTTTTCTAAGCTCCAATTTTTGCTTGCAAGCATAGTTTGACCCAATATTAATAATTTCTTCAATGAGCACTGAATACAATTACTTACTGGGCTCTCTTCCCTCACTTCTGCTTTTAGAAAAGGGTATTCTTTCAAACCTGGCTCATTATCTAAAGCCTTTCGGCCTTCTATCTTGAACCTGAATGCTCCTTCCCATCTCCACATTGGCACCTGTGTTAGTGCTGACTACGTGATGTCCCAGGAAGTCCCTGTTGTATTCACTTCATTTCTTTCTAGGGATTATGCACTCTATGACATGCCCTAACTCTGTTCACTCAGCTATCCATATCTGGGAAAGTATATCCTGGAATTAGTAATAGATGAGGTCTGCTTCCTATTTCCCCTCAAGAATGCAAATTCTAGAACTTAATTCTTAATAGGAATAAAAATATCCCCTTTTTTTCTCTAAGAAGACAAAGATGAAAATGAAGAAGCAAAAAAAAAAAAAAAAGAAGAAGAAGAAGAAGAAGTACAATCAGGTTCATTCTAGTCCCTGGGCTGTGGGGACACACAGTGGAGTCCAAATCCCCAGTACATCAGAGTGTGATCTGATTTGGAAATGAGCTCACTGCAAATGTGATTAGTTAAATTAAGATGAGGTTATAACTGGAGTAGAATGGGTTCTTAATCCAAGATGACTGGCGTCCTTATTGAAAAAATGACCATGTAAAGACACAACACCAGACAGAACTCCACGGGAAGATCGGGCAAGGATTGGAATGAAGCATGTATAAGCCAAGAAATACCGAGGATTGCTGGCCATTACCAGAAGCTAACAGAGAGGCATGGAACAGATTGTCCCTAACACATCCTCAGAAGGATCCAGCCCTGACAACACCTTGATCTTGGACTTCTGGCCTTCAGGACAATAAGACAATTAATTTCTGTTATTGAAGCCACTCGGTTTGTGGTACTTTTTTGCAGTAGCCCTGGGAAACTAATACTCTAGCTGTGGCTGATGTAAGAAACAAATAGGTAGAGATACTGCTTTAAAATTAATAGATTATTCAGTTATTTATATGAAGAATAAGACTGTTAACAGCACGAAGATTAAATTCAAATTTGCATAGAAATAAGTGTCGTGGTCCTGTTCCAACAGAATGCCATCATGTAAGAAGATCAAGTATTTTTCTTCTCTACAAAACATATTTTTCCATACTATAAAACTTAAGTATTAAATTATTTAAAAATAAAGTTTCTCAGCAACTTATGTGGTTTCATACAGCAGCGAAATACCCAGTAAAGAATGTATTTTATCATGACCATCTGATCAACTTTTTCAATTGAATTTATAATATAACCAATTTGTGAACTGTAAAAAAAAAAAAAATTGCTGACTGATTATCAGAAGTCCCAGCTGTTTCAGTTTCTTAAATGCACTCAAGCATACATACAAAGAAAAAGAGAGAGAGAAAGACAAAGAGAGAGATTGAGAACACATATTCCTAGCTGTAAGATATGTAAAATAGTGTATAATTTGATTTTTTTAAATGTAGAAATGTGGATAATATTCATTCTCTACTTAGTCTGAACTTATCTTTGTAGCCTTATTTTTTTCATTCTGACCTTACTGAAGAATTTTAAAAGCAAATCTGTCGACCCTCTATTAGAATTGTGTGATGACTCCTCATTTCTCCTTTACTGCAGCCTGAGACTGGGCCCTTAGTAACAGGAGTGCAATAACCAACATTCCTTGAAGACTTACTATGTGCCAGTGACAGTGCTAAGACTTTAATCATTGTCGCATTAAACAGCAAACTCAAATGATTTGATTGGCACAGGTGCCATTTTTTCCACGGGTTTAAACATAGTTACCAAATCACCATTTCCCTTCAACATTAGATTGGAGGCCACTTCAAACAACACGATTGATACCAGATTAATTTTTTTTAATATTCCAATTGTTTTTAAGATGGTGAAGAATACCAGACAGTTTGTTATTCCAAGGTAGTGTTTGTTTTGCTTTACAGACGTAGCCTGACTTTTAGTACAACAACTGTGAGACTTGGAATTCTCCCTCTGACCACTAAACTCATTTTGGAATGTGCAATTGCCAACAGCTGGCAGTCACATAGTTTTGAATCAATATTCAAAAACATTTGTCAATTTGGGCCAAGAATCATTAAATATAAGAAATATGTTTACTCATTTTTTTCTTTCTCTGGAAGAACTTGAAGAATTTCTCATATGGTGACTTAACAGGAAATTAAATAAAGTCCAAATCACATTTTTGTTTTCTGTTTTTTTAATGTTTGGGGACGCTCACTTATGTTACTCTTCATATTCATTATTTTTATTCTGAAATTGACACAAATTCTAAGAAACAATATATCTTACACTTTACAAGTCCATACCAATATACTGCAATAAAACAATTCACCTACACTAATTTGGCTATAAGCAAATCATATATATCAGAACTGCATAGATATTGATGACCAGATTTGAGTCTACATTTGGCACAAATTACGTATAGTTGTAACATACGTTTCAGTAATTTCTTTTGGTATGACTTGATTGGCATTCTCTGAGTTTAATTGCCTCCCAATGCCTATTTTTTTCATCTGTATTAGTATTCTTTCCAATTGGACTAAAGGCTTCATTAAGTCAGTTATCAGAAGTATTAATGGAAATCAGACATTTGTAGAATGTTCTATAGTTCAAAAAGTGATTTTGCATATAATTATATTTAGTTCTCACCGAACCCTGTCTTCATTTTACCATTGAGAAAGGTTGAATTATTTGCAATAGTCACACAGTCAATGAGTAATAGACCTGGAACATGATCATTATGCTATGCTCTTTGTAACACCTTTTACCTCTGCTCTGTTCTCTGCTACTCATACCCAGGTTAGCCATGAAATCTAGCACAGTGATTTTTATACAATTCACTAAAAAAGAGTCTTGAGGAATAAAGGGGACTTAATATCTCTTTCTTAATATCATCTCTTTCTTTCAGCAGGTAAAATGTTCTTTCACATTTTACAGACAGAGAAGACAGAGGCCCATGGTAATTGTGACTTGTCTTAAATTAATTTGTGATAGAATGTGGATTATATTAAAGTTTTCCTTCTTCTGGCCTTGATATGCACTATCATTATTTGAGTCAGAATTTCTTCCTGTTTAAGGTTTATCAACGACAGAATAAATTCTTTTCATACTCAAGCAAAATAAAATTTCCCCAAAGAAGACTTTGTTTCAAAGTGAAAATTACACATGGCACTTTAGGTACTTTTCACTGGCAGGCAACATACAGGAAATTATTAAACCACGAACCAAACTGAAGTGTCAACCTCCTATTATCAGGACAACAAAAACATTATGGAAACTAATCAAATTCTTGGTTTTCAAATTTTTGTGGCATGAGTTTTCATGATAATAAACCAAAGCTTTTCAGACAAGGACACTAACTTTTCCCTGAAAATCAGATAAAATTCCCTTGTTGCCATGTATTTATCTTCTCTTAGTTTCTTCTGTGCTTTGTGAAGCCTACTGAAACCATAGTCATCCTATGGTTTCATCTATGGCCATCCCGAGATAAATTGGCATTTATCTTAAATATTTTTATTGAACATTTTTATTATCCTTGGCATATAAAAGACTTCCTACATGACTCCACATGACTCTACATAACTCTGAAGAAATTTAGAACAAAAGTCAGTGAAGAAAAAAAGGGAGTCACCAAGGTTGAAGAACTGAGTCATCTAAAATGACTACAAACCCCACCTGCATTTTAGTAGCAAATGCATTAATAGATCAGACCACAGAGATGGAGAGGGAATTTGGGTTTGTATGTACAGCTAAACAAAGGCAAAGATGGGCAATTAACGTGCGTCTTTTTTTCTATCTCTTTGTTTCAAATCTTAAAGAGATTTGAAATATTACCGAAATTATAATGAGAATTTTCTTCTTTCCTCCTTTCAATGGTAAAGTTGCAATGAAGCACACTAAAGGTCCTATAAAAATAAAGAAGCAGCCTAGAAGTCATGATGTCACTTGGCGTAAGACGCTCATTTGTTGAAATCCCTTAAAATTTTAGCAGAGGTTGGGATGATGAGTAAATTTGTTCCCAAACATCAATGAATTTGAGGAAAAATGATTAGAAGGTCAGTAGATGACAATAATAAGGAAGGGCAGAAGTTGATTAAAGGGCTCAGTCTGGAGGAGTGATGTTCTGCAGGAAGCAGTAGAGGGCCAGGAGAATGCTGGTCACCTCACCTTACCCCTCAGTTTGTACTGTATGTAAGAATAAGCTGCCTCCCAGAATAGGGTCATGAGTTAGCAGTGTTCTTGGAGAAGTTTCAGGTTTCATTTAGCCAAAGGAGGTAGAAGAGCATTTTCAGAAAAGCCAAGCATGTTGGAGAATCCATTCAAGTCAAAATACACGTTCACAGAAGATAGCATAAAGGATGGTGAGAGAGGACAGAGTTGAAAAAGAATAACACACCATAGGCACAAAATAGGGTAGGAATATGCAGGTGAGGGGAGAATGTATCTTTTATTTGATGACCAGGGAGTACATTAATTAGACAAGTTTGGTGATTGCCTTTCAATGTCCCAAATCATCAACTGAGAATACAGAACGGCATCTGTCCTCTGAACAGAATGTTGAGAGATGATATGAGGTTTGAAGAAAGGCAACAAGGGAAGGGTTGGCCTATGCTGCTCAGAGATAGAGGGAAGACCGTGAGGCGGGTAGAGCGAACAGGGTTTGTTCTAGAGAGGCTGCCCTGCAGTGTCTAGAGCAAGAGGTCTTGGTTAAGGACAATGGGCAATGAGGAACTAGCTCTGAGTCCTGGAGGAGCAGCCTAAAAGCTCTGTTTACTGAAAAGACTATGACTGATTCCTGCCCCAGGCGAGGGCTGCAACAGGTTTAAAGAGGAATAAGGAGGAATAAGCCCTTGTTACAACATCATTTCTTCCAGAAGTAGGGATTCAATCACGCTTGTAGAAGAGTTACCATTTGAAAAGAAAAGATGAGAAGTAGAGACTCAGTGACAAAATGAGCACATAAATAAAGAAAATAAAAGCTAAGACACTCGAGGAGGAATAGCTCATTTTCTAATGTGATTGTCATGAGTCACCTCATGACTTCATGGCACAGCATTTATTAATTAAAATGAGATCCAAAGTAATAAACTAGATAAATTATATATAATGACTTACGTAACAACACAGATATATATGTGATACCATTAAGGCTTAATTTTCATAAGTAAGAAAGTAGGTAGAGAAAAAATCAATGAGTAAAAGTTACAGCAAACTAGCTTAAGCTCAATATTCACACCCTACAAATAGAGGAGATTTTAACCAGTGAGATGAGTTGACTTGTAAGAAAATAGGCCTTTCATCTTTGGAATCGTTGCTTATTTTCAGAGATGTTGGAAAGGGAATTCTCATTAGTGGGAGGCTGAATCATATCAGAAATGAGAGAGGAAGAAAGGAAAGAAACTCAAGTTATATGGTGCCTACCATGTGCTGACTACCTTACATTTCTGTGAGGAGATTTTTTTTTCCTAATTGAATCAATATCAAATAAACCTCAGTAAATGAAAGTGAATTGGTAAGGCCATTGCTGCAGAGACTACTAGTCAGTCACAATTTCCTTTCTCCTCTTTCTTAGTTATAAAACCTCCCATTTTTTAGAGGTAAGTACATAGCAACCCAAATAAAGATAACATTTTCGAGCCTCTCTTCCAGCTAGGTGTAGCCATGTGCTAAGGGTTTAGCCAATAACATAGAAGCAGTGTGGTAGGCAGACTTATGCGATGGCCCTCAAGGGTATATGCTTCCTGATATCTATACCCTAGTATAATCCCCTTCCACTGAGTGTAGACTGAGCCTAGTTACTTGCTTCTAACATATAGAACACATGTACTCACCATCAAATTCGTAGTAACTGAACAACACATAAGTGTACATATAAGAATAACATCTATTGGATGTCGGGTAGGGAGGGAGGGGGAAGGGGGAGGGGCGAGGGGGAGGAGGGGACGGATATATGCATACACAAAGGGTGCAATGCGCACCCTCCGAGAGATGGACACGCTTGGGACTGGGACTTGGGGGGAAGAGGGGGCAAGGGCATCATACGTAACCTAAACACCTGTACCCCTATAAACAACAAACAATAAAAATAAAAAAAATAAAAAAAGAATACAATAAACTTAATGAGTGTCACTTCTGTAACTAGGTTACAAAAGATGAGAAGCTATCATATTCTTGTCCTCTCTTACTGGCTTTGATGAGCCAATTGCCATACTGGCGAGGCACATATGAAAAGTAAACGAGGTTCTCAGCTCACCAGCACATGAGCAGCTGAATCCTTCCAAGAACCATGTACATGAGTTTAGAAGTGATTCCTTCTTCAATCAAACCTTGAGATGAGATCATAGCCCCAGCTGAAACTTTGATACAGTGAGCCACAGATTCTGAAAAGGACCCAGCTTATCCACATACACAGATCCATGACTGAGAGAAAACAACTGTATGTTATTTCAAGCCACTAAGTTTTAGAGTAAAACTTACTTGTTACACAGCAATAGATAAATAATATAAGCAATAATTCTGCTGAAAAGAAAAACATGATTAAGGTCTGTTATCTAACTGAACCATATTGTTTCAAATCATTCCCAGGAACTCAACATTAAGATTAGAGAGAGGAAATGGGTGGAGAACAGAAGACAGTAAGAAAAATACTAAAATCTTCAGTCTTAAAAACTATGCCATAGATGGGACATACCTCAAAATTATTAAAGCCATATATGATAAACCCACAGCCAACATCATACCGAATGGGGAAAAATTGAAAGCATTCGCACTCAGAACTGGAACCATAAAAGGTTGCCCACTATCACTACTTCTATTCAGCATAATGCTGGAAGTCCTTGCTAGAGCAATCAGACAAGAGAAGGAAATCAAGAGTATCCAAAAGGGGAAAGAAGAGGTCAAACTATTGCTCTTTGCTGACAATATGATACCATATCTAGAAAAACCCAAAGATACAACCAAGAGACTCCTGGAATTGATAAATGAATTCAGCAAAGTCTCAGGCTACAAAATCAATGCACACAAATCAGTAGTTTTCATATACACCAGTAAGAGTCAAGTTGAGAATCAAATCAAAGATGCAATACCTTTCACAATGGCATCAAAGAACATAAAATACTTAAAAATATATTTAACTAACAACATGAGAGACCTATATAGGGAGAACTATGAAACACTGAGGAAAGAAATTGCAGAGGATGTAAAAAGATGGACAACCATATCATCCTCATGGATTGGCAGAATCAATATTGTTAAAATATCTATACTACCCAAAGTGATGTATAGATGCAATGCAATGCAATCCCTATTAAAATACTAACATTATTTTTTGCAGATATAGAAAAAATAATTCTAGGCTTTGTATAGAACAAGAGAAGAGCCTGTATAGTCAAAGCAAACTTAAGCAAAAAGAACAAATTGGGAGGCATCAATTCACCCAACTTCAAGCCACACTATGAGGCTATAGTAACTAAAACAGCTTGGTACTGGCACAAGAACAGAGATATAGACCTTCGGAACAGGACTGAGAACCCAGATATAAAACCATCCTCATATAGCCATCTAATCTTTGACAAAGCAGACAAAAATATACCCCAGGGGAAAAGAATTCTCATTCAATAAATAGTGCTGGGAAAATTGGATAGCCACATTCAGAAGACTGAAACAGGATCCATACCTCTCACCTCATAAAAGTCAACACATGATAGATAACAGACTTAAACCTAAGGCATGAAACCGTAAGAATTCTAGAAGAAAATGTTGGCAAAACTCTTATAGATTTCAGCCTAGGCAAAGAATGTATGAAGAAGACCCCAAAAGCAATCACAGCAACAATAAAAATAAATAAATGGGGCCTGATCAAATAAAAAGCTTCTGCACAACAAAGGAAACTATCATCAGAGTGAATAGATAACTTACAGAATGGGAAAAATATTTGTATGCTACACATTTGACAAAGGGTTGATAACTAGAATCTATATAGAATTCAGTAAAATCAGCAAGAAAAAAATCAAACAACCCCATTAAAAAGTGAGGAAAGGACATAAACAGAAACTTTTCAAAAGAAGATGGACTAATGGCCAACAAACATATGAAAAAAATGCTCAGCACCTCTAATTATCAGGGAAATGTAAATCAAAACTACAATGAGATATGACTTAACTTCAGTGAGAATGACTTTTATCAAAAAGTCCCAAAATAATAAATGTTGGCGTGAATGCAGAGAGACAGGAACACTCATACACTATGGGTGGGACTGCAAACTAGTGCAACCTATGTGGAAAGTAATATGGAGATGCCTCAAAGATCTAAAAGTAGAACTGCCATTTGATTCAACAATCCCACTACTGGGTATTTACTCAAAGTAACAAAAGACATTCCATAAAAAAGACATCTGCACTAGAATGTTCATAGCAGCACAATTCACAATTGCAAAGATGTGGAAACAGCTCAAGTGCCCATCAATACATGAGTGGATTAATAAAATGTGGTATATGTATACCATGGAGTACTGTTCAGCTATAAGAAACAATGGTGATACAGCACCTCTCGTATTTTCCTGGATGGAGCTGGAACCCATTCTATTAAGTGAAGTATCCCAAGAATGGAAAAACAAGCACCACATGTACTCATCGTTAATCAATCAACATTTATGTATACATTCCTTGGATATCGGGCAGGTGGGAGAGGGAGGAGGGGATGGGTAAATTCACAACTAACAGCTGAAGTGTGTGCTGTCTGGGGGTTGGGCAAGCTTGTAGCTCTGATTCCGGTGGTGCAAAGGCAACATATGTAAACTAAAGGGTTTTTACCCTAGTAATATTCAGAAATAAAGAACTAAAAAAAAAAAAAAAATTAATTTAAAAATTTAAAAATAATCTATGCCAAAATGAGATCTTTAGCTCTGCATACTCAAATATGGAATTGGGTGGAAGTAAACAACAAGATAACTAATAAGTTTTAGGAAATTTGGGAAGCACAGTAACCCTAAATCTGGTTAACACCAGCCATTTGTCCCCTAAAGCAATCCCCCAAACTCACAATAAGAAAGTGGGCTCCAAGAGTTGTGCAACCCCAAGAAGTTCAAACTCTCTGATGTCGACCTCAGAAACACCACAGAAGAGAGTGGGCCAGGAAGAACACTCAAAGCACAAAGCCAGCGACCAGGAAAATAATAGATAAGGGACTTTCTCTCAGAGAACAGACCCTGCAGCTCTCAGATAGGGTAACCTGCCTGTGCCCACAAGGAGATTTCCCTCTGCCACTGTTTTCACTATTTTGACCCAATAGAATACTAAAATGGCTACAGACCCTGACTTTTGTGTCCATTTTCTAAAAGAGAATTTTTATTGTAATTATCTTTTTCCTACTGTACCATGATATTGGTCAGGTTTCAAAAACACAACTTACGTTTTTTTTTTTATTTTAGGGACTACTGGATCTTGGGTGTTAGCGTTAAATCTGTTGGAGATGACTGCACAACATGCCAATATTATGGACTTTCGGTTAGAAGCATCAACTAAGGAAAACCTTAGGTTTGCCTCAGTTGACAAAGGCTGTGTGTCTTCTATGTGTGTGAAAAAGGTATACAAGAACAGCTGCTAGCCAAATGAGGTGCAGCATTTTTACCCCTTCTACTTTGTTCAAAGAACTACACGTTAATTAAAACTATCATAATGAATAAAATAATTCTACATTGGGAGTAGAATAATCATGTTAAAAGTTCTATAGTCTCTATATCATATCAATCAAATGCAAATACTTTCAACCACACCTCAAAGAGCTGGGTTACTCAGATTTGGGAAAACTATAAAATCTGAGGGCACAGTCTCCACAAGACCATTCTCACTTCAGGTATCAACTGCAAATTTGAAGGTCCCCAAGACAACTTTTATTTCTGACCAGCTGGCAATAAACTCAGCGGTTACCACAGCCACCTTGGGTTCAAAAATTCACTGGAAAGAATCACATAACTCACTGAAAATAAATACACTCACTGTCTCATTTATCATAGGTCTAGGATATAAATCAGAATCAGCCAAAGGGAGATAGAGCCCAGCTCTATACCACCCTGATGGGATTTGGGGAATGGGGAACAAGAAAAACCAATATAAATATAAAGCTCATTCTTCCTGCTGGGCCATGAGTAGCACAGTCCTTTGTTTCTGACCCGGGAGCCTCATGCCTTCTTCCAGCATCCGGGCAACTGTGGTAAGCTAACTTGCTAACTCATGACTGATTAAAATCTTAAACCATTCACAGTTCCTAATACTAGTTACTGAAAACACAGTAGTAAATGGAATATATATTAATAATAAACTCTGAGTTCATGAGCTTATTTTATAACTGAATATTTTACACATACATATGTTTATGTTTATGTATAGACTACGCACTTCTATTTCCTCACTTCTAATTTACTCATCAGATTTTCTGCACCCCACCATGCTAATGAAATAACTCTTTCAAAGGTCACCAGTAGCTTCCAAATTGCCAAATCTAGCAATTTATGTTGAGTCTCATCCTACTTGACCTTACCGAGTTATTAATATGTTATCCATTTCTGTTTCTTCAAATCCCAGCCAATCCTAGAAATTCTCTTATGAGACTCCGTGAAATCAATACTTCTATCTCTTCAGTACTTACAGCATGATCCACAACATGTGGCCTTAATGAGAACACATGTGTATGAAGATTTTGTTATGTCAGTTTAGCTGAGGTTGGGAAGTACAGTTAACTGTTGAACAATGAGTTTCAATTGCAAGTTTCAATTGCATGGGTCCACTTATATGCAGATTTTCTTCTGCCTCTGACCCCGAGACAGCAACACTGACTCTACTTCCTCCTCCTCCTCAGCCTACACAACATGAAGGCAATGAGAATAAAGACCTTTATGATGATCCACTTCCTCTTAATAAGTAGTAAATATATTTTATCTTAGTTATGATTTTCTTAATAAGATTTTTTCTCTAGCTTACTTTGTTGTAATAATACAGTGTATAATGCATATAACATACAAAATATGTATTAATCAACTGTTTATGTTATCGGTAAGGCTTACAGTTAGCAGCAGGTTCCTACTGGTTAAGTTTTGTGGGAAGGAATACCTTGCCTGTAGTATACTATCAATTCTGGACTGAAAACCTGGGGAAGAAGCTTAATTTTCTTCTTTTCTGCGTAAGTCAGAAAAACATACAGCCAGTGTGCCGAGTTTCCTCGTTGACCTCAGCAGATGAAGTGAGCTGATAGTGTTAATTCAGATTGAAGAAATTATCTGAATCTTGGTTTGTGTAGATTTTCAATCTACATGCAATATTAACTAAATCAGATAGCTTTTATTGTTCCACATGTGGACATAGGCTCCCAGCCCCTTCCACCCTCTTCCACATCCATGAGTTATGGTACTTTGTAAACTGGCACTGAAACAGTACAACAATGTTTTTTTGCACCAATTTATAAATTTATACAGTGCAATACATGTTATTTTTCTGAGGCAAACCAAAGATAAATTTCTCAAGGTTCTTGCTACCTTCTTTAGCAGCATTTGATGGATCTTTTATACATTTGTATTAGATGAAAATAAACCAGACTGAAAATCCTTTTTTTAAAATTTTAAACCATGTACCGAGTTTTTGGTCCAAATTGTGTAAGGTAAGTTAAACTTAAATAGCATTCTATTAACCAATATCAGTGTATTTCTGTAAGCATAGTTATGTTGCAATAAATTTTTAAAAAGCAAAAAAAAAAAAAAAAATGGGTTTTTGACTGTGCAGTGGGTCAGCACACCTAACCCCCATGTTGTACAAGAGTCACCTGTGTATATCCCAGAATCCTCTCCCCTATATGATCCTGGATTTGAGTTAGATATAAGAGGGGCTTTCTTGAGTGAAGAAGAAAATTATCTTGGATGATTGTGGTAGGAGGACAGGGTAACAGAAAGTCACAAGGGTGTTTATCAGCCTCCAGTCTCAGCTTATCTTTCTACTGTTTCCAACAATAGCAGCTCCAAGCCAACCACCAAGCTCTGCTAAGATAATAGCTTCCATGAACCACTCTTCAAACACACCCCATTTAAAGTCCCAATTCAGTGACCAACTATACACATTTCTGGAACTTTCCTACAATCTGTGACCTGTCCATCCACAACAGCTCTCATGGTTAGTAACTAGCTGAATATCACTTTCCTGTTTCAGACCTTCACATGCTCAGTTCCTTCTACATGTTTGTAATCTTCAATGTGTTAGGCAGGGACCAAATCGGCAGGTGGCAGATACAGACCAGGAAGGCAGTTCCGAGGGGCAGAGAAGCCGGGTACCAATCAGGAGAAGGAACTTCAGGAAAACACAGAACACCTGACAACCACATATATCAATCATCTGGTAACATCCCATACCCCTGTAAGTACCCCCCTGGACCAGGCCAATAAAGGGAAACCACCTGGGAGTTCTTGACATCTTTCTCCACTCATGGAGACTGACCTGTTCCTCCCTCTGGAACATATTTCTGCTTTGTATAGCTTCCTTTGCTCCTGCAATAAAAGCTCTTTGTGTGGAATCACATCCTGTCTGTTACCACTCCAAAGCACCACCCCTGCTTGTTATCCTTCCAAGCAAGGAGCCAAAGAACCAGGAAAACAGTCCATCAAGAGGCCGGACTTGACAAGTCTTTATAATAAATTATCTCTGCCCATAGTATTTTGGGGACTTTTGTTTCTAGACTGAATGCTAAAGAATAGATATTAGATTAACAATTCAGTGATTGTTTCAAAATATTGTGGGTGTACAAAAGCTTTCTTTTCTTCCTGCAGTCCTCATTTCATATGTGGTTTTTACTAACTAATTAATTTTTCTGGCATAGCAAGATGATAAATCTCTTATAAATTGAGACTACAAGCAGTCTGTCAGCATATATTATAAAATAATTCTTAAAGAGGTATAGTTTTCTTCCTGGGATGGTCTTTAACTCTTTGCTGCCCCAGTCACTTGTGACTTCCCATTCTTTACATTTCAGAGTCCCCAAACTGTTGAGCCTCCAACTCAATCACTTCCCAAAATTGATTCTATCTTGCGCAGCCCTAACATCCTAATTTTCAACTCCTGTCCTTTTGTTTGCTGGATTCAAGTATGGTAGAATGAATCTTATATAAAAATATGTACTCACCACTGATCTTCCATGTAAAACTTTGAAGCTGTAGTAGTTCACAGTTTAGAAATTCTTAATATTTGTTGTGCTCAATTTATATCATGCACTCTAGATTATTATTAATTAAGCAGACAATATCATAAGGCATTTTATCATCTTGTCTTCTCTCTCAAACTAAATTTCTCCTCACTCCACTCCTCTGGCCATAAAGAACTATGCTTTCCTTTACTTCAAAATTTATGTATGCTATTAATATTTTCTCTGTCTGAAATTCACTTCTGCTGTATTTTCCTGTGTCTTGCTTACCCTTGAGGTCTCCAGTTAGCTATAACATTTTCAAAAGGATTCTCTGACCTGTGGATATTGAATCTCATTCTCCCTTCACTTCCTGATCTACTCTGGATAGCCTCTCTGAGCAGATTCCCTGCTTTTTAACAGTATCTTATTTACTTATTTCCTAGTATTCTTATTAATTTATTTGTTTATTATTTATGGCATGTTAGAGAGATAGGCTGTAGACATTAAGAGAGTAGGGGTCACGTATGTCTTATTCACTCTTGTGGAATCAAGTTTCTGACACAATGAAGGCACATTATGAGTTGACTAAATGAATAACTAAATACGGCACTGAATGAATCGTGAATCGACTAAGTCATTAATAGCTATGGTATTATAATAACTTCCACAATGCATTGAGGTCAACTTTTATTAATGAATCCTACCCATTAGAAACTTGGAAGGCAGATACTATAGCTAGTTAACTATTTTATCACCAATTCTGAAAGGAACTTTAACCCACAGATACTATGCTATTGTTAAAATAGCTGTTCATTATCCCTCAAATCATTCATTTCCTCACCTCTTTCCTTGCCCACTTTTTTCTCATTTTTTTCTTCCACAATTCACTTGTTTTCTTTCTTTGTACATTGGAGTCAATCCCACCTTCTCTATAAAATCTGCAATTAATAACACAAGCTACAATGACTTTCCCTTCTACTCAATTCCTATTTTTCTCAGCATTGACATTTAATGATATTCTGTCTCTCAACTTTTTGCGAAGCTGTTATCTTGCATTGTCATCAACATTTAAATATGTGCATATCTTATCTCACTTAGATTGTAATTATTTAAGGGAAGGGATATAGCATATGACTACCTCGTTATATTCTTAACAATATTGAGAATAATTCAATGTATGTAATAGACATCTTTGTTGAATGAATGAATTATTGAATAAGCAATTAAATTATTTACTAAATCACATTTTATGTTTAAGCTCCTAGGAAAATTATTACATTATTTGACTTTGCCAAAGTTGCTGGAAGAAAATTATGTAACTTTGTAAGCCATATCTTTCAACAAATGACCTCTTTAGTATCCCTAGTGACTTGTAAAAATTAACTCAATTACCAAGATGGCTAAACTAGCTTCAAGGGTGTGACCAGCACACAGGAAGAATTCGACTCATTGTGTATTAGGCTTTTCACTTTTGTGTTAAACATGGAGAAAACAAGAAAGAAGCATACACAGTCTAGTGCCTGCAGTCAAGAAGTTGGCGTTCAGTGATCTGAGCAGGCTTCAAGTTCTCTGGGTTGTGTCCAAGCAACATAACCCCATGGTTGGATCATAGAATCAAGACACCAGAATTCTACTTCTAAGTCCAAAATTTTGTATAACCAAATGGAATGCAGCATTGAAATATGAAAAGTAATGTTTCAGTTAAATCAATGTTCAAGCTGGCAATTTATTTTATGCAGCCTGTTCAAAATTGAAGAATTTGCTATTGTCTAGACCATGCTTTAGACAGTGAGCCACAAATCCCAATGTAGAGGCTGTTCTGTGGTTGCATAACTTGAATAAATTTCTTTTCTCAAAGTCATCAAAGAAAAATACTAAAATAATAAATCTCTAATAAAGAACTTGTCAAATAGAACTCATCTATAATCATACATTGTGACAGATAACCAGATGCAAAGCACATTAGATATTAAAAATTTTACTGTGTACAAGAAATTGTCAAGATAACAAAGACACTATTATTCAGCACTTGATAACTATGTGCCAAGTCCAGTATGTTTAATTAGACAAAACCACAATATCTAAGCAAAATTTTGTTAGTGTAGAGAAGTCACAGCTATTCACTGATGAATTCTAATTTTTACAAGTAGGTATCAGGCTTTAGTCTAGAAATAGATAACTTATAATAATAACTACAAATATCATTATGTCAATAAGATTGCACAAAGAAAGTGCTAAATTTTTCTTCTTTCTTTAGACAGCAATCATTGCGACACGATAATGTCGCTGAAAAGCTTCCATTCTGCAGCTCATTAAATACATTTTGCTTCTAACGAATTAAAAAATATAATTTCCACATAGTTAAAGGACATATGCAAATCAGTTTCAATAATAAAAGCTAAGAACAGCCACAGAATTGATAAGACCTTGCCCACAAAAATAGCCAATTGGCGATAACATTCTCCAACAGAGGAAAAGACCATTGGAACTCTCCTTGCCCCACCAAGAAAGTTAGAAAGTTGTCACCAACAATAATTTGGCCAAGGAAACAAGTTCAAATTGTGTGATCTATGAAATAAAAAAGAAGTCCGTGTGTCATTAGTTAATTTCTTTAAACTATACCAATAAGCTCTACTGAAGTTGAACGACAGATTGGATGAAACGACCTCAAAGCTCTTTTCCAACTTTAAATTTTATGAATCTATGACTGTCTAGTAGATTTAACAGTGAATATAGATCAGGCAGAGAGAAAATGAATAAAATTCCCTCCATAATGCTGACTTTATATTCGATTTTTCAAAAGTGCAAAAAAGGAAAATTTATCTTATTGAACGTTCCTTTTATGTCTCTGCAGCACTGGAACAGTTAGTACAGAGTCTCCTTCCAAGCAGCATTTCTCAATGACTTTTAAAACTAAATAAGAGGAATGAATGACTATCTAATAAAAAACAACTTCCTGAAGTCCGACGTGCATTAGGAAAATTGATTTTGAAGTCTTAAACCTCTAAGTATGTCTATTATTAAAATATGAGCTATGAGTTCCCATTCACGATAAAATAATTTTATTATTTCACTTAGGAGGAAAAGAGTTGCAGTTAAAGACTCTGGTCGATTTTAAAGTTATGGAAAAAATATATACTTGTGATAAATTCACTAATGGGATTAGATTCTGCAAGTTTATTATCGTAAGGAAAATATAATATTAAACTGAGATTTGTGGCCATGTGTTACCAATCAGAAATTCATTAGATACTGATTAGATCACTTGAAGGTACTAATTTCAAAGTTTGTATCATGTTGAACACAGTCATTTCTTTTCCTCTTTTTTTCTAATCAATTTTTCAGAAAGAGCATGATATTTGGAAAGAGAAGTTCTGAGTTCACATCCAGGCTTTGACTTTTACAAATAATATATCTTGGGAAAATCGTTAATTTTTATGCAGATAATTTTTTTGTGTGTGTTTCAAAATTGCTAAGATATTCACATTTACAATATTGCTATCCATCAAAATCTCCTTTCTGTTTCTACTGTATACTGCTGTAGCTGCTTAATGGAGCTAGGTTCAATTTCCAAGACCGCCTTGCAGTTAGCTCTAGTATTGTGACTAGCACATATCAGCAGAATGGGAAATCTTATGTGCCACTTTCTGACCAATATAATAACCATGTGCATCTTCCATCCTCTCTTTCTCCTCCCCCAAAATAAATAAAAATGGTTATGGTCCCAGTGGATGACAGAAGATGGGAGAAGTTTGGATCCTTGAATCAAAATATGGAAAAGTACTACTAAAATGCATGGCATGGGTTTAAAAGTTGGGCAGTGGGTAAATAGATGATGTAGGCTGGGAAGTTGAGGACCTAGGCTATGCAGTATCAAAATATTTAGTTGAATTGTTGCCTGAGATACGTTGGAAGGCAAAAGACATAAAACCGTGGTGGTAGGGATATTATTGGAAAGAGCCCAAATGTTAGTGCGTCTTGACCTTACATGCTGCTTCCAGCAAAGTATTTCAGGAACAAGATTAGCTCATGTATGACTGACCTACAAGAAGCAGGCCTGGAAAAGGCAGCTCTTGAAGCCCACACAGAATTTGCTCTCCAGAGACTGTTAAGACATTCCAGAAAAAAAGAATATAGTCATATGGGTAAAGTCAGATTAAAGGCGCTGTTTTTCCTTTAAAGCTTTTTGTTTTAAATGGTTTTAAGATAGCTTCTACTAAATTAAAGAAATAGGCATGAGGGAAAGAAAGCAAAATTATAAGGCAGGCCTAAAAATTGTGTCTAGGAAAAAATTAGGGGTGTGATTATGAGTACAACAAACTAACTAGAAGCAAATATTTCTGGAGCCTACCAAAATTTTGAAAGTGCTGTGCCAATGATGAAAGCTTGAACCTAGGATGTAAAAGCTAATGACTAATGGGCAAGCCTTAACACTTGGACCACCATGACTGAATAGATGAGAAGTCAGCTATGAAAGCTGGTCAGCACTTAAAGGGGCACAATTCCCAACACCCACCACAAATATGATACCATGGAGGAAATGGACGAGGAAAGACATTCTAGAGTTAAAACCAGGGGCCATGAAGAATAATAGACAGTACGGGGCCCAATCCATAATCTATTGTAAGGATATTTTAATGCCTGCTCAGTGGACTATGACCAAGGATTAGTGACTACTCTGGGATTTTTGACATAAATAATATTCTACCCTTCTGCTATCATTTATATTTGCTGTAGAGGAAGGCAGGGGCAAACAGCTTGTCATTTTAGTTAGCAGGTCGATGAACAGTTGGAAGTCATATCTGGACCATAAAAATGCACATCACCCAGAGATCATGTGTTTGGAGCTTGGTGAAGTAAATTAATGAGAATCTGAGTTTTTTCCCCTTAGTCATGCAATGGGTATGTTCTTCGGGTAGAAAGAAAGTTGCAAACTTCACTCCCAAAGACTAAGAATGAATTTGGTGGTCAGAGAAATGGACTGTGGAAGTAGCAGTTTCTTCACTATCCTCGGTATGCACATGTAGCTTGGGAACAGCTACTCAGTTAAGAAGTGTACTTACTTACTCCGCTTGCACTCAGGTGTGATCATGTGATTAGTTGTCAATAAACATACATGAACAGAAATGCTGAGAACCACTTCCAGGCAACGAATGTAATAAACTAAGGTAAAGCCACAATCCAGAAGCAGCCTAGGACCCTGAGTCACCCTGTGGAAGAGTCACCTTGAATTATTACGTGATCTAGAAATAAACTTGCATTGCATTTGAGCTATTTACATCATTTATCATCTGTTTGTCACCACAGTTTAGTACAATCTTCCACATTATACTTACTTTGTTTAGTGACGTTATTTATTCAGGAAAAAACACAATGTTAAATTATTTTTAAATGTTATCCTAAGAACAAAATTATTGACCGTACGGCAGCATATGATGTACATGTAGGGTTTTTTGCTTTTGAAAGGGGAGGTGAAAAATTCCCACATAAAACTGGGCTCATTTTCATTATTAAAGGCTAAAATTTTGTGATGTCTTATATTTTGTGATATCTTTGATTTTTATATAGTTATTATCTCTGAATATTAAAATGCTAATGAGAATGACTGTAGCTGTAAAAAGTCAATGTGAAATAAAATTTCATCTACTTTAATAGCTACAAAAAAGTTTTCCCTTATTATTTATTTATTTATTCACTTACTTATTTTTGAAACAGAATTTTGCTCTATTGGCTGGGCTATTGTACAGTGGTGTCATCGTACCTCAACGTAACCTCAAACTCCTGGGTTCAAGCAGTCCTCCTGCCTCAGCCTTCTGAATAGCTGGGATTATACGTGCACACTAACATGCCCAGTTAATTTTTCTATTGTTTTGTGGAACAAGGTCTCACTACGTTACTCAGGTTGGTCGAGAACTCCTGGCCTCAAGCAATCCTTCTGCCTCGGGCTTCCCAAAGTGCTAGGATTACAGGCATGAGCTTAAATGTTATTTTAAGCATTCAAATTTCTTGACAAATTTCCACACTCAAAATTTTAGTACCCTGGTAATTATATCTTTTATGGTCTAAAATTATATTTTATTTTCATATTGTGAACCCATTTTATTAAAACTTTGATTTGATGCAAAATTTACATGTCTTTAATTACACTTGTAGAGAATGCTTACAAATTCACTGCTCTTCAAAGCAGACTAATAGGAAAACAGCTATTATATAAGCCAGTTTTAAATGTGAGGATATACCCAATGTGTTACTTTTTACAATATTACAAAAATACAATGAATTATTCTTATATAAACCAACAAACTATGACATTTTTAGATATTGGTAATCGAGAATATTACTGTATTTTTCCAGATATTTCCATTTTTACTCTAAATGATACAAATCTGCATCTACTTGTTTACTCTCCCATTAAAATAGTCTCTAAAAAATCACTCCCCAAGATAAGATTTCCAAGATTAAGGAAATATTTTCATCCAAATATTTTTAAATACACAAAATGTTTGTTATTTTTTAGAGGGATGGGCCTAATGTCTTTTGTTTGTGTGCAATGGAGAAATATGGAAAAAATGGAAAAGAAACTAAACCTGGGAAAATGTATTATAGATAAATTATTTTTTACTTAAAAGGTAGCATATACTCATGGTGACACTAAAAGAAGTTTTAAATTGGAGCTAACAGGTAACTATATAAATAAGTTATCCTTAGGAGAGTTGAATGTACTTTTAAAAATGGAAAAATAATATTTTTTCTTACTAAAAACAACTACCTTTCTTTCTTCTTAAAGCAGAAATAAAATTTCAGAAGATTATATTGTAATTTAATAATAACAATACTGTTCATATTTGTATTCTAGGCATTAAATATTAGTCAATGATGAATTATGTAATTGAATCATTCATGTCAAAAAACACTTCGAAATCCTATATTATTATTAGAAACTATAAGATAGGGTTATATGGAAAGGCAAAAAGCAATATTCTGTTTCCCTCAAGAAATAAAAGTTCAGGCCGGGCGCGGTGGCTCACGCCTGTAAGTCTAGCGCTCTGGGAGGCCGAGGTGGGCGGATTGTTTGAGCTCAGGAGTTCAAGACCAGCCTGAGTAAGAGCAAGACCCCATCTCTACTAAAAAAAATAGAAAGAAATTATCTGGACAACTAAAAATATATAGAAAAAATTAGCCAGGCATGGTGGCGCATGCCTGTAGTCCCAGCTACTTGGGAGGCTGAGGCAGGAAGATCGCTTAAGCCCAGGAGTTTGAGGTTGCTGTGAGCTAGGCTAACACCACAGCACTCACTCAAGCCAGGGCAACAGAGTGTGACTCTGTCTCAAAAAAAAAAAAAAAAAAGAAAAGAAAGAAAAGTTCTCCCATGAGAAAACTGCACGTATGTGTGAGTATATATACACACACACACATGAACATAAAATAGACATATATACTTGTATACACATATATACATGTATATATGCATATAATTTGTTTAAGAAACCAATCTTCTACTATCTAATGTAAATTTAAAAAACCAGAAAGTTATATAATCTGATTTATGATGAAATACCTGAATTTCAGCTATATGCTATTTTGTAAATGATTTTTAGAATATTCTAAGCTTTGTATTTTTTATTGAGTTTTATTTGACCTTTGACAAAAATCGATATCATATACACAATGGGGAAAAAATATAAACAAAGTTATGTCTTATATAATTTTTCCCTTGAAAATGAAGTAAAAGAAGGCACAATACAGTTGTAGGAAAAGAAATGGGTCAGGAATCAAGTTCAGTATCCACTTGCTGTCTGTGGATTGGCTTGCACACCATCAATTTCTTCCCACTTAGAGAGACAAAAAGCTAAAATCTACATTTCTCAGACTCCCTTGCAGCTGTGCTTTTGGATAGAGGATTCTATCAAGGACAATTTAGGAGTCGAAATGAAAAGGAAGCCACCTTCTTATGATTATTGCACAAATATTTTCATTATTCTAACTTCAAATTCTACTCTCTAGTCACCAGCTTTGTACAGTAGCAAAAACAGGTTTCTATAAGTGATATGATCTGCTTTTCCAGACATCCCTACAATTTTCAAAGTACCTAATTCTTTGAATTAAATTCCATTCTATTGAAGCTAGATAAATATTGCCCCTTAAAAAAAAAAAAAAGAAAGAAAGAAACATGTAGAGTGGCTACTTTTTCTTGTGCTGAACCCTGACTGACTCACTAATCAGGAGTGATTAACAAATTCTTTGAGTTCCATTGATCATAGGTAAATAGTAATAGATACTGTTTTCACTGAGAAACAGTAGAGGACTATGGCAAAGTTTATAATTTCCAAAACACTAAAAAGAAAAAAAATAATTTTTTTACAAATATATCAAAAGATAAAATATCAGAAAGCAAAAAAGGATGAAGATCATAAAATAAAATGGCAGAATAACAAGTGTAGATAGTATTAAAATAAATTGACATAGAACGTCCTGATTTTATTTATTAAAAGAAAGGAATAAAAAGCACATGTGTTTTCTCTCCTTTAGAAACCTCACTAGAAGAACAATTATATTGAAAGTAGAATTGCAAAAGGGTATAAACCCAGAAGAGTGAAGACAATGAGAGGGGTTTCTGAATAAATAAGATGTCAACAAATATCTGGAAGCCATAAAGTGTAAAAAAATGAGTAGACCAGCAAATATAACCCATGGTAGAATATGAGTTCTACAGAGGTGGTGCAAGGCCCTCTCCCTAGTGGAATTTCTGAATCACTGGGCTCACAGTTGGCAAGCAAAGGAGAGACAAAAAATGAGAAGTAAGGCTAAAACAGATTTTTCGCACATGTTCTGCAAATATGTTTGAGTACATTTTGCTTGTTAGAGTAATCTCTGTATCTTCCCGAATGTTTAAAATAGTCCATTTTTTAAATCTGATGTCAAACATTGAGAAAAGGAGAGAGAAAAGGGTAAGATCAAAGAAAGTGAACTAAATAGTTCATAGCAAAAATTGATAACTATTTTGCACTTTTCTAAAGTAAATAATCAAGAATTACAGTGGCTTACATACTTTTTAAAAAGACACTGAATCTGGACTTAGAGGGAGATTCACTTTTCTGGCATACTCTTTGAGAGGTTTATTAAGTGTAAGTTTTATATTCCTGGGGATGGAGTTGACGAATTCCTTCAAAGGCTAGAATAAATCGAGAGGTGGAAAATAAACAGTTTTTAAAAGGGAAGGTTTCCTATCATCAATAATTTTGTGAGTGGCCTAAATCTTCCTTCTTGGCATGTCTAGTTCTGATGGGTTTATTTGGTATTTCTGCACATTCCTATCCTAGGTTCCAGACATTTTGGCATCTATAAGCAGGTATAATGCCTCCTCTAATACCCAGAAAAGAAATAATCTTAGGACCAATACTAGCAAATTATTACTAATACCAACTGACAATTATTATATAAGGTCTTACCACATATTTCATTTTTGTTCTTGTAAAGACAACCCTTTAAAATGGTTGATCGATTTGTATAGTATAAAATTGTTGGCCGGGTGCGGTGGCTCACGCCTGTAATCCTAGCCCTCTGGGAGGCCGATGCAGGAGGATTGCTTGAGCTCAGGAGTTCGAGACTGGCCTGAGCAAGAGTGAGACCCCATCTCTACTATAAATAGAAAGAAATTAGCCAAACAACCGAAAATAGAAAAAATTAGCCGGGCATGGTGGCGCATGCCTGTAGTCCCAGCTACCCGGGAGGCTGAGGCAGGAGGATCACTTGAGCCCAGGAATTTGAGGTTGCTGTGAGCTAAGCTGATGCCACGGCACTCTAGCCAGAGCAACAGAGTGAGACTCTGTCTCAAAAAAAAGAAAATAAATAAAAATAAAAAATTGTTATGTCTTTTAATGTCAATGTTGTGATACTTAGGCATTAGTTTTCAGGTGTAATTAATGTATAAAAAATCAGAAGCAGTTTCAACAGCATAAAGACCTCTGAAAATCGATTGCTCTACAAAAGCTCAGTACACTGGCAGAAATATTGAAAATCAATATTTCTGTTAATATTTTTCATAAAACTTTTATTAAAATTAAAAAAGTTATGCCCTTGTTGCATTAACTACAGATTTAACTAAAGTCACATTTCTATGTCTTTACAGTTTGCATTTCTGATAACTCTCAATTTCAAAGAGGCAACATTTCAAAAATATTTAAGAGGTCTGAATATATATTCTGAATTTAAAATATGTAATCATCATAATTACACGGGTTTAATTTAACATATGCATTTTATGGGCTAAACAGGTGCACCTTACACTGAGCAGATTTTAGTTTTCTAAACGCACCACACTCTTAACGCGTCTGCATGTTGTGCCCTCATGTACATCACTCTTCCATCCTGCTCTCACTACAAATGTCACTCACTTCAAATAACTAACCTGAATTTCTAAATCCAAGTTATATGTGCTGTGATGTAGGCATTCTACACAACAGAACACTTAACACAGAATTTTTGGTTTTATCTTTACTCATCATTATGCCCCATAAAAATTAGAAGTTTCCTGAGAGCCCAATCCACCTCTGTCATTAACACTGATCTTGCTCCTGGACAAAGAAAACTCAAAACTATCTATTGAAGGAATGAAATTAAAATTCCAGAGTTGTGTGACAAGAGGATTGTTCAATAATTTACTCACTTACCTATTGATAAATTCTTTAACTTATGCCTTGTGCTCCTACAATGCACCATCTTCTAGGTGCTAGACAATACAGCAGTGAATAAAACACAAAGTTCTTGCTACCCAGTAGTGTACATTCTAGAATTTTGATGGTTTTTCCTAGGATATATCACAGCATCTTTTTGACCGAAAGAACGGATGTAAAATAATTTTTATATTTTCATGACCTAGGAAAAAAATGACGACACTCAGCACATATGCAAGATAACGATGATAAAAGAGAAATGCAGAATCAAGCAAATACACACATCAAAAAAAGTAGCCAGTAGTTTCAGGATGTCTGAAGAAGATGATATTCTATTCATTTAATTGGTCATTATTCTAACAAATACTAATTTGACAACTTAGATAATCATTCTACTAAAGAGTGAAGATAGAGTCTTGAGCAAAAAGACATATCTTTCTGGAGAAAGACAATGATTTTTTTAAAACTGTTATATTTTAACCACTGATATGTTTTGAATGTTTGTGTTGCATCATGAAACTCATTGAAACTTAACTCCCAATGCAACAGTATTGAGAGGTGGGGCTTAACTGGAGGTGTTTAAAGACATGAGAGGACTGCTCTCATGAATGGATTAACACTACTATAAAAAGTGGGTTCCATTCTGCTTTTCCAACATGTAAAGAACAGGCTGTCCCTGCCATGTGAAGTCACAGCAAGAAGGCCCTCAAAACATGCCTGTGCCTTGATCTTGGACATCCCAGAACTGTGACAAATAAATTTTGCTCTTTATAAATTACCCAGTCTCAGGTATGTTACGCCAGCATTAAATAAGCTAAGGCAATCAGACAATAATCAGTTACATTGCCTTTTCTATCTAAACATTTTATTTTAAAATAATTGTAGATTCATGTATAGTTGAAAATAATAATAGAAAGACTCTGTGTACCCTTTACCCAGTTTTCCCTAATGATAACATCTTGCAAAACTGTATTACAGTATCATAACAAGAATACTGACATTGGTATAGTCAAGACACTGAATATATTTTTTTACCACAAGCATCCTTCACGTTGTCTCTTTATGACCACACTTACTTCCCTCTTCCATTCCATTCCTTAACTCCTGACAGTCACTAATCTGTTCTGCAGAATTTTGTTATTTCAAAAATATATAAATAGACTGCTATAGTATGTAGCCATTGAGATTGACTTTTGACATTCCACACAATTCTTTATAGATCAATCCAAGTTCTATATCTATCAATGATTTGCTCATTTTTATTGTTGAGTAGTATTCCATAATACGTACATGTCAAAGTTTGTTTAATCATTCACCTGTTGAAGGACAACTGAAATGATTCTAATTGGGGAACATTATGAACAAAAGTTGCTGTGAACATTTATGTACAGGTTTTTGCATGAACATAACTTTTCACTTTTCTGTGACAAATGGCCAAGAATGCAATTGCTGGGTCATACAGGTAGATTCATATTTAGGGGTTTTTTTAAAGAAATTTCCAAACTGTTTTCCAGAATACGTGTACTATTTTTTTTACATATATTAATTTCCACTAGTAATTATATAAGTCATGAGGCTTAGGCTGAAATTCCTTCTTTTCCTTATCCCTGACCAATTTCTTCAGCACGATTTGTTGGAAAGTGTTGGCTCCCTCCACTGAATTCCTTGTGCAACATTGGCAAAAATCAGCTGGACATATTTGCATTGCTTTATTTTGGAACTCTCTGTTCTGCTGTTTGATACAGCATCTATCCTTTCATCAACACCACAAGACCTTGCCTACTGCAAGTATATAATAAGTTTTGAAATCAGGTAGACTGATTCCTCTCATTTTATTCCTTTAAAAATTTTAATCATTTTACATTTCCATATAAATTTTAGAATATTTTTAATTTTATTTTATTTTGGTAAAAATACTTAACATGAGATATACCCTCTTATCAAAGTTTTAAGTGTATAATATGTTATTGTTGATTATAGGTGCAATGTTTTACAGCAGATCTCTAGAACTTATTCAACTTGCTTAACTGAAACTTTGTGCCCAGTGGTTAGTAATTCTCCATATCTCCCTATCCCCAGCCTCTGGTAACTATCATTCCACTCTTTGATTTTATGAATGTGACTTTTCGATAATCCATATGAGTGGAATCTTGCAGTATTTGTCCTTCCATAACTGGCTTATTTTACTTAGTATCATGTTTTCAGGATTCAATCATGTTGTTACATATTGCAAAATTTCCTTCTTTCCTAAGGCTAAATAGTATGGTATAAATATACCATATTTTCTTTATTCATTCATCTGTTGACATGCATTTAAGTTATTTCCATGTTTTGGCTGTTGTGAATAGTGCTGCATGAACATAAGAATGCTGATACATTCTCAATGCTGATTTCAATTCCTTCAGATAAATGCTCAGAAATAGAATTACTGGATCATATGTTAGTTCTAATTTAAATTTTTGAGGAACTTCCATGCTGTTTTCCATAGCTGCTGCACCACTTTGCATTCCCACCAAAAGTGTGCAAGCATTCCAATTTCTGCATATCCTTGCCAATACTTGCTTCCTTTTATTTTCTTTTGGTAATAATCATCCTAACAAATGTGAGACAATATCTTATTGTGATTTTTGAGTTGAATTCTGCTGATGATTATTGATAACAAGAATTTTTTTCATATTCCTTTGATCATTTGTATGTCTTCTTTGGAAAAATATCTATTCAAGTCCTTAACTCATTTTTTTTATTCAGGTTATTATTTGATTTTGATTTTTTTTTATTTTACTATTGCTTTGTAAAAGTTCCTTATCTATTATATTTTAAAGATAAATCATTATTATGATATACAGTTTGCAAATTTTTATTCTTTTTCTTCTGCTTCTTTTGACTTCTTTTTCTTGCCTAGTAGTTCTGGCTAGGACTTCCAGCACTATGTTGAATAGAACTGGCAACAGTAGAATCCTTGTCTTATTCTTAATCTTAGAAGAAAAGCTTTCAGTTTTTTGCTGTTGAGCAGTGATAGCTGTGGGCTTTTCATATTTGGCCTTTATTTTGTTGAGGTATGTAATTTTTTTCCTATTCTTAGTTTGGTGAGAGATTTTATCATGAAAAGTTATTGAATTTTATCAAATACTTTTTCTTCCTCTTTTGAGTGATAATTTGACTTTTATTTTTTAATTTTTATCCTGTTAATGTAGTATATCACATTAATTGTTTTTTGTATGTTTACTCATCTTTGCATCCCAGGGATTAATCTCACTTCATCATGGTGTATGATCTTTTCAATGTGCTGTTGGATTTGATTTGATAATATTTTGTTTAGGATGTTTGCATCTATAGTCACAGAAATACTGTCTGGTAAGTGTTTTTATTTGTGTTTGTTTTTGTGTTTTGCTTGTATTGTCTTTGTCTGGCTTTGGTATTAGCATAATATTGGATTCATAAAATGAGTTTGGAAGTGTTCCCTCCTCTTCAATTTTTTGGAAGAATTTGAGAAACATTAGTGTTAATTCTTCTTTAAATGTTGGGTAGAATTCACTAGCAAAGCCATCTGGTCCTAAGCTTTTCTTTGTTGGGAAGTTTTTGATTACTGATTTAAATACATGCTATTAAATAGTTATTGGTCTGTTTGGACTTTCTATTTCTTCATGATTTAGTCTTGGTAGCACATAATGGTTTCAGGAATTTATACTTTTCTTCCAGGTTATTAAGTTTGTTGGTATATGCTAGCCTATATTAGTCTTTTAAGATATATTTTGTTTTTGTGGCATCAATTATAAAGTCTCTCCTTTCATTGATGATTTTATTTATTTGAGTCTTATTTCTTTTTATCTTAGTCAAGCTCAGGGTTTGTGAATTTTGTTTATTTTTTCAAAAAAACAATTCTTAGTTTTGTTGATTTTTTTCTATTATTTTTCTGTTTTATGTTTTATCTATTTCTGCTCTAGTCTTTATTGCTTTCTTCTGCTAGCTTTTTAAAACTTATTTTTATTGGTAAATATTCATTGGGTACAAGTGAAATTTTGCTATACTGATATGTTACAATATGGTGAGGTGTGTTGCATCCATCACTGGAGCAATGCACATTGTACTTGCGCTTAGTTTATTTCTAGTTCCTTGAGTTGTAAAGTTAGGTTGTTTATTTGAGATCTTTCTTCGTTTTCAATGTAGGTGGTTATCACTATAAACTTCCTTGTACTTCTTTGGTACTTCTTTGACTGCATCTCATAAGTTTTGGACTGTTTTATTTTCATTTTTGTTGTCTCAAAATATTTTCTAATTTCCCTTTTAGTTTTTTCTTTCACCCATTGGTTGCTCAAAGTGTGCTTTTAAATTTCCACGTATTTCTTAATATTTCAGTGTTCTTTCTGCTATCATGTTCTAGTTTCATTCCATCGTGGTCATAAAAAATACTTGGTACGATTTCAGTCTTCTTAAATTTGTTAAGACTTGTGTAACCTAGCACATGATCTATCCTAAAGACATCTTTATTCTTCCCTAGGCAGTTTGACTGTGCCATATGCATCAGAGCTTTAAAACTGGCTAGGTAGGTGCTAGTTCTTTGGGAATCCCTGGAGAAGTTTGGGTGTACTGAGCACATAGATCAATTCTTTTCCTCCCCAGAGGGAAAATGAGACCTGCGATATTTTTGTCCACTTGCTCTGTGCTGAGATGGGGGAGGATCAATGATGTCTACCAGCCAAAGTCACTGCCTCCTTTCTCCCCCAGGTGGCTAGACTATAGAACCTTCAAAGCTTCAAGACTTGGGAGATACAAGCTTGTCTTCTGGGGATCTCCCTCAGAGAAGTTGGGGTACTAGGCACATGAATCACTACCTTCCCTCCCCCAGGTGAATCTAGGAGCCTGACGAGGTCCAGGGTTTCTAGTGAAAAGGTGTCCCAAATATCCCTACCAGTTTTGTTGACTCCAGTTTCACATTCTCCCAAGGTACAGGAGACTTTCAGTAAGTTTCTGATTTCTCACATAGGAAATTTATCTGTGAATTTTTGCTAAATCGGTGTTTGTAGGAAAGGAGGGTTTAGGACTGGGATTAATCTTGTATACATCTGCAAGACATATTAATTGGATTTTGATAGGAATTTTACTAAACCTGTATATCAATGTGGAGACAACAGGTGTCTTCACCATGTTGAGTCTTCCAATCCATAAACACATGAACCTATGAATCCGTTAAATGGAATTTGTCTCTTCATTCATTTAGAACTTCACTGATTTCTTTCATCAGCATTCTGTAGTTTTCAGCATTTAACTACTATAGAGGTTTTGTTTAATTTACACCTAAGTATTTCATTTCTGGTTTCTTTTTTTTGAGCAATTGTAATGGCATTGTATTTTTAATCCATGTGTTCATTGCTAACATATAGAAATAGAATTTATTTTTGGATGTTTTTTTGGATTCTGTGACTTTGTTGAACTATTAGTGCTAAGAGTTTGGGTCTGTTTTCTTAAGGGGAAGGGTAGATTACTTGGGGTTTTCTATGTAGATCATCATCTTATTTGCAAATACAGACAGTTTTATCTTCCTTTCCTGTCTGCCTTTTATTTATTTATTTATTTATTTATTTATTTATTTATTTTTTGCGTGCCTTATTGTGCTGACTAGAACTTTCTGCACTGTGTTGAATAGTGGTGGTGAAGAGGAACATTCTTCCCTAGTTTCTGATTTTTGGAATAAGACATTAAGTCTTTTACAATTAAATATGATGTTATTCGTAAATTATTTGTAGATATTCTTTAGCAAGTTTAGAGTTTCCCTCTACTCTTATTTTTCTGAAAGTATTATCATGAGTAGGTATTGACTTTTGTCAAATGGTTTTCTTACTTTACTGGATATGATGTTGTGATTTTTTTCCTTCAGATTATGAATATGGTGGATTACACTAGCTGATAATAGCAATTTCTGCCTTTTCTTTTTTGGTCAGTCTTGGTGCTTTATCAATTTTACTAATTTTTCAAAGAACCAGCTCTTTGTTTCATTGATTTTTTTTTTGTTTTTTTCTGTTTTCAAATTCATCAATTTATACTCTTATATTTTATTTTCTTCCTTTTGCTTGATTTCAATATATTTTGTTCTTTTCCTAGGTTTTTGAGGTGAGAGATTAGATTATTAACTTGAGACTTTTCCTCTTTTCTAATATACATATATATATATATACATTTTTTCCTTGAAACTAATTTAGCTGTGTCCTGAAATACATTTCCAAAATACATTTGTTACATTTCCATCTGCATTTCATTGAATGGATCTCCTTGAAACTTTTTTTAAATCAGAGATTATTTATAAATGCATTGTTTAGTTTCTAAATATTTAGAGATCTTCCTATTAACTTTCTGGTATTGGTTTCTAGTTTGATTGCATTGTGATTATATAACACACTGTATGATTTCATTTCTTTTAAATTTGTGTAGGTTTGCATAGCCTAGGATATGGTCTATCTTGTTGTATGTTCCTTGGGTACTTACAGCAAATGTTTATTCTGCTATTGTGGGGTAAATTTTTCTTTAAATGTTGTTTAGATCCTAATAGCTGATGGTGTTGACCTCTTCCATATCCTTACTGTTTTTCTGTTTAGATAGTCTATCAATTGTTGAAAGAGGAGTGCTGAAATCTCCAATAAAACTGTGAATTTGTCTAATTCTCTTTTCTGACAGTTTTTGTTTCACGTATTTTGTGCCTCTATTATTTGATACGTACACATTTAGGTTTGTTATATCTCCTTGGTGTATTAACCTTTTATAATATAATATCCTTCACTGTATCTGGTAATTTTCTGCATTATTAAGTCCACTTTATTTGATGATAATCTAGCCAATCATACTTTTTTTGATTAATAACCGCATGACAGTTCCCATCTTTTTATTTTTAACCTACTGTTCCATGGTGAGCTAATATATACAAACCTGTTCCCAAAGGCTTAGAGAACTGAGAGGATAAAGGAGGAAGCTGACAAATCCAATTTCTCAGAAAGAATGGGGACTACGAACAGAAGCAGTGTCTGGGGCAGCCGTGAGATCATGGGTCCCTGCACTTACCCTCCAGAAAACATCCTTCATATATCAAGCTTTTAGGATAAAGCCATGTGCAGCTGGTCATGCCTCAGTCTTTCTTGTGAAACTCATGACCACTGGGGAGATTAGATAAGCATCTTTATGGGAGGTTATCTGTGCTACAGACATTGTTTAAAGACCTTTCTGCAGATCCAGGACTCACATACTGGTCGTGATGGAAGTTTCACTCAAGATAGCATCACTCTTGCTATGCAACAGGCTGTTTTCCTATACTCTATCCTTTGAAATCAGTCCTACAATCTCGCACACCCACCTCTTTCAAGATAGTCCCGGGGCCCAGAGAGAGGGTGGCTTGATGTATTTTAGGTTCAGCAGCTGTGCTGAGGCTAATTGACTCCATTGGAGGCAGATGCTATAGCAACAGTAAAAAATATATGAGTATAATATTTAAACCAAGAAGCAGCTTCTGCCAATAGGTACCCCACAACCAAAACCAGCTATGAAGCCAATTATTCAAAGTTGGGGTTCGATCTGAGAAATTGGTTATTTGGATTTTCATATCAGTCATTAATTGAGTGATAATATCTGATTCATCAGAAATATAAACACAGAATTCAGTTTTTATGATCACACAAGTTCCCCCTTGTGCAAGAGTTAGCATGTCTAATGCCACAAGATTTTGGAGGATAGCCTTTCTCCTGAGAGTGACTTCCATGTTTAAAAGAGAGATTCTCATGCAGCTACCATTCAACATTTTCTTTCTGTAGCTTCTTAGAGCTTCTATATGCCAAATAACAAATTCAATGTCCAGTTGGGGAAGAAAAATAGAGGCCAAATGATCATACTGCTGGAAAAAAAATCTGTCCTAGCAGGATTTCAAATGAAAGAGATCCACAGGCTTTGTAAGGGTGTGAACTATCCAGCCTTGTGCCCACATATAACCCAAACAACACCATCCTAACCATCCGGGGGGTAACCAAGGCCATAAGTTAGTTGCACATAGCTAATCAGTTCCATTTGTGGCCAAGAAATAGATTCCTAGATGCAGTGCCAATTCTGTAGCATACCAATCAGTACTTCGTAATATTATAGTGTGTAAACATTGGTCTCTTATTAATAATATTCTTTACCCCTTGTGCCATTTGGCCAGGTATCTTTAGAATGATGCTTTTATTCCCAACATGGGCAGTGGGGCAGGAGGGACAAGTTAACTAAGTTGGCTAAAAGGTGGAGTTAACCAAATGAACCCAATCCATATTTGGGTTATACCATTGCATTATTAGGTGGCTTTGTTTTTAAATTGGTATATTGCCAGTTGCAGAGCACATGAGTTAGTTTCATTGACAGAAAAACTCTTCCCATGTTTCTTTTCAGAAGGAGAAGTATTAATGGGCTATTGTCATATTTGTATTTATCTCAATTTATACCTCTATTCCATATCATCATGTAATTCTGGGAAACAGTAATATATTCCTGCTATTCTATCCAATCTCATCCTTGGAAGGGAGACACCCACCATGGCCCTGGAGATTGGCATGAGGCTGCATATCCAACAGGTGTTTTTCCATAAGCCATCAGCATAGTCTTGGGCTCATCGTAGGAAAAAAATAGGCTTAATAGGCAGCTGCCTACAAACCAAAAAGAGAGACCTCTTCAGAAATCAACCATGCTGGAGGCCTGATCTAAGCCATTTAGCCTCCAAAACTGTGAAAAAATATTTGTTTATTGTTTAAGCCATCCAAACTATAGTATTTTGGCAGCCTGAGTTAACTAATACAGAGAACTTCCTTTAGCCATTCTTTTAGGATAGGTTTGCTGGTAATAAATTCTTTTAATTTTCCGTCATCAGAGAATGACATTATTACCCTTAATGCTTAATTGGAATGTTCCTGGTACATATTTATTTTATTTCATCACTTAAAAATGCTGTGCCACTGATTTCTCATAAAAAAGCAAAAGTATTCAAATTTTTTTTCTTCTATAGTTAATATGTCATTTCTCCCTGGTTGCTTTTAAGATTTATATTTGCCTTTAGCTTTCAGAAGTTTGATTATGATATATCTTAGCATGAATTTCTCTAGGTCACTGTTGTTTGTAGTTTTTCTCAGCTTCTTGAATCTGTAACTTTATGTAGTTTACCAAATTTGGAAAGGTTTTAGTCATTATTTCTTTGTATACTTTTTTAGTCTCCCCTTCTTTGTTCTTTCCTTCTGGAATTCTAATCCACTTCACTAATTCTTTCTTCTGTTTTCATCATTCTGCTGTTGAGCCCATCCATTGAGGTTTTTTTTTTATTTTTATTTTTCTATTTTAAAAATTTATTTCATTATTTTTTATCTTCTATTTCTGTAATGAGACTTCTCACTTTTTAACTTATTTCCAGTGTATTTGTAATTGCTTGCCAAATCCTTTTTATGATGGCTACATTTTTATGAAGTTTTTGTCACATAATTCTAGAACCTTCGTTGTCTTGGTGTTAGCATCTATTGATGGTCTTTTTTCTTTCAGTTAGAGATATTCTTGACCTTGGCAGGAATACCTCGAGTGATATTCTATTAAAATGTGAACATTTCAGTATTGTATTATGAGACTCTGGGTCTTATTTAAACCTATTTTCAGGTGACTTTCTCTGCAGGTACAGGAGAAAGGTGAGGAAAGAAGCCCAAGTGTGCCACATACCCTCCATTAACACTCAGATGGGAGGGGGGCTCCTTATTGCTGTTGGGTGGGTGCGGGACTTCCACCTCCCCACTACACATTTGCTGATATCCTCCTGGATAGGAAGAGTAGGTGTGCTTTGTTATTGTTCCCCATGTAGCTTCCATTGATCCCACAGGAAGGGGGATGTGAGCAATGGTGAAAGTTCTGACTCTCCTCTACGTCTTCTCTGACACCACCAGAAAATGGAGGGCTTCCTCCTTATTACTAGGTGGGGGTGAAATTCAAAGCTCCCCAAGTGGTCTTCACTGACATCATGGGTGATGCAAATGTGATTCATTACCCTTAGCAGGGCTTAAATTTACAACTTCCTACCCTACCTTCTCTGATGCCACCCTAGCAAGAGTTTGAGGCACCTCTTTACAGCCTTGCAAGAATGGAAATCCATGCTCCCCACTTAGCCTTTAGCTGGCTAAGGTGGGCTGGGACAAAGATTTTTTCTGTGGTGATTGGTTACAGTAGAGCAATTATTGTCTAAAAGTTTTCTTTCTTATTAGTCTGCCTCTTTTCTGGCACTTTGGCTTTTGTTAGGGATTTTCATTTCTGCATCCTTTGGTATTTCTGGGGTTTTCCAGCTTCTTTAGCTTCAAGTTTGAAATATATGAGGCAAAAAGAACACATAGGGAACTTATCACCATATCATTCTTCGGGTTCCAAGGTTTTTAGTTAATTAGCCTTCTTATTGATACCTTTCAGAATCTTCTTATGTTTGTTTTATATAAAATATCAAAGATTTTTAGTTGGACTTCTAAGGAGTATATCTACTCCATTTTTCTGGAAGCAGAAATTCCCTTAAGAGAAATTGATTTTTTAAAATCATAATTGGAGGAAACGTTGACCATGTACATACATGGTATGCATACATGACTTAAAATAAGGACCTGGAGACATGGAAACGACACAGGGCAAATAGAATGGGATGATTTTACTGAGACAAAAAAGATCAAACCACTGAGAAGATGACAGCTTCCTAAATCAGCATGAGCTTCAGTGATACAGATGACAGAGTTACCTCAGTATTAACAATGAAGATTCTGGAGTCCATGGAGGGCAAAACCACCTGATCAGTATCCCTTCACAAATTCTATCATCAGTGGGAACAATCAAATTCCTAGTAGCCATTGACTTAATACTGGCTTTTTACTCACTGAGATTTAGTACTAGGTTGTTTTGTTCAACTATGTTTTCATCATTTGTTTCATGAGCTGCTCTTTAATTCTGGGTGTTCAACCAGTAAGAAAGATTCATTCCTATAATTTTGGAAATACAGAAATATGTGAAGCTAAAGTTAATCTAGAACGTCTCCGTGGAAATGGTAAATTAAATCAAAGGATGAACAAAATTGTTACTGTGCTATGAAGCAACATAAAATTCCTCAATGGTTGCTGTTTCTCTGCTCCTTTGGATAATCCATTCATGATGCGTGATGCTGTGGTGCCCTGGCTCATGCCAAGGGCATGACTTAAGTGACATGAAAAAAGATATTGAAAGTATTTATTCAGGTAATAGTTCCTCCCTTTGTAATAAGAAATAGATTTAATAAAATGATGACTTTTTCTCACACGATAATCTGAATATCAGAAATTGAAGCTTAAGTTCTCCTTAAATGGGGAAGGTTTGTTTTGTTTGTTTTGTTTTTTAAGTAGAAGGAACTAGAATATATTAATATATAACTTCACACCCAAAGAAATGTGAAACCTTACTTTCCTGACAAAGAATGTCTGCTAATTAAAAATGACTGTGTTGGCATTTTAAAAGTATCTCTTTGCATATTGAACACTTGCTTTGGGGAAGAGTTTGGAAAACCAAAAGCATATGGCCATTTTGTTTTTCAGGGTTGTGTTCAGTAAATGTCATCACAGTTTCAAAATGACGAAGAAGGTTCTTGTGTAGAGAAAATGAGATCCCACTTCCAGTTTTCCAAACCACAGAGATGTGAGGGAGGGACCCTGAGGCACATATGCAAACTGAGAGTCTGTATTAATGACACAGGGGCCAGGAAAACAGAGCCACATTTTGTAGAATGAAGGCCAAAGACAAAAACTGTTTTACAATACTAAAATGGGTCATGTCCAATGTCAAGAAATGCTTTTGGTAATTATTTTTATTGGTAATTTTTATATGTCTCTAATCATATGTCGTAAGACTGAACTAAAGCAGAAAACTCTACATTTAGTTTGCCCCTTTAGCAATGTTATGTGGATTCAAAACCAAAGCTATAAGAAAAGGAAATTCATTCGATGTTTCCATTAGTGTATTATTCAAGTTCAGTCCATTACTAAACACCTTAAATTTTGAAATACCAGCATGTTGTAGTGGTAGGAGCACCAGACTAAGAGTCAAAAGATATGAATTTGAGTTCTTACTGCCACTGACATCACAACTTACACCTTTACTGAATCTCACATTCCTTATTTGTAAATTAGAATGATAATAATAGCTGCTCTGAGTACCTCACAAGGTAGCTCCAAGGAACAAAAGAAGGATAATATTTATAAAGTGGAATTCACAACAAAGTGGTGATGAAATCCTTAAACAACAAAACCCCAGGTAGCTGTCCCAGGAAACTAAAGGGGCACAAAAGTGCAAGAGGGGACATTTGTTAGTGCAAAGGAAGGGAATAGTGTGTGAAATATCTGTATAGGAGGTAAATTTCTTCACAAAGCACTCAAAGTGAAAGTTGTTTTTCTTAAAACACCCAGGAATATCTGGGTCTGTGCACATACATGTGTGCACACACACATACACACACATAAACACACAGGTCTGCATTCATTGAATGTTAATTAAACACTAACTAAATGTCTGCGTTTGTCATTGTGCTCAGTACTAGGGATAGAGGAATACATAATTCAGATACAGTTCCTCCTTTCACAGAGCAAATGTTCTGGTGAGGAAGATAGGTATTTACACTATGATTTCCAACAATGTGCAACGACAATATGACTAGTTGCAGGAATGAGAGCCATGATGATAGAAATATTCTTCATTATTTTGGCATGAATGTATTTGTGTATACATTAACTGATTTTTTAAAACTTTCCTTTTCTATTCCCTTACTAACTAACATAAAATGGTTCATAGTAATTAACCTGATATTTATTTCAGCTCTAGCCTATCTTCAAGGGAATACGACTCAGCTAGAAAACGAAAGAGCATCACCCAAAGACAGACAAAAGGGCATTGTGTCATCTTCTGGTGAGATGGTTAGTATGCGTTCAATTATTAGGCAAAAACACGAGTTTGCTATGTCTTTATTTGGAAGTTAAAAGGTTCTCATTTGAATGTCAAGTTGACTAGAGCAGATTGGAGTAGCTTCATAAGGTGTCGACTTAGTTAAGCTAAAACTAGGTCTTCCATAATTCTGTTGACTCTGTATTTCTGGGTTAGGGTTAGGCCAAAGAACAAACTGTACAAGGTTTGGATGAAGTGGAGCAGTGGATGTTAACCTCTGAAGGTCACTGCAGGGTACTAGGCACCCCTACAGCTCATACACATCGTCACTGATCTGCTGGATCACCTCGCGGTCTGGAAGCAGCCAGACCCACAGCTGTTTCAGATCCTGCTGGGTCTCTTCCCTAGCTTCAGGTGTCAGTGTTTCTCCCAAGTGAAGGACACCTGTTTCTATTGCAGTCCCCTCATATCATTGAGACTGGATGAGGTAAGACTCTGACATTGGATCCATTTTTTCCTCATGGGCTCTAATTTGTTGTCTTTGTGGGTTCCAGTTTGTTCTTGCTCTGTCTCCTACTTCCATCCAACTTTGTGTTCCCTGAACTATCAGCCTTGCCTACAGCAACTTCAGGCCTACTCCCAGACTGAGTGGCAACAGCCCTCCGCAGACTTCTTTGCCACTCCCACAACTACATATATTCGATTCCAACAACGTTTTCTTCTGTGGCACCTCTGCTTCTCTGATTGAACCCTAATTGATACAACATGCTGCAGGAAAATGAGGACAGAAATATCAAAGACAACATCAGATCAAGAAAACAATAAATTCCATAACCTAGGTAGTTATGGATTGTTGGCCCCAGATGATAGCTGTGGAAATCAGAAAGCTACCACTTCAGCTAGATTAGAAGGACATGGACTTTCGTAGAAAGGTCCCAGGCAAAAGGACTCTATGCAAGGAATAGCATAACTGAGAGCAGAAATAAAATCAAGAATACGATCAAAATATGAAATTTAAAAAAAGAAATCAATCATAAACTCCATGTAAAACAAACATCTGCATAAGCAATCATGATCCACATATCAAGTTACTCCTCCAAATTAGAATAGGAAGCCAATAACCTTCTGGAAGAAAAATGGAATGGATTTTAAGGCAATAGAATGACCAGAAAGACAGATGATATTAAGGATGTGACAAAGTAAGCATATGTTTTTTTTTCTAACAAGGAAAACAAAACAAAATTAAAGCATTTAGAAATTCTAGATGGAACCAAAAAAATATTGTAAAAATATGAAGGAAGCTAAAATGGATCATGATTTTGAGAACTCAGAGGAGAGTAGTAAATGAGAATAGATTAGGCCATTCTCCTATGGATGCCAGTGGGATTCAATGGCTTTGTAGAAAAGGAGAAATAATTGCATCATACCTCTTAAGGCTATTGTAATGGATATTTACATAGACATACAAATTTAATTTTAATGTATCATTTTTCAACTTTTAAAATCAGTCTATATAATGTCTAGAAGACTAAATTATTAACACAAAACAGACTGTAAGTGGAATCTACACTGGGGAGATTAACTAAGATGTGAAGAAGAGAACAAAGACCATTTCATGCACTTTGCTTGCCCTGAACTTTTGAGAAAAACGTATCTCCATAAAATATAGGATGATATTTTGCTGGGTAAAGTACAGGCTGGAGTTAGAAAAATTACCCTATTAAATTATACTTTAAATCATAAAAAACAATGTAGCATATGGTAGAAAGCATTGATTTCTATGTTTCTTGAAAACTTGAATTTCTTTGGAAGTGACTCAGAGAATCTTATGGACTGAATGTTTGTGTGCTCCCAAAATTCATATGTTGAAGTCCTAACCCTTGGTGTAGCTGTATTTGGAGATGAAGTCTCTAAATAAATAATTAAGGTTAAACGAGGTCATAAGGGTGAGGCCCTGATCCTATGGGACTGACGCCCTTATGAGAAGAGACAGCAAGGCAAGCTCTCTCACTTTCTCTCTGCACGTATCCCAAGGAAGGGCCATGTGAGGACACAGCGAGAAGCTGGTCATCTGCAAGACAGAAAGAGAGCTTCGCCAGAAACCAAATCCACCAGAACCTTGATTTTGTACTTCTAGTCTCCAGAACTATGAAAAAATAAATTTATATTATTTAAACCACTCAGTCTATGGTATTTTGTCATGGCAGCCTGAACCGACTAAGGTGGAGACCAACAGTGGACTTAAAGAGGAGACAGAGAGAAGCTAAATGCCCATGTTTCCAGTTCAGTCATATCAGCTCCACATTTATTTGTTTTATTAGAGTTTTCCTTATGAAAGAAAAGAGTTCTAAGTCACAAACCTTCAGTCCTGAAGGAAGTGCATATCAAAACCCTCTAAATGCTAAATAAATCTTGTTTCCCATTCTCAACAACTAATGATCTCCCTTCATGCCACCATTTTTATACATTGTTTGACATCTTGTTTTAAAATAAATTCTAAGTTACATAAAAGTTTTTAAATAGTTACAAAGAACTCCCTTATATCCATCAGCCACGTTCAACAATTATTAACATTTTGCCAAAATTTCTCACTCTTGCTCTTTCTCTCTTTCTCCTTCCCTTTCTCTTTTCATATATAAGATAAATAATATAGACATATAAATCTAAACCTTTGGGATTAAGTGCAAATACCATACTTCTTTATCCCTTAAATACTTTAATATGAATTTCCTAAGAACAAGTACATTCTCTTTTATAACCACCTTCATAACACTGTTTGAGCTTTTTTCTTTCTCTACTACTTTTATATAGTTTCTCTTGATTGTATTTGGTTAGTTTTGTCATATCCATAAATATATACCAGGATTCTAATTGAGGTTAGCTAGGAAGAATAGGAAAGGACAGGTGTTTCCAGAAGAAAACACAGAATTTGGTTGCCATGGTAGGATTATGAAAATGCTTTTGATGAAAATTCAAGCAAAAATGAACATATGTGGTCTTCTCCATTTAGAGTTGTATGGAAAGCTGTGTATGTTATCTGCTTTTAGATGAAACAATAGCCTGTGCATTGTCATATCATACACAAATAACTCGTCATTTTATTTTGTTTTCCTTGTTCTGCCTTCTAGTTCTTCGTGAAAGATATCCAAAAACTGATCTTCACTGAAAACAACACTAAAATCAAGCAGAGGATTGTTTTGGCAAAACATATTGAACTGATAAAAGACTAATTAGTATATTTGAGTTCAGACCTCAGGACATTTTCTTCAAATGTTTTCATTTTTATTCATAATTTAAAAGGTACCTTTCTTTTATTTTGAAATATATGCTTGTTTTGGAAGAAAACTCTGGCAATATGTCAAGGAATAAGTTATCGCTAAATGATTTAAATAGTGTTTACCAAGCATCTTTGGCAACTATTTTCCTCTCTTAGAACTACACAATGTAGCCAACATAATTTATGAAGATATCCAGTCTTAAACAGAGATGTTATGATTTGGAAGTAGATTATATTTTAAAAGTACCTTTCTATCTCTTACTTTTGACTTTTTGGTAGTATAAGTCAAAACAAAACATCCATAAAACACTAGTCTGTTCCTTTCATCTCTTAAGGTTCTGTGCTCTATTAAACTGCTATGGGTGTTTTGTATAACAGCTGTACACACATTAACTCATGGATACAGTAAGAAGCTGAGAATTTTTGAGTTGCACAATTGGGATGTAAGGAGATTCTTCAAAGACTTAGTCACAGTTCAGAGACTGAGGAATTAATACTATCTCAAAGAGAAGAAAAGAAATAAGGCCCATTTTTCTTTAAAATTAAATTGACCTTACCATTAGAATAGGTAAAATTGTATCATATCAATTATTAATCTACAAGATGTTAGAGAATGTGTTAAAAAAAAAACAAACAAACAATGTAACGTGGGAACGAAACATACTTACTTTATGCCTAGAGACTTGGCAGGAATGGTGATAGTAACCTTGTCCCTCACTGTCTTCCCTTGCCCAAACCACTTCCTCACCAGCCACTGATTAGAAATTCTACCAATGGAGACATATTCCTTTGTGTAAGACCCACCATGTTTGTGAGAGGTCATAGTTTTTATGCCATCAACATTAGTGACCACAGAGTTAGGCTCACAATCAATGTTGTTCAAATGTTTTCAAATATGGAAAGAAGAAAGAAAAGTCAATAAGCCGAAGTCAAAGTCCTACTTACTGAGACCAAACCTTTTGGGCTTCGTCATGGGACTTCTGCCTCATACAGTTATTATTGTGAAGCTATCACAATGTAAAGAGAACAAAATAAATAGCACATTGTGTAGAACATTCCTCCTCCACACCAAAGAAGTAAGACAGGATATTGGTATGTGTAAGTACAAATTCTTTTATGTCAACAATAAACCAAAACTCACCTATCACTTTTCTATATATGATAGTTCGCACGTAGGTGTCACACATTGACCACTCTAAATCTATCTTTCAGATGTGCTTTTTTGTTAAATAAATAAATCGAGGAATGACATGTCTAAATCTATCTTTCAAAGTACATTTTGTTTTACTTTTTCAGAGGGTGGCCCAAAGAGGCCCCAACTCGCCAGACTGTAGGGTGGAGGATGACACACACGATAGCTTTCTGTGACCTCTGTTCTGGATTAAAGCAGGTAACCTGATGCTGAGGTTAAGAGACTGGGAACTGCCCACACTCCTACCTCTGCCCCTTGGGAGAGGCTGGAGGCTAAGGGTGCAGCTGCTGATCCCAGGAAAGGGAAATGCCCAGCTGCATTTCTCTGATCGTCAGGCTATTGGCATGAGGCTGTTGTTCACCTCAACTGAAGCCAATTCCTGTCCCAGAAACCCTGGGCATTGTTGCACCCAGAGGCTCTCATTCACCCAACGGATTGTCCAGGCCTGAAATGCACCACCTCCCCACACTCCAAAATTAAGGAAGTAAGAGCATTTTTCAGATCTCAGAAATTTAACCCTTCTTACAGTCTCCAAGTCTATTATTCTGCTTCCAGACACATTACTTTCAATTACATAATTTCATAAACATCCACTATGAAAATTAAATAGGGGCTGTCTATAGTTGTTCAATCACTGGATTCAATTTTTTGGAGTTCTGTTAATCCTAATGCTTCTGACAATCTCTGCTACAATATGAAAAAATGTTTAAATATTTTACAGGCGGTAGTATCTGATCAATAATCATTCATTTAACACTTTCAGATAAATTCAAGAAAGTATTCTTGTGTCATTTCTGTTAGAATAACTATTATTATAGTTATATTAATTCTTAAATCCTGACATTTTGAAGGTGTTTGGTCTTCACATCATATTTTGTTACTGTATTTTCTATGATTATATGGTATTTTGACATATTTGTATAATAAATGTAATTTTTAGGTGAGAAAATCTGGTGTCAACATATATTTTACACTGTAGATGAAATTTCAACTAGAATAATATGTTACAATGATACCTGTTCAGTGTACCCTTCCTAAATTTGAATCTTAAAACCATTATTACCACATGTTAAAAAGAAAGTCATTTAAATTATGAAAAGAATTTACTAAATAACACTCAAATAACTTACTAAAGACATTTTTAATGAAACTAATCTTTAAAATTTTCACTTAATGTAGGTTTCAGAAAGGTAGCATAATAACCTTTTCATAACATATATTTTGTTTCATTACGTGTAATCTCACCTTAAAGTTTGTGGACATTCAGTGTTTCAACAATTGCCATTATTATGTGTTGCCCTTTACAAACTTTTTAAATTTTTGAGTAAGTTAAATATCAGTAATTTAAAAAGAGCTATTCTGCCACCTTGTGTTCTGTAAAACCAGGGTAGCTGCTTGCGTCTGGGAAATTGCCAGGACTTTCTTGTCAACTTAAAAGTTGTAACTCTGAATCAGAATTCTAGAAGAATCAGCTCTACCCCTCCCCCTGTTTGTTTTTTGTTCCCAAGTTTGCATGAACTAATCACGGAAGCTGGTAACTTAATCTGTACCTGTGCCAGAGTTAGGACTCATTCCTCAGGATTTCTAACATTCATAAAGCCAAATTACAAAACTTTCATTGAAACCATATGCTATCTTGTTTGAAATTTTATTTTATTTTATATCTATATTATATATAGATATATTTTAGTTTGATATGTATTTGTACATCCGGACTATTGAATTGGAAACTTTATGAGGTACGAAAAGTTGCATGTGTTTTTTTTTAACTCTGATTGTGAATAGAAGCAAACCTTCGAACCTGTGTAAAGTTATCACCCACAGGATTAGAAAACAAACAAGAATCTGTTAATAACAAAGAAATAATCATTAACCTGATTGACGTGTCTCTAGTCTTACAGTGGAAAGTGCTAGGAATACACAATACATTGTTTCAAGGTTTCCAATTTGTCATTCTTCCCTAGAAAGAGAATAGAAGAAGAAATGCTGTAAAAGTTGGCCTCAACTTCTTGAGTTTGTCCTTTTCTTGATATGTGGATTACTGAACTCTTTGTATCATTCTGTTCCTCTTGTGGGTTTATTGTCAAATGGAGGATATAAATTAGTCTTCATAAGTCCGAATTTTGGAAGCCCATGGAAAGGCTTCTTCAGAAAGTTACATATATGGTTGTTGGGGTGGGGAAAGGCCATCATTTTTTATCAGATTCTCAAAGGGGTTCATGCCCTCCCTTCCCGAAGAATAAAAATCATCACGAAAAAAAAAAAAAATCCAATTTGATGTGCACAACTCTAATCCCTGCGAGCAAATCTTAAGCGTTTAGATGGTATGCTACTGCCATCTTGTGTCTGGCAAGTGTTTCTTTCAGTTTCCGTCTAGAGTCCTAGTGGTGTGATCAATACAGAAACATCCTGAATCCAACCTACAGGGCTCTGGAGGGATGTAAGAGAACAAAACGTAGGAAAATAGTGAACTTCAAGCTATGGGTCCCTTAAAGCATCATTAGAATTCCACTGTAGAAGAGCTGTAATAAAGTATAGGGCTACTCATAATTAAAGATTTGTCCTTAAAATGACTCTTTTGTACTTGGCGCAGAAATTATTAATAGAACTGGCAAGAATCTCATAAGAGAGGACATCTAGATAGTAACTTTTCTACAACTAAAGACAAGTTAATATCACTGCCTCACTGGGATGCTCAAGGAATTTTCAAATCTTGGATCCTTAAGGTTTTCTCTAAGTTTCTGGGTATTCATCCAACATGAACAAAACTTCAAAACTTTCTAATGTTTAGGCATTTCAACTTGAAATAAATTTAAAGACACAAGCACAAAAAGGTATGGTAGTAGGCAAAAATCAAGAGTTTTTCGGCATTGTGATTTCTTGGTTATTTGGCCAAATTGTATGCATTGATTTCAGATAAAATTTAAGAATTAAAATTACTTTTTGTACCTAAGTGTTCACAAAGTGATTTTAGTTCTTAAATATTCTCAAAATTTAAGAAATATAAGATTAATCAAGGACAGCATTAGAAAACACACAAATTCCAGTGCTAACTTACCAATCCTGCACAAACTTTTAAATATTATCAACTTGCCAACTGCCAAGCTGGCAACCACTCTTGAGTAAAAAGTGTATTCTGGGGCCCAATGGAGAGATAAACTATTAAATAGTTTATAAACTATTGGAGGTATTGATATTTCTAGCCAACACATAATTTCTATTTAAGAGGGAGTTTGAAGCAGCTTTTTGGTTAAGAAGGGATTTGGGGGCTGGTTTTGAGCTGATTCTGAATAGCAAGGACAGGAATTTGTTGTCTTTGTGGGGAGGGACAGGGATTTGTTGGCTTTGTGTCACTCAATTCTGCTGCTGCCAGATTGCAAACTGCTCTTCAAGAGGAGAATTTGGTCCCATGATTTGGCACTACAGTGTAAAAAAAAATTTTAAAAGCAGGAATAATTAGTATAAAAATAAACACAAATAAAATCGTCATCTCAGAATAAATTTCCTTCACGTTATATTTCTATCTGGTGGAAGGTGGTGGGGGGCCGGGGAGGTTAAGAAAGATGAGTTTAATTCAGATTCTCTAATTGAAAAGTATTACTTATATTATCTGGATCAATTCACCTTTGTTTTAGTCTTTGATGCTACAGCTGGCTTTCTATACATGATAGGATTTCCCAAGGCATCTAAGATGTATCTCTAATAGGAACCTCAGTTATTAATAAAATAAAACATGCAGGTCTCCAGGCTGTTTCTGAGCCACTCAGTTTCTTCTAGTAACAAACATCTCTGAAGTCAGTGCCCGGTACCTATTTTTTGGAATCTCTTGCTCCAGGGCAGGCTAGCTCTCCAAATTGGCAGAACTGTTGTTGGAATACTGCATTGTTCTGGGTTTGCCCATCTGATATGCCTATCCCAGAGGAAGAGCTGCAGGAACTGATAGAAGTTTGGAGAACCATGTTTCCTTCCACTTCATGCTTCTTGACCAATTAAAACAAAGCACAGAAGTGGAAAAATCAATAATCGCGTAACAAAAGAGCTCGGGAATAAAAATTTTTCATTTTGGACAGCGGAAACTTGATTTTGATACATCCTCCTCAAAATTTGCTTAGAAATCACAAAAACAGAACTGGCAAAAGACCTCAGAAGGACACGTGAGCAGCTTCCGGCCAGTCACATATGGACACACCTGACCGACAGCATAGATGACGTTCTCTTTGGCAATCTTTCCAGCTCTCTCACTCCAGTGGCGGCTGGTCTCTCCCCTTCTCTTCCTGATCACCCGGTTCTGTGGTTACAGCATTCTCTCTTCTCCCACTGATACTGGCTGGACTTTGACTTGAAACGTTTTCTGTGCCTACAATGACCTCTGATGTTGAACTGTTACATCCTTCCAGTGACACGGTTCCCAGTGAACTTCCAGTGGCTGCTGCCCCTCCTTTGCCCTGATGGGTGACAATCCCTTCTCAAGACCAGTACTTCCCTTGTATCAACGCCCTGAACACCAGCCTTGCAAAAAAACCCATAAACTTCTCAAGGACTCTTTCAGCCGCCTCTCTTGAGGACGTTTGGATGTTTTCCCAGGGACTTGACCAGGTTACATTGACCAACACCATAAAGTGCCATATCCAAAGTGCCCATCCCTCTACTATCAATGCTATCCTGTGGCCAGGATCAAGTCTAGGCAGGTCAATTGCTTGCCAACTGAAAGCACCTTGGAGAGATTGAAATAACCTTTGACCCCACCCTGTGTGGGAGAGTCAAGCCTGCAGTCCAAATAGAAAGGTCAGTTCCAGTGTTGTCTGCAGTGTTTCTCCTGGGAGGGTCATTAATTTTTCATGGAGATCTTAGTGGCTCCTATTCCTGTGCTGAAGTCCGTAAAGTTTATATGCAAAACAAGCCTGCCCCGTGGGACATTTTCTTCACTTAAAATGTATAACTATAAACATGAATTATACAATTGTACTTTTCCCTGAATTTTGAAAGTCGGGTTAAGGAGTGATTTTTCCTTAAATATGTCTCGTACTCATTCCAAAGTAGTTGAATGCACATAGATATTTTCTAACCACCCTGTGTTTTTAAAGAAAATGTCTTTTGTTGTTACTTATTTACCAAAAACCACATTTTATGACTTCACGTCATCTTCATCCTTTAAATCTGACAAGAATTTGGTTCTTTCAGATTGATCTCAATATATTTCTGACTGTGGTAATGTCAAAAGCCAATATTGATTTCTTTAAAAAAAATCAAAGAAAATATTTATTCTCTGTTCCCATAAAATAATTTTTAAAAATCTCTTCTCTCCTGAACAAGTGTTTAAAAAAATATTAAATAAGAGCAAGTATTTCTACCCTTATATATGACTATACTTTAAAAGCTTCAATGAAGTCGAACTTTTCTCATTGTCATCTGTTAAGAACGTATCTTGCAAATTGATGTATTGTCATTTACCACCCATTTATGTAATTCTGTGTAAAGGTTTATATGTGTTTATTTTGGCAGTAGAGTGTTTGCATACTTTTGAAATTTTTGAAAGGAAGCATAATAGTTGATTTCTCTGAAATGAACAAGCTAGACGCCCAACATGGCCCACTTCTCTGTTAATAAAGTAAGAAACTCAAGCATGTTTTGAAGAGCATTCTAAGGGAGAAGATACATATTTAAGTGTCACTGTCTTACATTCCAACCCCATGAATTCATTCAACTGGCTGCATATCCATGTAGATATTTTTATAGTTACAAATCATTTATTTGTCATTCTGAAATCCAAGAAACTGAAAGTAATTTATTTGTTTGTTTAATAATTCATTTGATGGCAAAATCTGAGGTAAAGCTATGCATAGTCTTTGTTTATTTTATCCAAATTAGTGCCTACATTTCACTGCAGAGATATTAATTAGTATAGTTGATAACAAGATAAAGGCATATGTATCATATAATCTTTCTAAATCTAAAATTTCTGAACTTTGAAATATATGTGGTCCTAAGGTTTTTAAATAAGAGATTTGGACCTATACTGAATAACACTTCTGAAAGGAAAAGTGTCCTCAAAGAAAGAGGTCATTAAACTCACTGGGTCCCCTGACTGATAATAAAGTGAGCTTGAAACACCTTGCTGTTTAGGGGCAAGGTAGGGTCTAGAGATGATAAAAGGAGTGGAAAGAAAAGAGAGAAATAGTCTACAGGCAACAAACACTGCCTACATCAAGTTTTGGGACAAATTCAAAAGATACTTCTCCAGATGATTATCTAAGAAGCCAAAGTAAGAAGCTTTTCTCCTGAATTCTTCCATCGCTCTAACTGGATAATGCCCTACTTCGGTACGTAGATCTTACTGCATTTTTGTTTTCAGTATTCAGAGGGAGAGAGTGGACTCCACTGCTTTTACAACCTTTAAAAATACAACCGTGCTTTATCATATTTATTAATCCATTTGAATTAACTGTTTTCCTGAACAAATTCCAAGGATACAGTTTGAGAAACTTCAGGAATTCCTTTAGAATTGCCAGATATAAAGTTTCCCATGTAAAAATCATTTTTTATAATAGTACGGATGTTATAGTAAGGAAAAAAACAAGTTATTAAAGTCTATAATGGTGGAAAACTTGATGGCTATAAAACAATACTTTTGAAATTAACTTAAATATCTGAAAATTTCACCAAATGCCTATTTTCATTTCTTATGTATTATATATGTCATGTACCATATATACTTGAAATGCCATTTGAATAATTAACTTCTTTCTGTTAGATACACATTTGAAATATAAAATGAATAAGTTGATTAAAATCAGTAAATAACATTATAAATTATTCTAAGTTGTACAGAATCTACAAATATTCTGATATATTATTTGATATTTGCCAAAGCCTTAAGCATATATTATTAATAACTATTTTAAGAAATTGAAGCATTTTCTTATGCCTTGTTCCTCAAACATTTTCTAATTGCTGGTTTTAGTGGGAAGTTTCATATCATATATAAACTCCCTATCACATGTAAAAACTCCTGTAAGAAATAAAAAATTCACCATAACTTGGAATTCTATAATATAGCCAATTTACCAATAACTTGAGACAGATGTTTTAAAATTATATATAGGAAAAAGAGCCTTTCAATCACAATTTGATTGTGGACATAGAATTATAATCGAGCCTTAGTAGCACTGTGTTCCTTTTTTTCAGACATAATACTTAGGATTTGATTTGATCACATTCCCAGGAATTCAGCATGGCTCGCTGTTGAGCGGCATCTTGGATTACGCTCTTTGAAAGCTGGAAGGGGAAATGACCAACAAGAGATCTAACACAGAGCATATTTGCCATATGGCTTCTGACTGTTTGCCCTTTGAAGCTCAGGAAGAGAGATCTGAGATACTACAGCGATGTTTTCCCTTTGTCATGAAAGATTTGTCTAGGGAGACAGCAGAAGCCATGAATTTGACATGCTGGTCAAAATATAAGAAGTCTAAGCCAACAGATGGAGAAGAGAGAACCCGCAGCTGTTTCAAACGACTCCCTGAGGTGCTGGGTGTCTTTCAAAGAGGACAAATCTCAGAATAAAGCCACAAGAGTTCTTCCCATCACTAAACAGCCCTGTGGGTCGAAACTCTTGAGAGACATTCTATTTATTTAAATTCTGATAGATACTTATTCAAGCATCAAAGTTTAATCAGTAATCTTTTACATAAAAGGGATAAAATCAGTGACGTATGAAAATTGGCTAATTAAAGCTTCCCTTCTTTGACCTATTATCTTTGGAATTAATCAATAATGGTTTGTTTCTTATGTTCTATTTATTTGTTTAGATTTTTTGTCAGTTATGGGTTTGTAAAACTCTGGGATCTTTATGCTATCCTGAACCTGGGATTTTTAGCATGCATAATAAAATGTATGACATGCAACCTCCATTTGGTTAAAGTTTAACAAGCTCTGAAAATTCTATTTTGGGCCATGACTAGCAATCATTTTTTTAACAAAAAAATGAGAAATATTAATATACTCATGGACCACTTTTTTCATTCATGAGTTATTTATTTTGAGAAGGAAAGCTAGTATATTCCTAAAATGTAGAGAAAGACTTTATGAATAAAAGAATGTCAATTAGAAAATTGATCCTGGTTGGTTGGTTAGTTGGTTGTTCAGTCAGTTGGTTGATTTTGTGGTTTTTTTGTTTCGTTTTAGGCATTGCAATCATTGTCTTCCAACTATAGCTCTGTCATACTTAGATGAAAATGTTGATACTATCATATTTGAAAATTACCGTCCTGATAAAATGATAAATTGCATCATATTACAATAACATCAATATAGGTTTTTCATCACAGATAATGGCCCATTTCAAATCTAAATAATATCATTCAGTGCCATTGAATTAAAATGGTGAAATTCCTATCTAGAGGACATATGTGATGACTTTATGGTAAATTGCCATAAAGTCAACAGTGACTTGAGAGTTAAAACAATTTAGAGTACAAGTCGTGTAAGAACTAAAGATAATACACAGACTTCTTTCTAGTCTGTTTTTATCTGCTCTTTATGAAATACTGCTTATATGGAAACAAGTCAGGGTTGTAATACAATGTGTGGGAGTTTCTTTACCTGTCACCATTAGTTGCTGTAAGAGTTTCTGGGTGAGAAAGTCAGGGACGATCCAACGGTGGCGGTTCTGGAACAAGGGCAAGGAACAGCACACCAGAGGGATGGGGAGATAAAGAGGAATAAAACCAATTTGGCAGGTTCAGTCCATTTTTCTTCCTCATGACTTTTTGCTGGGCTGACTTTAGGTTATAATTTGCATTCTCAACAGAAACCAGAGAGTGGGTGGTAGCGAGACCACCGCAACTCAAGAAGGGAAGTTTTTTCTTTTATGGATAGCAATTTAAGGGTACAAGAGATCGTCACTTTTGCCATCCTTGGATGAATGTATGTGATCTAGGGAGAGAATTACTTTTAAGAACGTCAAATCTATCACCTTTCACCAACTTAATTCTTTGAAAATGTTAGAAATACAAGACTTTTTTCCCTCAAATTTCTTCTGAACTGACTTGAATTTTCCCACCCAGGGAGCAATTCAGGAAAGATTCTTGTTGCCAACATTTCACGGCTAAATTTCTCAAGCATGACCTAGGTTAGGGTAAGGTTGCTTTAGTCTTGGGATGTTTGCCCTTTTTCCATTTATGGATTTTACTTTTTTGTTTCATCTCTGCAGGAAAGCGTTTTTGTGGTGGGGGGAGGGGGAAGTGTCAAAGAGTGCCTGCTTTTTCTGGGATTGCATGGTGTCCTAACTATGAATCCATCACTGTAAGATGAAAATGCTGACAGCTAGGGTGGAAAGTCAAAGAAATAAATTAATGCTCTTGACTGATGTTCAAAGCAATGATTTCATAGGAGCGTTACGATGATTATTCCATACTACGATAAAGACCCATGCTGATGAATGACTTAATAACCTCCGGCAATCATGTAAAGTTATTTTATTAAAGATGGTGGTCTGCTGTTCTCCGTCTCTTCTGAAGACAGAATAAGGATAGAGAGGCACAAACTATACTCCTCAAAGGAGAAATATAACACATATTCTGGCTTTCTTAATTACAGTGGTTATTATGATGGAAAGTCAATTTCTGAAAAAAAGATTGTGAATGGTCTCCTTCTAGGAAGAATGTGTCACCATGGTTAGAGATGAATCTCCCATTGTGAATGAAAAATATACCTGATGAGCCAGTGAGTTCCTCACACTGGCACCTAGCATACTTACAGGACCCAAGCTTGTGACAAGAAAATTGACCTCTGTTACATTAAGGGAAATTGGTTCGTCTTCCACGTCTTCGTGTATAAAAGGACCCTGAATTTCCCATATTTATTTCAGAGTCAGGGAGCAGAAGAGTATACATCGGACATTTGTTAAATAATGCATGTATGATTCCCAATAAAATTCCCAGGTGATACCGACCAGCATGGGTTAACTCTGTCCTCTGAAATCACAGTAAAATCTGAGGTCTTTCCATCAAATTTGGTATTAAAGCACATTCCTGAGCCGTAATTTTTTCTCTACCCTTGCTCAGCCACTCCATCTCCTCCCGCTACCCTTTGTCATCCACAGCCAGCTGTGTGCATGCACTAGCAGTCAGAGGAGGAACAGGGATGCTCTTCAGGAGCCCTTACAATAGCCAACGGGTGTCCAGGAAATGTATCTATTGCCCCCACTGCATTCCAACTCCCTCCGAGAGCCGCCTTTCACCTTCTTTTGTGGAGGGAGAGATAGGTTTCCAACTCCATTCCAATCTCACTTCATCACGTGTGCCCTGGATGAAGCTATAAAATCAGACAACCACTCAAGAGAAGTGGTGTAGGCATTCATTTTGGGCTGGTTTCCGGTGGTATATTCTCAGGTTCTTGTCTCATTTCCTCTAGTTCTATGTCATAGAATTTCAAGGAGTTTCTAAAGACAATAAAGCTGAAAGTGATGAAAAGAAAACTGGGCCAGAAAAAAAGAAGAGAAAATGAGCCTTCAATATTAAAATTCTTTAAAAGGGGTTGAAGAAATTACATTCAATGGCCATTATAGTGCAGTAAGGAAATGACTTCAAGGCTGGTAAGTTCATCATAATTTGGGGGGAGAATTCCACAGTAGAGCAGGCAAAGGCAAAGCTGTGGAGCTAGAACACAGCCACCAATGCATTTGTGCCTGGGGGATGCCACTAGAGTGAAGGCCACTCATGCAGAGGTCTGTGGGACGACCACTATTGAGGCCTCTCTTTCCCTCTGCAGTGGCCCTTGCTGTCCATCACTACTCACTTCTCAGGGCATCTGAGAATTATTATAGTGACCTCGGAACATCTAACCAGGTGTTTAATTTACTCAATGGCTCTCATGAACATCACAGACCTCTCACTTGGGGCGCTAAGAAATATAAGCAATGGAGAAAAGAGTTACCATATTAGTTACTTGTTAAGAGTTACTCACAATTCAGTTGGTAAATTCTCAATTATCATTGCTTACATGTCAGCTGAACCAAACCTCCAAACCAACCTAGCCCAGCAGTCGATCCTTCCTGCCATGATAAAGCTCTACCTTGTATCAAGTTATTTATCATGGTGATCACTTGAGTCTTCCCTTCCTTTGATTCTCTTTCCTTTCTCTCTCTCTTTATTTATTTCATTCATTACTTTTTTGTCTGTCCCCCAATGTAAGACAAAATGAATTGTGTCATCTGTGATGACTGTGTTACATCATGAGCATCTGATAAATATTTGTCGAGATAAACAAAACTGAAGGTTGTAGGGGGTCACTCTGAGAGTGGGAGAAAGAAGGAAGGAGTGGAGAAATATAGTTACTCATCTGTAAAATGGGCATAATATCTGTTTCTTAAGGTTACTGTATGGACTAATTTTAATCTTGTGCCATATGAATCTGGTATATTCTATAACCTCAGTTAAATGATTGTTCATTTATTACTATTATCTGATATGATATTATTTTAATTATTTTTAATAATATGTGTATTATTGTTGTTATTACTAATAATAATCAAGTTCCTAGGTGGCCCTGGGGTAAACTTCATCTTCTGAGAATTGAAGATTGTCTTTGTCCTGCAGATGGAGTCTAAATGATGCTGATAAACCACCCACCACTTCTCCTTTGCATGTTTGTTCTTTTCCAAGTATGTTCTTGCTTATGCTGTTTACTTCTTATAATTTTTTTCAAGTTTTATTAAGGAGGCTTTTCCCTTTCTAATGGTTTTAATATTAAATTTCTAAATCTGGTTTTCAAATGAAGCTGGTTCACAAAACAGAAAACAGAACGTGTTTGCAGATGAAGCTGGTATTGGAGGGACTAATAGATAAAAATTATTTTTTCAACATGGGAACTCCACAAATTTGTGGTATCTGGGGACAAATGATTCTAGTATATTTTGTAGCAGGGAAATCAATTCAGTTCATATGGGAGATAGATTTGGTTTTGGATGTTCCTCCATGGAATTAATAATAAACCCTGTTTCAAATAATGAGAGAAAAACAGGAAATGGAAGAAAAGAATCTCCAATCCGTGAGGTATAACTGTTTTGGATAATAATTCTTGTCAAATTTTTTCTATGATTGTGAAAGTAAAATATCACATTTAGGTTGTTTTATGAATGGAAAAATAGGAACATTCATTTTACTCCGGATAATTGACATTAAGTTGTCTACATATTATTAGAAGTAGCATTTGCCCATTAATACTAAACCATAACACCAAAACCGTAATGTTCAGTTTTAACAGATTGATTTTGACATTCTAATAAATATCCAACATACAGGCAATTGGATATTCTGATTTCTGCCCAAGGGAATAATTAGAACTTAAATATACATTTCAGAGTCATTAATTTTTAAGTAGTATTTAATTAAAATCATAAGACCAGATGAAATTACTTAGGGAAAGAATAGAAATGCATAGATGCATTTTGTTATTTGTTCTTAGTTGTCGATCATTAAATAAAAATATATAATCAGTCCAAGTAACTGGTGATCAGTTTCATCATCGACGAGGAATAAACTACTATGGAAACCACAGGGTAACAGTATTAGACGAGTGAAACCTTTTTGGGATCAAGTAGAGAACATTGGTCTGTTGAGATGAAGCAATGCCCCAAAATGTTAGCAGTGATTTAAGAGCCTGATATTCCTTGTTGAAACCAAACTTAAATATAATACACGGTTGTTTTTCCCATTTATTCAAATGGACTTGCCTAGGAGAAAAAAAGAAAAAATGAACTTTTCATGTTGTGCTTCCCTCAAATTAGGTTAATTCTAGAATAGCTTTATGTTTTACTAGTTCACACTCTACTTCGAATGAAAAGATACAACTATATAACTTTAGGACTCTATGTTCTGACCTTTTACTCTAGCCTGACTTCCTTCCCAACTGTTTTTTCTTTTTTTTTTTTTCCAGATTAACAGTTTTAGCGTATTTCCAGAAGGGGGTCAACATTCTCTACTTAATGTGCAACAAAATGCCAATAGATTTTATTTTCTTATAACAGCAACAACAAAAAAGATATCCCTAAATACACATGCATAAAAATTCTAAAATAAATGGAAATGTTAAAGAAGCAAGACCAGTCAATTGAAAAACCTTTTGCTGTTGTTGTTTTGAAATATTTCTTTCTTGGATCTTTTGGTACTATTTTACTTTGTATGGAAAGACAGTGTGACTTTTCGTTAGTAGATAGTCATGGTAGAAAAATCGTAGTAGTAGAAAAGAGTGTATTTAGGTATCTCAGGGTTCAACTGACAATTGGTGAGGTTAGCCAGGAAACACAGACATGAAGCTTTCAAAGGTCACAACATGGAGCAAAGATAAGCCCAATGTAACATGGAGGTTGTGGTCTTGAGGGCACCTCTACTCATCTGAACACATTTTATTCAGGTCCTTCAAATTTTTAGGCCTCAGCCTCATTTGTAAAATATGGGTAAATGAATTCAAAGGCTAATTTCATCTTAAATTGTCTCCAAATTTAAGAAGTGCTATCACAGAAAGTTAAGGATCTGTCATAACTCCATTCCCATCTGAGGTTGTAAACAATTACCTGCACATTCATTTAATACATACCATGTTGTTGTGGTTGGGGTGGTTTACCAGACCACAATTCTCACCCCATCCCTTCAATTTAATATGGCTGAGTCAAGGGAGGGTAGCTCCTTAAACCATGTTTATTTTACTCAGGAATCCAAATGTGGGCAGTGCTTAGAGACAATAGCTTTTCTCTGCTACACTCAGAATGAGCCGTGGTGATTACAAAGCTGAGGTTAAGAATTATCTGAAGGTTTGCTCACTCACGTTTTTGACAATTGATGATCACTCCCTGTTGGGATTTTGTTTGGCACTACCAACCAGAAAGGCTACATGTAGCTGTTGTGCTTCCTCACAAAATGGTAGCTGAGTTTCAGAAACAAATGTTCTGAGAAAGAAAGAGAGAGAGAGATGAAGGAGAGAGATAGAGAGAGAGAGACAGAGAGAGTAGACAGAAGCCTTAGAAGTCACACAATGTCACATCCACTGCATTCTATTCATCAAGGCAGTCACAAGTTCTGCCAAAATTCAAGGGGATAGAAGATAGACCCTACATCTTTATTAGAAGAGGCAAAATTCTGTGAGAGCATACAGGAAATACAATCTACCAAGATACAGTTCCAAAGAGGCATTTTGTTGTTATTGAGATGAGGAAACCCAATACCACTGAGGGGTATAGTTGATGCTTTTGGGGGTAGAGTTTAGAGAGATTTCAAGTAATCATGTCTAGGTTTGGTCAGGAGAGATGACTAGATAGATAATGATCTTTACGATCTCCCTAGAATAAGTGGTATAGTCAGGGGTTATATATAAGTTTCCAAGTACCCAGCAACAAAGCACAGAGGATGTGAACAACAAAACGCCTCTAGGGAGGCACAATATGGAAAAAGGTTGCATAGCAGGGAGCATGTGGGACCATGAACTCCAGTGATGGGGACCAGAATGCTTACCACATAGCAGATGAAGCTAGTCCTGGTTCGTTCAAGGAGCAGACCAGAAAGCTCCCTCTTAGCATAGACCAGCAAGATTCAGTAGATCAGAAAACACTGCTATCTAGGCTTTCCCTTTCTATATGCATAGGGAGAAGAAGGAACAAGGGGAAGAAAATATGAACTCCCAGGCTGTTGCTCAAAGAAGGCCGATACACCCAAAAAGTACTACATAAACCAGAATGCACTGTGATTCTATTAACTTCAGCTTCCCGTGACCAGTCATAAAGCAGCTGTTAATGAGGAAGAGCAGATGGGTTACGGTAAATTAAGAAAAACGTTTTGCCCATCTGAGCGCATGCCCATCTAGCAAATTTGTGAGCCCCTCCTCTTATAGAATGTTTGGAAGCTGACCCCGAAAGAACCAATTTAGCTAATGTAAAGGAAGAACGTCTTCTCTTTACAAAATTGAGGTCCAAAGAGTTCAAATGGACTGCTTGTAAGTCGCGGAGTAGAAATGGTTATTCAGAATGCGCAACGTTCAGTTCAGAGCTTTCCCTGCCACACCATACCTCCTGTCTGCAGTGAGACTGTCTTCTTTCTTTCCGGTGGATGTCAATGTGGAAAGGAGATGGAAAGGGGGAGGCTAGATCAAAGATGTGAAAGCCCCAGAACTCTAATTGGCGAATGCTAATTAATCATTGACTATAATGGCCTCAGAAATAAGCACTCATTCTTCCCCAACTACATGGAATCATTACAGGATGTTACTCAGTCAGCTGAAAAAAGTGAAAGTCCATCTAGCATCATTTCACTGTTGGAGGCTAATTATGCAGAAGTGAAAATCTTCCTCAGCAGTACTAGCCACTAGTAAAATCATCTAAATGAGCTCAACAACATTATACTAGATTACCTTTTTCAGAATAATGACACCACTTATGCCTGCCATTTTCAGGAGGCTACCTTTTGGAATGTTTTGCAGTACTTGACATCATCCTCAAAGTGGGAGAAAATAGGAAGAATAATGAGAATTACAGTTTTGATATCTTCGTTTTACTCTAGCCAGTTACGCTTTCTTTCCCAAAGTGATAATAGCATTGCTTTATATGACAGACATTTTATTTTCTAGTTTAACTCATTTTGTAACATTCTACATTACTTTATTATTTTGAAAATTGCAGAATTGTGTATATTCTTCTTAGGCATATTTTCCAGGCTGTAATCCTTTCTTCATTTAGCATAATTAGAAGTCTGGTATAAAGGATTACTTTTTAAAATATGACTTAAAATATAAAGTATGTAGCAGGGCAGTTTATAAGTAGGATATCTCATTTGTATGCACAAGTAAATATTTTCATGGTGAAGTCAGATTCATTTGCATAATCAGAGCTCTATTTGCATTTATAAATATAGGTTTCAAACACCCAACATAATTAAATTACATAAACACATATGCTAAATATAATACACTGTAGTTCTTAGATTCTTCTCTGGGTAAAATATCAAGAATGAATGAGCTCATTAGTTCCACAATAAGCAATTCTTCCCTCTCAAAGTATCTTATTTTGAAGTAACTCTCCCTTGATCCTTGAAATCTATTGAAATGGGAATAGACACAGAACTTAAAAAGCAATATTTTTGAATGGCAATATCACACAAAATATTCACTTTAATTATAACACAGGCACAATAAAATTGTATGTTGTTGTTTCTAAGAATGATTTTCAATTCCCTCCAAGAAAGTTATATAGAAACATAATAAGAAGCTGCTGATATTGATGCTAATTCATCGTAACTACTCCCAGACAGCAAGGGTAATTTTTGAAAGAGGTTGTAATTCTCTTAGACCATGGAATCAATTTTTAGGTGGAATCATAGTGTCTCTATCAGTCCTAAATTTCTCTACTTTGTCAGGAAGCTCTTCTCATTTTCTCAAATGTGGTATTTTAGGCAGTAACCATTATTGAATACACAGAAGGAGGAAACTGGCTTATCAATGGGGATAATTTTTAAAATGTGACTAAATGTAAATTTTAGAAAATAGCTTTTCTCAATCATAACTTTTCATTAGTAGTATCTTTCAAAAATTACCTTTAAAAAATTAAGGTTTAAAAGTCCCTCTATAGTAATTTGATCACTTTTTAAGAGCTCAGAAATGATCATACTATTAAGGCCTTGGAAATAGTTTCATAAATTTATGCTTAACATTTTTTCTTTATCCTTTTCTAATACAATTTCTGGGATAAGTGACTTTCTCAGGTTCTCATTGAATGATACATATTGTTTGAATAAATATATTCAGAAGTCCTCCAGAACAAGTAATTGTGAAATTTAATAAGGCTTACTTGGGCCCCTCAAAGCATGATTTTCTTCAGAATGTTTTCTTATTTTTTCAGACTGTAAGCAATGGACATTTTGTATCTATATTTATATTTATATATGCATATTAAGATGAACATTTTACTTATGTAGATAGTATAAATTCATTGGTATCATTATATATTATTATTTTGTATATATAATAGTATAAATTGATTGCTATCATTCTCTATAAAATACTAAAAATTCTACTCGGCTTACCAGATTCATTCACCAAGCAATCATTCTGTCATCATAAATTTGGTAGCATTCACTGTATGCTGTGGAGAACACACAGGAGTTAGAAATCACAGGACCTGCTTCAAGGACACTGAAACTTGGTTGTGAAGATACATGCACAAAATGACCTATTCTTTCCAAGATATTGTATCAAGATCTTAAGCTGTACTTCCCAACAAATGCAAAGAAGTGATCAGATGTGAATGACACACTTAAAAAGGTGGATTTGGGGATCACTTTCTTTGTCATACAGAAGCACAAATTGGCAGAGAAAGAGGACAAGTGTTTTAGACGGGAGGAATGATCTCACCAAAGGTAGAGAGATTAGGACACTGGGCAGAAGTCAAAAAACAGTCAGAAGCTGCTATAAACTTGCTAAAACAGGAGTAGAAATTGAGAACATGCACCACAAAAAAAAAAAAATAGAGCCATGCCTGCTGACCGTCATGCTGAAAATCATCACACAAGGCAACTTTGCTGGATTGACCAACCTTATGTAACCACAGGGTGGCTATAGCCCGGTCATGTACCTCATTATTCTTCTCACATGACCGCATGCATATCCCACCATTGTGGAAAACTCTGTGAGACACCATTTTGTCCTCATCCCAGAATTAGAGTCATAAGAACAACAACAATGACAAAAAGTCATGCTGCATCTAATTATCCTCATCAAAATGTCAAGACATAACTCTGATGTATGTTCCCCACTCTGATTTAGAATGAATGTTGTCCAAATTGTAATAATGACCCTTATATTCTGAAAAATGCCAAAGTCTGATAAGCATGAAAGAGGAGGTTGCCAGTTCCATTCCAAAGAAGATCAGGTAAAAAAGTATTGAGAGATGAGGAAAGTCTGGAAAAAAATCATTTTGGCCCAAATCGAGCTTCTCATTCAAAGAAAAAATTCTACAGTGGCCAATGGTTCTGTCTCCAAGACCTATTATGGTCACATTTAAGTTCTGGCTAGATTTCAAGCATTTCTGCTGTTCTCTAACTTTTTACTGGTCCACACTGATGGAAATTTGTGTACGAAAGGATATTTAGAGTCAGTGTGCACAAACATGGGCATCTTCCAGTCACCCATTAAAGGACAGGGTCCATTTCTGAATGCATGCTTACTATTTCCACCCAATAAAAGGAACAGAAAACATAAAAGGTCTCTTAGATCATCCTGTCAACTCTTTCTCTTAGTTCTCTCCACAGTCCAGGATGCTGTCAAATGAAGCTACCCACTTTAGGGCGTCTCCAAGGACAAAGGCAAGGAATACCTCTGGAATTTACAGAGATGCCCAGCCTGTCAGTCGGCCACAACAAAGCTCTATGATGCATGATTAAAAACGATGAAAGAAAGTAACACTGTTTATCATCACATGTCACCTCCCAGTGTTTTCTTTCTCCTAGAATTAATAAGCATAATAACACTGAATTCGGAAAAAAAGTAGTTTTTTACACATTCATATACAATGATTTCTTTCATTGCTGTTAATAAACTGGAAGGCTCATCCAGCCGAACTTGCACTATGTGTGTGTGTATGTGTGTGTGCACTTGGACTAGAGGAAAATCTCAGCATCATCTAGACCTGACAAGCCTGCTGTACTGCGCTAATGAGCCCTAACGGTTTTAACATACGTCCTCCATGACTGGACTATTTCAGACTTGTTCCATCATTGAAAAAAAATGCTCAAGTTTATGGCAGTTCTGGATGTTAGCATAGCTTGAAGTGAAATAGAGTCTGTCGATCTGTTTAGTGTCATACCTATAATCAGAATGCTGGGAATGTTTGCCCAAATCCTTGTTTCTCTTATGAATTGGAAGACTTTTCTTGCTTAAATAAAAAGAAACAGATCATGCAGCATGTTGAGTGGTGCATAACAGGCTGGTGCATAACAGAGGAGAATCCAGAGGAGTAGCCACACACATATTCCCTTCACTTCTAAGTTGGCAGGCATTGCAAGATTTGGAATCTACACCAGAAAGGAATTCCTCCCATCTCTTTCCATGGAGCTGGTTCACTGATGTTGAAGCTATGCTAAAAGTCTCATATTGCTGGCTCTGGGAAAATGCTAAAGATATCAAAAAGCACTCAAGGATTTCCTGTTAAATCCAAAATATATAAGTATTTATCCAAGTGCACCCAGTTTCCCAGTCTTGATTAATAACTGGGTAATTGAAAGTGTTCTCATCTCTAATACCTAATGCAATGGATCATTTGCAGCCTTAGCACTGTGTCTGTGAGGCATGTTAAAGCCCGTAGTGGGTTCTCAACCCTGGCTGCATGCTAGTGTCACCCAGAGAGCTCTCATCAAATACCTAAACCCAGGGTCCCATCCCCAGAGAGTCTGACTCAATTAGCCTGCAGTGGAGCCAGAAACTGGTATTTTTTATAGCTCCCCAGGAGATTCTAATGTGCAGCCAAGGTTGAAAGCTGCTGAGCAAAACCCTAAAATTAACAAGCTGAATCTGAAATGAATTATAGGTATATTAGTATCATAATATGTAACCCTTTATTAGAAGACTTTCAGGAACTTCTAGAAGAAAATTCCCCTGGCCCAGCAGGACTGCTGTCTCACTACTCTGCTTAATGTGTTCTGCATATCTCTGAAATCAGGAGCTCATTGGCATAAATGTACATGGGACAGACAGCCTAGTTCAGTGGCTAAGAGCATAGCTTTTATATTCTTGGGTTCAAATCCTTACTCCTGTGTTATTTAGTTGCATGATCTTGGTTAAGATATTTAGCGCCTCTGTCCCTCAACTTTCTCTCTGTAAAGTGGTAATAATAGCTCCAGCTGAAAAGATTACATGTCTCAATGTGCATCAAACACTTGCATCACATGAACCCTTCTCTTTCACTGAAAAAGCTTCATGTTTTTGCCAGTATTGGCAAATTGGGGGTTAGTTATACTTAGGTGTTTACTGACAGCATTGTTGCAATACTATGAAAACCGTAGTTTGCAAAACAACATTGTATTCCCAGATGTTCTGTGTACTTCTTTAGCAGTTTGGGTGATATTGAAGTGCAAACATTAGATAAACCTGAAATTTAAATTTCCATTTGTACAACAACAGGATTGATATGAAGTGTGTCTAAAGTATGCCAGTTAAGAAAAAAAAGGAAAAAATGAAAAAGAATATTGTGTAAGCATGAGCTTCACTTACATAAGCATGAGCTTCACTTAACTAGTTACTTCATTGTTTGACAAAATGTCATTTGGAAACTGTGTTGGTACATACCATCAATTCAGCTTAAACTTTGTGCTCCACTGACTCTAAAGTAGTGTCTTGTTTTTACTCTTACGGGCTTATTTTTTCCAGGAAATCTGAATAAAGATTTCAGTGATATGAAGCAGCAAAAGAAAACCTCCTTGGTATTTGAAGAAAGCGTGGTTATCCCGCCAATGAGCAGCCAAACATGAAGAACTTTAACTTACCTTTGACATGTTTTGATTTTGACTTAATTCATGTCCCTCCAAGGGAACAGTGATTTCTGATGGTGGGAACTCCTCTTTCTTCAAGGCGGGTGCTGCTTCTTTAGAGCAAGGGACAGCAAAATTTTTTCTGTGAAGCACCACACATATATGTTTTAGATTTTGTGGCTATAAGCTCTCTGTTGCAAGTACTTAACTCTGCCACTGTAGCAAGAAAGCAGCAATACACAATACACAAATAAATGACCATGTCTGGTGTGGTAGGCTGGATAACAGTTTCCAAAGATATCTACCTAGGTTCTAATACCTGGGACCTGGGACTGTTACTTTATATGGCAAAAGGAACTTTGCAGGTGTGATTAAATCAAGGATCTTGAAATAGGGAGGTTACCCTAGATTATCTGGTTGGGGCCTAAAACTATCACAAGTGTCCATATACCAGAGGTAGAGGGACATTTGACCAGAGAGAGAAGGTAAAATGACAACTGGAGCAAGATGCTCTGCTGCTGGCCCTAAAGATAGAGGAAGGGCCACATGCCAAGGAATCCCAAAAATGCTGCTCAAGTAGCTAGAAAAGGCAAAGAAAAGAATTCTCCCCAGACCCTCCAGAGGGAGCAGAGCCCTGCTAATGCCTTGACTTTGTCACAGTGAAATCGATTTTGGGCTTCTGATCTCCAGAACTGGAAAGGATTAAATGTGTGCTGTTTTAAGCCACCACATTTGTGGTACTTATAGTAGTAATAGGAAATTAACACAACTAGGTTCCAATAAAAATTTTATTTACAAAACCAGGGGGCAGGCCAGATTTTGCCAGCAGGCATAAGTTTGCCAACTCCTGTCCTATAGATCCGCCTCACACAGTTTATCCTATCATATTCCACAGGGTCTCTGTTTACACACTTGCTTTCCCCAAACCAAGGAAGGCCATGGATCCTGGAGCCGGCAGGATTAGATTTTAATTCTGGTTCTGTCCTTACTAGTTGTGTGACATCATCACTAACCTCTCTGTGTCAATATTCTCATGTTTGCAGGACGGTTGTCAGGAATAAACCAGATAATGCCTAGGAGCCCCTCACACGGTGATCAGGAGAGGACACCTGTACACAGCCAGACCCAGAATCCTGTTATTCCCTTCTACTCTTTTCATTCTGCTTTGGCATTTACTTAGCACATTGCACAATTTACTTATTATATTCACTGTCTGAATCCCAGCACTATAATAGAAGCTGTTGGAGAGGCAGGCACAGAGAAAGTACTTAAAATGTATTGAATAAATTAATGTGTATTAAATATATGTGTGTTGAATGAATGACCATCAATTCCTTTGAGAGTGAAACACTTACCTCTTGCATCTAAAAATAAGACCATTAGATAGGAATGCCAAGTCCCATTCAACAAAGTTATCTAGAATCCAAAGCAGTCTGAGAAATACATTCTAGAAAGAGAAAGATAAATTAAACAGCCTGGATGAAGAACACACAACGGACTCCAAACTGACTCCTCTACAGGACCACCTGCCCTTTCTCAGGAGGCAATGCTTTTCCAGCTGACAACTATGGCTTCTTTTACATTATCTTCATCCTCTCAGGGATTCCATAATGGAAAGAATATGTAGGGTCTCTGGAGTGTGGTGTCTCCAGCCCCTGCAGCCACATTTTCCTGGAACTTAAAGGGAGAGCATATTCCATTCTGAAAATAATTCATCGAAAATATAAGTTAGAATTTTGGAAAGCTATTTAGCATTAGTGGAATCAATTTATTTCAATGAAGAGAATTTACTAGAATGTGTTCCAATCTTGTTTTAATTCTTATATAATAACAATGAATGATTGCATTAAATGAGAAACTTGATGAGATCATTGGGAAGCATAGAAATACAAAGAAACAAGGTCTAGCCTCCGGTTAAAAGGAGTGGCTGTGCTACTATATGCAGTTTTGGAGCCCTTTCCAGCTTTATAATTTTTGAATAGCATAATAAAATTAACATTATATTCCTCATTCTGCTTGATTTTCCCCCATGAGGTAGTAGCATTTTATTTATTATTTTTGTTTTTTAAATTTTTTTTATTTCAGCATATTACGGGGGTACAAATGTTTAAGTTACACATTTAAACATGCCCCACCCGAGTCAGAGCTTCAAGCATGTCCATCCCCCAGATGGTGCACACTGAACCCATTAGGTGTGTGTATACCCATCCCCTCCTCCTCCCCCTCTCATCTGCCCGACACCCGATGAATGTTATTACTATACATGCACGTAAGTGTTGATCAGTTAATACCAATTTGATGGTGAGTACACGTGGTGCTTGTTTTCCCATTCTTGGGATACTTCACTTAGTAGAATGGGCTCCAGCTCCATCCAGGATAATACAAGAGGTACTAGATCACCACTGTTTTTTGTGACTAAGTAGAACTCCATGGTGTACATATACCATATTTTATTAATCCACTCGTGTGTTGATCGGCACTTGGGTTGTTTCCACATCTTTGCAACTATGAATTGTGCTGCTATAAATTCAAGAGAAGATGTCTTTTTTATAGAATGTCTTTTTTTTCCTTTGGGTAGATGCCCAATAATGGGATTGGTGGATCAAATGGTAGTTCTATTTGTAGCTCTTTGAGGTATCTCCATATTACTTTCCACAGAGGTTGTACTAGTTTGCAGTCCCACCAGCAGTGTATGAGTGTTCCTATCTCTCTGCACCCACACAACATATGAAAAAATGCTCAACATCTCTAATCATCAGGGAAATGCAAATCAAAACCACAATGAGATATCACTTAACTCCAGTGAAAATGGCCTTTATCAAAAACTCCCAAAACAATAAATGCTCAATTTATTTAATACATAAGCATTACACCAAGTAAATATTATAGAAACTGTCCCCATCCTCAAGGAGATTCCAAAATAGTACAAACACCTAGTGTTTCTATAGAGATTTGAAAATATCAAAGTGTTATCATACTCTCTTGTGTTATCTTGAATGATATTAAGAGGAACAAATCCACATCTACTGTAACTAGTAAAGACCACATGTCTAGAAATAAGTAAAAGAGACTACAAGGTAGATAATGCTATTGAGAGCTGTTTGCTGAATATACAACTTCTTAAAAACATTTACTTAGTAAATGCTTAAAAGAAGTGAAAATGATACTAAGATCTAAAAAGATAGATCTAAAAAGTTTGTGCATTATAAAATATATATGTCTGTCTTATAAAAATAAAACAACGCTACCACAAAAAACAGCATCCACTGCTTGCACACAAACACACACACATTGTCAAATAGCAAAGGTGTAGAGGAACAAAATAGTACATAAAGTGAACCACACTGTTCATTTAAAATCTCTTGGCTCATCCTACTTCAAGGGGACAAAAGGTAAATCATTCCATACTTAGCTCCATGGAAGAAAATGTTAACTGGGAACATGGATAAATTTTGTACATATTTGACTCCTACGCATTAAGAAAAATATTTCAGTATGGTAAGAAAACTTAGCATGAGATATACTCTCTTAAATTTTTAAGTGACAAGACAGTATTAACTATACAGTCTTAACAGTCTTAACAGTATTAACAGTTAATAGTTAACAGTATTAACTATAGGCACAATGGAAGATCTCTAAAAGCTAATCATCTTGCAAAATTGAGACTTTCTGTTCTTTGACTAGCAACTCCCCATTTCCCCCTACTCTAACCCCTGGTAACCATCATTTTACCCTCTGATTCTGTAAGTTTGACTATTTTAGATACTTCACACAAGTGGAATCAATCAATCACACAGTTTTAGGCTTCCCGTGACTGGTTTATTTCACTTAGCATGATGTCCCCGGGATCATCCATGTTGTTGCATGTGGCAGGATTTTCTTCCTTTTGAAGGCTGAATAATATTGCATTGTATGTATATACCATATTTTCTTTTATCCATTCATCCTTTAGTGGACATTTAGGTTGTTTCCACATCTTGTTTTTGCAAATAGCAATGCAGTGAACACTGGAGTACTAATATCTCCTGTAGGTTTTGATTTCAAATCTTTTGGATAAATACCTAAAAAAGGGAATACTGGGTCATATAATACGGCTATTTTTAATATTTTGAGGACACTCCCTACTGTTTTCAATAGCTGCTGCACTATTTTGCATTTCCACCAGTAGTGTACAAGAGATCCAACATCTCTACATCCTCACTAACATTTGCGGTCTTTTGATTTTTGATAACAGCCATATTAAAAAGTGTGAGGTAATATCTCATTATGGTTTTGATTTGCATTTCACTGATGATTAGTGACAATGAGCATTTTTTCTTATACCTGTTGGCCACTTATGTGTCTTTTTTTGGACAATGTCTATTCAACTCTTAGTCCCATTTTTTAATCTGGTTATTAGTTTTTGACTATTGAGTTGTAAAAGTTCCTTATATATTTTAGAAATTCATCTCTTATCGGATATATGGTTTGCAAAGATTTTATTCCATTACCTAGGTTGACTTTTCATTCTGTTAATCATTTGCTTTTATATGCAAAGCTTTAAAATAGTCCCACTTGTCTATTTTTGCTTTTCTTTCCTGCTTTTGATGTCATGTTCCTGGAATCATATTAAATGACTCCATGAATATGGCATCCCATGTCCTGAAGTCTTACAGTTTCAGGTCATACATTTAAGTCTTTAATACACTTTGAGTTGATTTTTGTGTATGATTTAAGATAAGGATCCAATTTTATTCATTTGCGTACGGATATCCAGTTGTCCCTAAGGCATTTGTTAAAGAGATTATCCTTTCCCAATTTTGCATTCTTGGGACTTTCGTCAAAGAAGATTTGAACCTATATGTGTGAATTTATTTCTGAGTTCTCTGTTCTTTTCCATTTGTCTATGTATCTGTCTTTATGCTAGTAATAAAATTGTATTTATTGTGTATAATATATTGTTTCAAAGTATACATATATTATAGAGTAAATAACTCTAGCTAATTAAAATATACGTTACCTCACATAGTTATCATTTTTGTGATGAGAACACTTTACATCCACTCTCTTACCTATTACTATAGCTTTAGAATATAGTTTAAAATTAGGAAATGTGTTGCCTCTGAGCTTTGTTCTTCTTGCTCAAGAATTTTTTAGCCCTTTGGGGCCTTTTGTGATTCTAAATAAATTTTAGAGTTGCCTTTTCTAACGCTATAGAATTTTTTTTCTAATTCTATAAAAAATAGAATTTTATAAAATTTCTTTTCTAATTCTATAAAATTTCTTACCTAATTCTATTTTTTAAAATGCCATTGAGAATTGAGAAGGATTGCATTGAATCTATAGATCACTTTGGATAGTATGGACATTTTAACAATATTAAGTCTTCCAATCCATGAATACAGGATGTCTTTCCACCCTCTTGTGTCTTATTTAATTTTTTTCATCAATGTTTTGTAGTCGTCTGTGTGCAAGTCTTTTTCCTCCTTAGTTCATTCTGAAATGTTTTGTGTTTTTTGATGCTATTGTAAATGGGATCGTTTTCCTAATTTCCTTTTTAGATAGTTTGTTGTTATTGTATGAAAACTCAAAACTGATTTGTGTATGTCGATTTTGTATCCTGCAACTTTACTAAATCTGTTTATTAATTCTAACACTTTTTTTGTGGAATCTTAGGGTTTTCAGATCAGGCCATTGAAAACAGAGACACTGTTAATTCCTTCTTTCTGATTTGGGTGCCATTTGTGTATGCATGTATGTGTGTATATATGTATGTATAATTGCTTAGGCTAGGAATTCCAGTACTATGTTGAATAAAAGTGGCAAAAGTGGGCATCCTTGCTTTTTCCTGATCTTAGAAGAAAAGCGTGCTGTTTTCCACCATAAAGTATGATGTTAGCTGTAGGCTTTTTACATATGGCCTTTATTATGTTGAGGTAATGTTTTTCTATGTATGCCTCATTTGTTAAAAATTTTTATCATAAAAGGGTGTTTAATTTGTCAAACACTTTTTATGCATCTATTGAGATGATCATGTATGTGATTTTATCATTATGTTAGTGCAGTTTTCTTAGTCCATTCAGATTGTTATAACAAAATACTGTAAATTGAGTGGCTAATTAACAGAAATTTATTTCTCTTAGTTTTGAAGGATAAGAAGCCCAAGATCAAGGGCATGGCAGACTCAGTGTTGGGGAGGGCTTTCTATATAGATAAAAGACAACACCTTCTAGCTGTATCCTCACATTATAGAAGGACAAGGTAGCTCTCTGAGGCTTTTTTTTTTTTTTTAAGGGTTCCACTCTCTGGTTCTAATCACCTCCCAAAGGCCCCACCTGCTAATTATCATCACACTGGTGATGAGGTTTTAACATATGAAGTTTGTTATGAAGTTTGGGAAAACACAAACCTTCAGATTACAGCAATGGTGTATCACGTGAATTGATTTTGGTGTGTCGTAACAGTCTTGCATCTGAGAGATAAATTTTACTTGGTCATGGTAAATAATTCTTTTAATATGCTGTTGAATTCAGCTTGCTAGTATTTTGTTAAGAATTTTTGCATTTATAACCATCAGGGATATTGGCCTATAGTTTTCTTTCTTGTGGCGTTTTAGTCTGGATTGGGTATCTGGATAATGCTGACCTCATAAAATAAGTTTGGAAGTATTTCTTTTTTTTTTTTTTTTTTTTTTTTAGACAGGGACTTACTCTCTTGCCTGGGGCGAGTGCCGTGGCGTCAGCCTAGCTCACAGCAACCTCAAACTCCTGGGCTCAAGCGATCCTACTACCTCAGCCTCCCAAGTAGCTGGGACTACAGGCATGCACCACCATGCCCGGCTAATTTTTTCTATATATTTTTAGTTGTCCGATTAATTTCTTTCTATTTTTGGTAGAGACGGGGTCTCGCTCTTGCTCAGGCTGGTCTCGAACTCCTGAGCTCAAACAATCCGCCCGCCTCGGCCTCCCAGAGTGCTAGGATTACAGGCGTGAGCCACCGCGCCCGGCCTGGAAGTATTTCTTATTCTTCAACTTTTTGAAAGAGTTTGAGAAAGATTAGTGTTAATTCATCCTTAAGTGTTTGGTAGAATTCTCCAGTGAAGCCATTTGGTGCTGGGCTCTTCTTTATTAAGAGATTCCTAAATACTGATTCAATATCCTTAATATATAAATTATATAGGCATGTTCAAACTTTCTATTTCTTCATGATTCAGTCTTGGGAGCTTGTTTCTAGGAATTTATTTTATCTAAGTTATCCTGTATGTTGGCATATATAGTAGAAGTAGCCTTTTATAATCCCTTTTATTTCTTTGGAATTAGTTGAAATATCTCTTCTTTCATTTCTGATTTATTTATCTCTTCTCTCTTTTTTCTTAGTCTAGCTGAAAGTTTTTCAATTCCGTTTACCCTTTAAAGATCTCAACACTTAGTTTTACAGATTTTTTTCTATTGTTTTCTATTTTCTATTTTGTTTATTTCTGTTCTAACTGTATTATTTCCTTTGTTCTGCTAAATTTGGGCTTAATGTGCTCTTCTTTTTAGTTCCTTGAGGTATAAAATTATGTTGTTTATTTATCGAGATCTTTCTTATTTTTAATGTAGGTATTTATCACTGTAAACTTCCTTCTCAGTACTGCTTTTGCTGCATCTCATAAGTTTTGGTATGCTGTATTTTTTTGTTGTTGTTTGAAAATATTTTATAATTTCCCTTTTGATTTCTCCTTTTACCCATTGGTTGTTCAAAAGTGTGTTTTCAAATTTCCACATACTTATGAATTTTTCCATATTCCTTCTGCTATTAATTTCTAGTTTCATGCCATTGTGGTCAGAAAAGATACTTGGTATGATTTTAATCTTCTTAAATTTGTTAAGACTTGTGTTGTGACCTAGCATGTGATTTATCCTGAAGAAATATTCATGTACACTTGAGAAGAATACATATTCTGATGCTGCTGGGTTGGATGTTCTATGTTACTACTGTTAGGTCCATTAGGTCTGTAATGTTATTCAAGTTCTCTATTTTCTTGTTGATATTCTGTCTGGAGGTTCTGTACATTATTTTAAGTGAGGTATTGAAGTCCACTGTTATTGCATGGCTATCTATGTCCACCCTCACAGTTTTATCATAAATATACAAAGCTCATTTGTTTTATATATTTAGATGCTCTGATGTTGGGTGCATATATACTTACAATCAATATATCTTCCTGGTGTATTGACCCTTTATCATTATGTAAGGTCCTCTCTTGTCTCTAGCGACAGTTTTTGAATTAAAGCCTATTTTGACTGATGTAAGTATAGTCAACATGCTCCATTTTCTTACCATTTGTATGGAATATTCTTTCCTGTCCCTTCACTTTGGCTGTGTGTGTCCTTAATTCTAAAGTCAGTTTCATGTAGATAGAGTATAGCTGGATTTTTTTTCTAAATCAATTCAGTAACTCTAAGTCTTAAGATTGGAGAGTTTAATCCATTTACATTTAAAGTAATGATTTACAGGAAAGAATTTACAATTACCATTTTGTTAATTGTTTTGTGTTTGTCTTCCAGTTCTTTTGTCCCTCTTTTTGTCTCTTGCTGTCCTCATTTGTGTTTTGTTGATGTTTGGATTGATATATGTTGATTTCTTTTTCTTCTTTTCACATGTCTCTAGTATAAGCAGATGTGGTTACTGTGGAATTTACATAAAATATCTTATAGTTATAACAGTAAATTTTTAAAAGATAACAACTTTAAGTATACGCAAAACACCACACTTCCCCCCCCCCACACACCTAATGTTATTAATTTCATAGTTTGCATTAATTTATATTGTGCATCCATTATATTTTTATAGTTATTGCTAATATTTTTGTCTTTTGATCTTTATACTAAAATTAAAAGTGATTTCCCCACCACCATTACAATAATTCAGTATTCTATATCTGTTTATATATTTACCTTTATCAATAAGTCTCATATTCTTTATGCTATTATGTTGCTGTCTAGCATTCCCACCCTGCAACTTGAAGAACTCCCTTTAACAGTTCTGTAAGGCAAGTTTAGTAGTGATAGACTTTTGTCTATCTAGCTTTTGTTAGTCTGGGAAAGTTTTTATTCTCCTTTATTTTTGAAGGATCATTTTGCCAGGTATAGTATAATTTGTTGATATATTTTTTTTTTCTTTCAGCACCTTCAATATATCATCCTACTCCTGTCTGGCCTGCAAAGTTTCTATTGAAAAATCTACTTATAGTCTTATAAAATGTCTCTTGTATGAGGCAAGTCATCTATCTCTTACTGCTTCCAAAACTCTCTTTGACTTTTGACAATTTGATTATAATGTGTCTTTTTTTTTTTTTTTTTTTTTTTTTTTGAGAGAGAGTCTCACTCCCTTGCCTGGGGCGAGTGCCGTGGCGTCAGCCTAGCTCACAGCAACCTCAAACTCCTGGGCTCAAGCAATCCTACTGTCTCAGCCTCCCAAGTAGCTGGGACTACAGGCATGCACCACCATACCCGGCTAATTTTTTTCTATATATATATATTTTAGCTGTCCAATTAATTTCTTTCTATTTTTTGGTAGAGACGGGGTCTCGCTCTTGCTCAGGCTGGTCTCGAACTCCTGAGCTCAGAACGATCCGCCCGCCTCGGCCTCCCAGAGTGCTAGGATTACAGGCGTGAGCCACCGCGCCCAGCCTATAATGTGTCTTGATATAGATTTCTTTGGGTTTATCTTTTTGCTTTCCTTTGATATTCCTGAATCTGTATGTTCATTTCCTTCCCCAGATTTGGGAAGTTCTCAACCATTACTTTTTTTTTTAACAGTTATATTTTTATGGTACATTGTTTTTTCTTTTTTTTTTTATTTCGGCATATTATGGGGGTACAGATATTTAGGTTACATATGTTGCCCTTGCCCCCCTCCCCCCAAAGTCAGAGCTTCAAGCTTGTTCCTCCCCCAGATGGTGCACATCGTACTCGTTATGTATGCATATACCCATCTCCTCCTCCCCCCTCCCACTTGCCCGACACCCAATAAATGTTATTCTTATATGTGCACTTAGGTGTTGATCAGTGAAACCAATTTGCTGGTGAGTACACGTGGTGCTTATTTTTCCATTCTTGGGATACTTCACTTAGTAGAATGGGTTCCAGCTCTATCCAGGAGAATACAAGAGGTGTTATATCACCATTGTTTTTTGTGACTAAGTAGAACTCCATGGTATACATATACCATATTTTATTAATCCACTCATGTATTGATGGGCACTTGGGTTGTTACCACATCTTTGCAATTGTGAATTGTGCCGCTATAAACATTTGAGTGCAGGTGTCTTTTTTATAGAACGTCCTTTGTTCTTTTGGGTAGATGCCCAGTAATGGGATTGCTGGATCGAATGGTAGTTCTACTTGTATCTCTTTAAGGTATCTCCATATTGCTTTCCACAGAGGTTGCACTAGTTTGCAGTCCCACCAGCAGTGTATGAGTGTTCCTATCTCTCCGCATCCACGCCAACATTTATTGTTTTGGGACTTTTTGATAAAGGCCATTCTTATTGGAGATAAGTAATATCTCATTGTGGTTTTGATTTGCATTTACCTGATGATTAGAGATGCTGAGCATTTTTTCATATGTTTTTTGGCCATTATTCTGTCTTCTTTTGAAAAGTTTCTGTTCATGTCCTTTCAACTATTACTTTTTAAAATATGCTTTCTGATATTTTTCTTCTCCTTCTAAGATTTCCATTTTACACACACACACACACACACACACACACACACACACACACACACTCCAATTGATGGTGTTTCGTAAGTCCCTTAATCTTTTTTCACTCTTTTTTCTTGCTTTTTTTTCTGTTTCCCTGACTGAATAATTTTATATGAACTGTCTATGAGTTTACTGATGCTTTCTTCTGTTTAATCTAATCTGTTGAATCCCTGTAATGAATTTTTCAGTTTAATTATTATATCTTTAGTTGCATGATTTCTGTTTGGTATGTTTTTATATTTCTTATCTCTTTGCTGCAACTCTCATTTTGTTTATGCACCATTCACCTAACTTCAGTGAGCATCTTTATGATTATTTTGAATTCTCTATTAGGTAAATCATATAACTCCATTTCATGAAGGTAGCTGGAGGTTTACTTCGTTGCTTCATTTGGAAGATCTTTGCCCAATTCTCCACCTTTCTTTATTGCCTGTGTTGCTGTCTGCACATTAGACAAAACAGCTACCTTCCCCAGTCTTCACAGATTGGCCTCATTTAGCAGATTATAACTAATCTTGGCCAGAAATTCCAGGAGCCTTCCAACTTTTGACCATTTTCAACCCACTTTCTTTGTTCTTATCATTCCCCAGGCATTTAGAGTATACCAGATGCTATCAACAATCCAAGACAAGTCAGTGAGACTAAAGCAGCCTCTAGAAAAGGTTGGATTGTTGAATGCTCTATTAAACTCTTTCTATCCCAAGACTGAAGCTAGGAGCTGGGATTTTCATCTGCTCACTCCACTTCATGCTGAATGAGGGGAATAATTTGTGATGACTAGTTCTGTGCTAGATCCAACCATCGTTTCCGTTTTCACTGGTCCCAGATGGCTATATTATACTGGATCTTGTAAGTACTCTGAGAAAGTCTGGACAGAAGCCAGTCTTCTGGGTAGCCCCTGGGAAAATTTGGGGCCTTAGATGTGTGGCCCACCACTTTCCTTCCCCTGGGAGTAGCTGGGAGTTGGGAGATTTCTCCCAATTGTATGAGGTTGTGCCGGGGGTTCTGAATATGGCAAGAGGATGTCTCAAATTTTCCTGCTATCTTCAATGTAATGACTCAATCATTACAAAAGCAATCCGTGTAACCAAAAGAATTTATACCTCTGTAATACTTTGAAATTTTAAAAAAAAGCATAAGCCGGAATTTTTTAGATAACTAAATCCATGCATAAATTTGTAAGCAAAAATGGGGACTTTTGTTGGCCAAGCAGAGCTTGAAGACAAAGCAGACATGAGACAATGAAGGGGGAGAAGCTGAACAAAAGGTCATGTGATTAAGAGCACAGGTGGAGAGGATAACCTTTGCAAGGAGGAGGGACAAGTCTTCGAGAATAAAGAGAGGAGGGATATAAAGATGTTTTTAAGTGAAGCAGTTGGAAAATGAGAAAGATTCCCCTCTAATAATCTCCATTACTTTAGGAGAGTATAAGAAGAGTTCTTGTTAGAGACAATTATCCAGCTTATGGACCTGATTCAGAGACTGACAATTTACAGAAATATTTTCCCCAAATTAAAAGTTTAATATAGTTTGTTAAAATAAAATGACAATTAAAAGTACACTTAGAAGTATTTACGTATTTATGTGATCCATCCTTAACTAGTTCATTCCAGATAGAAAAAATAACAAAGGAATGTTAAAAAAAAAAATTAAAAAATTTTAAACATTTGTTTATTAATAATATTACATTTAAATCAAAAGAAATTGAAAAAGTGGAAAGATTATGTGCACTATATTTAGCAGAGATAGCATCTTTCAATCTATACAAAATTTTATATATCAATTATAAAAGGAAATAAAAACCCCAATACAGAATGATAAAATATAATAAATATGCAATTCATTGATGTAAAAACACAAATGCTTAATCAAAATATTAAACTTATGAGTTCACTTTTGATCAAAGAATATGAATTAAAATAACTTTAGGTAAAAAAATGACTACAGTGTTTAAAAGATGATACATCATATTTGGAATTATATGGGAAAAAATGAATTGTCATTAATAAAATGCTTTTTCTGAACACTTCCAATTTTAGGGATTTACCCTAATTATGAGTGTGAACTAAGTATTATCCAGAATGTTTATTTATTTATTGTTTCAACAAGTGAAAATCTGAAAGCAATCTAAAAGCTCAAAAATGATGAATTGATTTTAACTCAACTACAAAAGAGTTACATGATAATAGTTATGTAGTCATTGAAATAACATTACAGAGAATATTTCTTTAACTGGGAAAATGCTAAATAAAAATGTAGATATTCCAATAGTATGAATATAATATTCTCAATTAAATATGTATATATCAAAACAAATATATATCTGTACAGCTATACATATATAGTCTATTACAATTCATAGTAAATAATGGTTTTGGGGTTATAGAACTAAAGCTGTTTCTTTTGTGCATATGGGATTTCTGGTGTTTTGAAATTGTTCTACAGCGAACACTTAATTAGTTTTGTCATCAGAAATAAATTCTTTCAGTGTAGTGCAAGTAAGTTCTATGCTTTCAGGCATTTCCTTAAGCCTCTGTCCTCAGCCTAAATGAAAAATGTGAAGGATGTTTGTATTGGCAGATTGAAATCTGAATTGTACATACAAAGGTAGGAAAAGGTGGAAATAATGGCCATCCAAATGCCCTGTGGGAAAGTGATAAATTGTGGCATGAAACATGCCTTCAAAGTTAATCAGGTAATTATTAGCCTAAAGAAGCAAAAGGTCAAAGTTGCATAGTTTTAGAGATAAAGCTTAAAAGACTCATTAAAAGGAAATGAACACAGGAGGTTCAGAGCTAGACCATGAGTTCCTGGTTCTTATAACTAAAAAGGTCATCTTCTGATCATTTTAGCTCATGTTCCTTCATCTAAAATGGTGAGGAAGGAAAGTTCATTACTGTCTCCCCAAAACAAGTAGAAAAGGTAATGTTGGGGGTAAAAAAGGTTTAAAATTGACTAACATTTCCTAGCTGCATTTAGTGAAATGTTCAATTTTCAAAATCAGAGAAACAAAAGTAGAATGCATAAAGATTTGAGAGGGATTGGAAAGGTGAGTTCTGTCAAAGCCACACTGAATCTTCTGGTTGACCAAATAATAGTAGTGCTAGTCACAAAAGTTAATAATCATAGCATTTGAGAAAGACAGAGAGGGAGGATGGAAGGGGACAGGTAGAAAAAATGTCACAAGGCAGAGGTCATTTCAAAAAAAGAAATGATGATTTTGGCTTGGTTTGTGTTGCTTAAGAATGTCCACATAGAAATATCCAAAAGGCACCCAGAAATTAGAGTTTACAAGAGCTATTAAGGGCAGGTAATAACAAATTGGAAATCAGCTACACCAACCTGATCACTGAAGCAATGAGAGTGAATAGGGTAAGTGTGAAAAAGAGAAGAAAAAGGTGTAAAAACAGATTGCCCTAAACTTCTGGAAGCTCTTGAAAACTAATGGATCAAAGATTGGAGGAATAGCAGCAGAATCCTAGGAGCTTGTTGAGACAGAAGCAGGGGAAAAGAACTTTAGGGAATAAAGAGAAAGTTTGAAAGAGAAGTCACTGAGGAAAAAAGTAAATACAAAATGAAGAAAAATATTTTGGAAAAACAATGCAGACACACGTAAGAAACACAGCACAAGTCAAGATAGTTTTACAACAGTTCCTGAAAAACATCTGAAACCCACAAGAAAAGGAGCATAGAAATAATTTTAACTGGAGCGATACCCAGGACTGGATATTAAGTGAGGAGCACTAAAATGTCAAGGAGGTTGCTGATGTTTTAGAAAAAGCATGGATTTCAGAAGCAAGTAAATCTGTGTTTGAATACTGGCCTGGGCGTCCTTTGATCTCTAATGTCTTTGAGCCTCATGTTTCTTTCTATGTAAAGTATGGAGGACTATACTGAGGTCACACGATTAATCTGAAATCTTAATATATACAAATAAGTAAAATTCAAAGCATGCTGCAGGACATGTTGTTTTCAATAAATGTTACTTCCCTTCGAAGATATGGGTGCTATTATTAACCCCAAATTACAGATAAGGAAACTGTTTATAACATCCCATGCTTGTTCATTTATCCATTGAAAAGATATTTGCTAGGCATCTATTATGTGGCAAGGTATGGTCCATCAGCAAGGAAAATGATCCTGCACAGTCTTCTGGCACAGAAAGGCAAATAATAAACAAAAGAGTAAATACAAATATCATATGAAGATACATGCAATTAGGAGAAATAAAAATGGAGTGGGTTTAGACAGTGTCCGGGTGGCTAGTTTAGATTGTCAGGAAGGCTTCCCCAATGAGATGGGAAGAAGGAATCAGGTAGAAGATGAAGAGGAAGAGTATTCCAGGAAAGGTCAACAGCTAGCTAAGGCCTTAGGAAGGATGAAAGACTGGCATGTCCAAGGAACCCAGGGATCTCTCAATCCAGCTAATGGTTTCTGTGGATGAGAGGAAGAGTGATAGAGGATAGAGAAGTCACAGTGGGCAGATCACATAGGGCTTGGTAAGCCAAAGTGGCATGGGTGTTAGTCCACATGAAATGGGATGGCATTGGGGTGCTATAAGCAGACCACTAGCATGATCCAATCTGCATTTTTAAAAGATCACTCTGACTGCTGGGTGAAGAACAGACTGTTAAGAGGTAAAAGCAAAAGCAGGAGACACATGAGGAGGTCATTATGGTCATGTTTAGAGGAGAAACAAGGGTTACTTGAACAAAAGGTGGCAGAAGTAAGGACTCAGGGGTGAGGGGGAACTGAAGATACAGCTCTAGGGTACACTCTACAGAACCTGCCCCCAGGTTAGATATGGGGAAAGAGAAGCAGTGAGTATACCACTTGGATTTTCATTGGGTACAAGTGAGCAAGTGAGTGTTGAGCAACAAGATGAGGAAGCAAAAAGTTGGGGGTGGGAAGGAGAGGGCGGATGGGTGGAGAGAAGGTGTCAAGTAGACAATTGGATGAATATATCTTGTGGAGGAGATTCAGGAGTAGTCAACAGCTTAGAAGGAATTCCAAACCTTAAGACTGTATGAGATCACTGAGGGAGATTGTATAAAAAGGGGAGAGATGAGATCCCAGCATTCTCCCTGGGACGTGCCAACCTTTTGAGAACACACGAAAAAGGAGTAAGAGTCTGTAAAGGAGACAATGACGTAGAAGGAAACTCAAAGAACTGTAGTCAGGTAAGCCAAAAAAGGAAGATGTTTTAAAAAAGAAAAGTGGTCACTCTGTTCAGAGCAAGAGATAAAGTATCTACAATAATTTAAAAGGTGAGTCCATTGAATTTGGCAGCATAGAAGTCATGGGTCACCTTGATAAGAGCAGTCTTTATAAAAGGATGAGGACTGGAGCCCACATAGGATTTGGTATTCTGTTTATACACACTAACATAGCCTAGGCATTCTCCCTTGTGTTAAATATCATCAAAAGGATGACTTAACACATCGTATTTATTTTCTTCATTCACTTATCTAAACACACATAATTTTGTTTAACCGAAAATGTAATCATATTCATGTGCTACTTTAAATATTTTTTTTCTTTTTTTGCTTTCCTACTTTTCATTTAACATCAGCTGTCCTCTAACACAAGGTAATCCACATTGCAACCCAGTAGTCATACTCAGTATCTTTTCTGTGCCTAATCCTACTTAGGTACATAGATGCATGCATGTATCCAGATATACAAGGTTTGGGTTTTTTTGTCCTTGTGTTATTTTACCTAAACATAATCACATCATAAGTACTTCCTGAATCTTGCTTTTTACACACCTATATATTACAGAAACCCTGAGTCAACTGGCTTGGCTCAAAATCCATTCTTTTTTAATGGTTGAGTAATATTCTAGATGTGCATTTTCTGTAGTTATTTTTAACATTCTCTATTGATTAACATTGTTTTCAGTTAAACACATGATAATTAATGGCAAAATATTCCAAGACCATATTATTATAATTCATTTTATTTGAATGTTTTGTAAGTTTTTTATTTCTTTGCCATATTTTTTATTTTTATTTTTATAAAAAATATACCTATGAACATTTACACACAAACTTTTAAATATCTCCAATTCTTTTCTTAGGATAGATTTTTAGATATATTAATAAATTTACCTGACTCAGACATAAAAACATTTTAAGAAATCTTGTTAAATAGTACTGATTTTTTTTTCTAAAAAAGTAGAAATTTGTATTCTCACAGAATACATGAAAGTATCAAGGTCTCTACAGAAGAAATGAAGGATGTGCCATCTCAAAATTTGCCTAACAGTTAATGGTATATTGTTTATTTCAAGTTGAATGCATTGGAGAAGTTGTAGTTTCAGACAGGGCTAGCTGACCTCTCTCTTTCTGCATGCAACAAGTCATAAAGATTCCTCTGGGAGGGGTGCCCTCTTCCTACCAGGGCAAAAAATAGCCGTTATCACCAGAGACTGGGTATTGGGGGCTGCAGTGGGCCTGAAAAAACATGCTTAACCAAGTAACCCTTATCTTCTATAATTTTACACTTCCCCCCATATATCTTCTAGTGACTTTTCTAGAAATTTACTGCTCTTACTCAGATCCCCTTTGTCCTGTCATTTCTTCTCATAATTGTTATTCCTTGTGTAAAAAGTATAAAAAGATCTTGATTTGGCCACTTCCTCATGCTTCATTCTCTTGTGAAGAGTCACATGTATGTGTAAAACTGATAACAATTGTATTCTTTTCCCTTGGTCATCTGCCTGGTGTCAATTTGGTTTCTAGCTCCACCCAAGGAATCCACCTAGGAGCTTTAGGGGGACTGGAGGTGATCTCTGGCTCCCCTATACTGCCCTGTGGCATCAGGACTCACTTGAGCATTACCTGAAACAATTATGCAGCACTAAGAGAACAGCCCTCCTAACCTCAACAGCGGCCTTACTGTGAAGTGCCAGGGCTGATCCAGACAGAGCTATCAGGAACACACCGGCTAGGATTCTTCTGACTTCTTTTTCTTTGTTGCCACGGTTACTTTCATCAATAAATGTCCAGAAAAGTAACCAAGGCACTTGTGTCATAATTCAATAGATGGCAACAAACCCTTGTTGAATAAATTAGTATCCCAATTAAGAGCCTTTCCCATTTTGTAGCACCTTTTCAATCTGTAGCAGGCGTTTCCTTTCAAACATTGATGGCGTGAAATAATGTGAACTTCAGTTGGAAATGAGAATTGTTGGGTGTCCATTTAAAATCTCTGGCACCCAGGAGAAAGACAATTATGATTCCTAATAATCATTATCCAAGTTTTTTTTTTTTTTTTCTATAAAAGCGTCTTTTTCGTTTTCCGGCTCTGTACTTTGTATTCTAACCAAAATATAATTTTCCACCAAGTCTACGATAAAAGCATGGTTGTGTGCCTTTTCTGAATCTTGGGCATCAGAAGAGAGTTTTCAGATACTAAATCTCCTTTACGGATAGCCCTCTAGATGAACTCTGCAGAAAAGTTTATGTTTAAAGAGTTGCATGTGGAGTTAACTGGCAGTCATTAAGAACATAAGATAAACTCTGTTGAGTCACTTTTGACTTTCTGATCATTTTTCAGTCTTTCCCCTCAAAATTAGGAAATCCAGAAGCTTTTCTTTCTTGCAGCAAATACCATTATGCTTAAAAGAAACAGAAAACACATTTTCATATTAAACATCATTCTTCATTTGAATCAGATGTATTTAATAACCATGATCTAGTTTTAGACAATTTCTGTTTTCCAGAAAATACCATTTAGTGCTCATTAGAGCAATTAGGTCAAGGATAAGCCTTAGAATATTGCATTTGGGTAGACCAGTTGTAAAACCATTAGGGAATGAACATAACCATTCTTCACACAATCCCACTATTCAGACATTAGGTGATTTTTAGATCCATAGATGACATAATGATAGGCCTCATTTAAAAAGAGTAATAACTCTGTGAAAACCATGTGCATTTCTACTATATTATTTGCATTGTACTAATTTAATCTCTCCCATTAATTGAGGGTGCTGACATTTTAGCCAATGTGAGCCCAAGAAGCAGGTGACTCATGTATGATCTAAATGCATCACATCAAGGTGACTACTTGAGTTGTAATCAGAAGAGCTGAGATAATTTGTTATTATCCACTACTCCGTAGTCATATAAAAACAAGAATCATAGTAGATACCTTAAAAATGTTTTTAGATGAATAAAGGAAAATATTAATATTTTACAGTTTATAAATTGGTTTCATTTCCATCACTTTTTATTTTTTTTATTTCAGGATATTATGGGGGTACAAACATTTCGATTACATGTTATGACTTTGCCACACCCAAGCCATGATTTGAGGCCTGCCCTTTTCCCTCTACAATGCTCACCGCGTCCATTAGTTGTGAGTTTACCCACCCCCATCCCCCCACCGCCAGTGAACCTTACTACCGTGCGAGTACCTTAGTGTTGATCAGTCAGTGCCAATTTGATTTTTTGAGCACCTATTTTTCCCAGACAGTGAACTAGTTTTTGTGATGCCAAAGTAATTCTTTTCTAGAAGCTAGCTTAATTTTAAACCCTGTCATGCAGGAATAGTGAACATTATTAACCTATTTTCACAAGGGCTGAAAAGAGGTTAAATACAATCAAATGAATTGTCCAAGTCACAGAATGCTAAGTGAGAACATTAGGATCAATATCCAGGCATTGAAATTCAGCCTAGTATGTGTTATGCTCATCCAGAGCAGAAGAGAAATTCAACATTAATAAAAGTGGAAGTTGATACTGCACAGGCAGGAATTCTCAGAAGAAAATGTAAAATATAACTATTACTTTGTTTTTTGGGAAGTTCAAGTCTGCTTGCACTGGAGCTGTGAGCCTATGTCATAGAAAGATGCATAGAAAGAACAAGCAAAAACCACGGAAGATGAAAAATGACATTGGGTTGATTTCCTTTCAAGCAGCTTACATCATTGTCTATCTTATAAATTTTCGCAATGACATGCCAAATCAAGAAATAAATTAACATTTTTATTTTGAGGATATTGCCATGGAATAAGATGCTGTTCCCTGAAACTAAAAGCTTTTCAAACCTGAAACTTGTCATTCAACTGCCAAATCTTATTCCCTAGCTGTTCTGATGGAAGTTTTACCAACTTAATTCAACACTTCTCTAGACAGTGTTTGTTGAACATAAATTATTCTTTTATTGATAATTTGACAATGTTATGAGCATCAACTGATATCATTTTTTCATATTAAATCATCCCTCCTCCTCTTTGGTATTTAGCTCTTTTTTCTTGTTTTTCTTTATGGAAACGATTTCTCTGGAAACCCTTTTCTATTTTTACTTTGCTGTTTCTTATCTGCTCTTTACTGAAAAAAAAAATTAACAGATTCTTATCATTGTGAGTTAGGTAAAAGTAGATATGCATTAAATGAAAGTTTCGATAAATTTCCCACAGAATAAAATGCACAGTTTAATCACATGAGAGTTTGTGCCATTTATTGAGATGTGGAAGACTGAGAAGGGCATATTTGGAGAGGAAAATAACGATTTGGTTTTGGACACTTTTGTTCATTCAGTATCGAAGCAGAGATACCGACTAGGATGTTGAGTAAATCAATCAAAACTTCAAGGTTGAGATCTACGCTGGAGATACAAGTGTGTGAGTCACTAGAATATTGATGGGCGATGAAGCTGTGGGACTAGGTGAGATTGTCAGGGAGTGATAGCAGGTACGTGGGGGAAAAGCAGATCGCTGAAGCTTGGGGCACTCCAACACTGAACAATCAGAAAGAGGAATGGGAGCCACATGTGAAATTGAAAGTGGCCATTGAGACTGGCAAATAATCAAGAGAATGGGAAGGATTTTTTTATTTCTAAGATGAGAGCTTACAGCATGTTTGTATATTGAAGGAAATGCCCTAGTAGAGAGGAAACACTGATGACACAGGAAAGAAAGGAGATTCTTTTACATGGGAAGAAAAGAAAGGATGACATCTCAGTTTCTGGCTTATGTACCTTAATGAATAGTGAAAACCTTTACCAAACCAGGCAATACTGGAAGGCTGCAAGTTCATAAGAAAGATCATTAGTTCATTTTGTAATATGTTAAATTGGAGGAGTTTTTGAGTCATCCAAAGGATACAAGTAGACAGTGTGTATCTTAGAAGAGAGATTCAATCTAAAGAAATAAACATTAAGTCCAGTGAACATGGTGATAATTTAAACCAAGAGCGATGTCAAGATCTCCAAGGTTATTTGAGATTAGAGAATTTCTTATATCTATGCATTTATCACCCTAATTTGATGAAAAAGAAACACATTTTAAGGATGTGTTTTTTATGCTTTATACAAGGTATTCTTATGCGCTATGAATGTTTTTAAATACTATGAGTTGTAAATACTAACCTCATTTTATACATGAGGAAACTGAAGCTCAGAGAAATTTGTCTAGGGCCATAGTATGTTCAAAGCAGTAGAGATGGAATTGAACCCAGGTTTATCTCAACCCAATGCCTGTTCTCTCCTTTGCCTACGTGAGTTGTGGTCTTTATGATCTTCCCTGCACATTATACTTACTGATTAACTGGTTTCCTAATCTCCCAGTACTTTCTCTTCCATTCCTATAATTCCCAAGCTTCCTTGTGGATAACAATCACTTCCGGAGCATTGTCCTTTCCATGTAAACCAAAAACTTACATCATCTGCATATTTCATAGGCATCCCCAAGTGATTCTGATGTAGGTGGTCTGTGGATGACATTGTAAAAGGCTTACTCTACTAAAGTCTTCATGTGGTGGTCACATTAATCCTCCAAAAGGAAAACTAACTTATGTCGCTTCCTCAATTAATAATTGGTTAAGTACTCAGGGGTAGCCTATGATGTGTCCTAGGCCTACTTTTCAAGCCAAACTCTCTAATCCAGACTTACTATTTTTGTCTGTCTTCCTGGATAATAACTTTCCCACTCACATACATTTGGAGCTGCCCTTCCACACCCTTACATACTCTCCTCCAAATTCCTTACCCCTAATAGGTAGGGTTTCATTCATTTATTTACTGAATGAAACTCTACTTATTTACCTTTAGTAAATGAATGAAACCCTTCCTATTCTTAAAGTTAGAATTTAAAAAAATCTATGTTTACTCTAGTTAGGGAAGGACTTTTTCTCATTTATTTAGTTATATCTGCTATATTATTAATATTTATTATATCTTGAGTCACACATATGTGAGTGTACATTTCTTATCACCCAACATGGTACTGCCCTCAAGTTTCTTTGAATTTTCCACAGCAGTTTCCTTAGCATAAGTAGATACTAATGAGGGTCAATAGGTGCTTGCTAAATTAATGAATAATGTGGCAAGTAAGCACATAAAGACCTATTTGACTAGCAGTTGTAGAAGCAAACTGAACAGTGTAAAGGAGCTAAAGAAACATGTCATCTATTACACGCAGTGTCTTACACAGCACTCAACCATATAGATACAAATGCATTAGGAAAAATACCTGTCTGCTATAAACTAAAATCAAAGTCATAACAAAATTTTCCTATGCATTTTCTCCCAAGCTTTGTTGTTGCAAGTAAGCAATTAAGTCAAGTAAAACTAATAATATTAAGGATGATATCAGCTAGATCTTTCATATTACAGCCCCGCTGAAGACTAGGAGATTCAAACAGAATCAAAAAGAGATGTGGGTCTAGGGAAGACAAAACCAATAACTGAAAGCAAGTAGTTACAATCAAAATGGAAACACAGAGCTTAGCAAATTAGTTTTGCAGAAAGTTTAAGTTTTCCTATTTCTTTGGCAACTGAAGAAGGTCGCGATGTTAACTGCTTAGACATCTGCAAACTCAGAATAATCTCCTCCTTTAGAAACTAGAATAAATACTGCAATGCTACTAATGGGCCAGAACATACTATTCCTTAACAAAACCAAATGGAAGTAATGAAATAAAGCTTTTTTTTTTTTAATTTCAGCTTATTATGGGGGTACAGATGTTTAGGTTACGTATGTTGCCCTTGCTCCCCCTTCTCCACTAAGTCCGAGGAAATAAAGCTTTTAACAGGTGAATTCTCTTGAATTTAATTCCTGAGAGGGATTAATTATTTTTATTTTCCTTTTTTTCTTTAGAGAAAACTGAAAGTCCTTGTTCATGGCAAGAGTTTCTTGAGGTTGCTACATTATGGGCATTTTGGGCCTTGGAACAATCATTACAAAGTATCCCTACACTCAGGAGATCTCTATTCTTTGGAGGTTGAAATTCGCACTAGATTAAGGATACATTTTGCTCATAGCCTGTAGAACATTGGCATGAATACCAAGAAACAGACAATGGCAAGCCAAATTTCCAATAACAGAATACTACTGAATCCCACACTGAAAGATTTTAAGCTGACAAAGGACAAAAGTCAACTATGTAAAGTCAAAACTAAAAATCCACAGGTTTTGGTATGTAATTCAACATTGAATAACTCAAGACATTTCAATCCTTTTTTCTATGCTTTTTGTGAGACTCCAAAAGAGAGACTTTAATTTCTTAGTAGTTACAGCACTCAGTCTGCCATCTTCCTAGTGTGTGCCTGATCTGATTTAAAAGTTTAGAGTTTTTTGTGTTTTTTTTTTAATCCCCAAATGTTAAGCTTTGTTGCGATAATGTCAGAATTATTCATACTTTTTTGGGCACATAGATACAGGAAGTCACATATAAGAACTGTCCAATTATTTAATGAATTTCATTTTTGGTTGCTATATGCGATCTAAGACAAAATTTATCTGAAAGTTAGAAAAGATAGGGATTAATGAAAAAAGTTTCCCTCTTTTAGAGCATAATCCCATAGCTATCCTTTAAAGAACAACTCAATTTCCTTTTCTCTCCTTTTCTCTCCTTTCTCTCACTCAGAAATGGAGAAACGGGGTGGGGGGTATAAGATGGGTAATTACTAGTGATTCGATATAGATCCTTGGAGGCCTGATGTTAACAAAAGAATGTTATTAATATTTGCAAAGTACCTTGGGTGAAAATTTATTTTCCCACTCACAGACACTAAAATATATATCTAGCGTGTGGTCATCTGTGAAATCTTTGGCATCTAAAAGAGGTCCTCATCCTCTAGAAGGGCAGCCTTGGAGAAGATAAAAAAAAAAAATTGTGGCGAATTAGACACTGAGATTTATATTCAAACGGTATCTCAACTTGGTTTCATCTTTTGCTTTCTCCTAAATAAATTCCACACAGAAAATTGTTTTTAAAAAAATCGCAATGAATAATTCAGGAATTACACATACCAAGGATATATTAAAATAACCGAGGTCAACAGGCATGGGATTTGTATTCATTTCCTAAGGCTGCTGTAACAAATTGCTACAAACTTGGTGGCTTAAAACATGAGAAATTTATTTACTCACAGCTCTGGAGGCCAGAGGTCTGAAATTAAGGCATCAGCACTCGCTCTGGAGGGTTTAGGGGAGGATCCTTTCTTACTGCTTCTTGCTTCTTGCTGCTATCTGCTTTCCTTGGCTCGTGACCACAATGCTCTATGCTCCATCTTTGAATCAGCTTTGTGTCTGTTTACTCCTCTAAATGTTTCTCTTAAGGACAGTAGTTTTTGGATTTAGTGCACAAGGGGATAAACCAAGATCGTCTCCTTATCTCAAGATCCTTAACTTAATCTGCAAAGACACCTTTCCAATAAAGGTAACATTTACTGGTTCCAGGAATTAAAACATAAACCTGTCTTTTTGGAGGTCACTATTCAACCCACTGCAGAGTATATATTTCAATTCAAACAAAACCATTTCTTAATAAAGGGTATGGGCTTAGATATAAATAAATTATCAGCTATTAGTAATACTTTCTTCAAATGAGAGAATAAGATTACTGATACAAGTATTATTTATTATTAGAATTGTGCTGGCATCATACTATAACACTGCTTGCAGTACAAAGGAACGTTGTATAATATACGTTCCTATCCAAAAAGAAGTATCACTGAATTAACAGAACATTTTCCTTGAAAGAATTGCCAGGCATGGATCCTGTGAACTCCAGCTAAATGAAGCTTAATAATAATAATAATAATAATAAATTTAATGTGCAAGGCACCATACTAAGTGTTTCACATGTTTTCTTGTTTAATCCTCACAACCTGTAAGATGGTGTAACAGACATCTATGGGGCTTACTCTTCTTCACTTTTGTTTTTTCTAGCATAACCCCATTTCTTTTTTTCTGGTGTCTGCTATTTTACAAAGACTTCATTAAGTCACTTACAAGAATCCCAACTCCCTTGCTAGTGAGTAGCTCAGGAAAAAGGTGGAACACAATTGTGACCAATGCTTAGTGAGGGATTCTGATGAGGGGATTTCTGGAAAAAGTTTTCCTCACACATTATATTAGTTTGTCGAGGCTGCCATAACAAATTACCACAGACTTGGTGGATTAAACAAGAGAAATTTATTTTCTCACGGTTCTAGAGCTAGAAGTCCAAGATCAAGGTGTTGGCAAGGGTTGATTTCTTCTGGGGTCTCTCTTCTTGGCTTATAAATGACCATCTTCTTTCTCATTCCCACGTCCCCATATGGTCTTTCCTCTGTGTATATATGTCTTAACCTCTTCTTATAAGGACACCAATCATATTGGAATAAAGCCCACCCCAGTGGCATTATTTAACCATAATTACCTCTTTAAAGACCATGTCTTCAAATTAGGTCACATTCTGAGGTGCTGGGAGTTGGGACTTCAACAGATGAATTTAGAAGGGGCACAATCCAGCCCATAACACACATAAAAAGAGAAACCCAGGAAAAAAAAATCTTATCCACTTCATTGTTTAAACATTGTCATTTCTGGGTGTAATGTCTGATAGGATGTAACCCTACCGATGGCAGAACATGGACAGAGAGACTCTGGGACCCTTCTGATATCATTAAACCAGGGCATCCTAGACTTAGGATTTCCTACTATGAGAGATAGTTACTGTTCTTATTTTTAAGCAGTTGAGGTAGGTTTTTTATTCTTTTGCTACGTTATCTGATTGATATAAGTAAATAATGGTATTTCCATTGCCGTTTTACAAATACAGAAAACTAGGCTTAAAGAAAGTTGCCCTAGATGCACAGCTTATCAGATGGAAAGCTGGAGTTCTGACCCAGAGATCTAACTCCTGCATGACTGGCCATAAATAATAGGTCTGTGGCATCATAACATTCTCTCTGATACATAATCTTTCATTTCAGTTTTATAAAAGCCTCTTATAAAAAATTTAAAGAAGCAAATATTAGGATGTTACCACCTAGATATTCTAGAGAACTGGAAGCAAAGAACTGTCTAAAGAAATGTAAAGTAGGCCATGAAGATATTTGGGGGAATACTAAGGTAAGGTTAAAAGGTAAGAAAGATGTCCACAGTATAAATGCAAAAAAGTCACTAAACCAGTTAAAATGACATCATCCTGTTAACAGCCTAACACACAAATTCTGTCTCTCTAAACAATCTCTGTAGATAGTCTTTAATTCTCTAGTAGCATGGATTGCAAATTTACCATTAGCTATGAGTTTCATTGTTCAAATGGTTTTAATTATATGATTTTCCATTATTTTACATTTTTATTACTTCAGGTAAAGCCTATCTCTTTTAATTCTTACCTTATAAGGAAATAAGTACTTGTCTTTTCCCAAACCTTCCATCACATACTTGTATCACATACCCTTTGTTTCACTGTCCCAGCATAAATTATGTTTTTTACTTTATAAAAATTATTTTTAATCTCCTACCTGTCTTTCTTCTTCTAACAATGGAATAATAGAAAGAAATGTGGAAAGACTATTGTGTTTCAAAGAGCACATTCCTAATAATTTGGGATGCTGTTTATTTCTTTCTTTCTCTCTCTCTCTCTTTTTTTTTTTTTTTTTTTTTGTATACAAATCCTTCAAGTTAGTTCCTCAGTTTGACTCAGAACTGGAATATCCAACAGTGTGAAGTCAGTATTGTCCCCAATTTCCAGCCAACATTGGGAAGGACAGCACCTAACCTAGCTACAGGGGATGAATAAGCCAGCATTTGCTGGTTTGTGTACCATGGTTAAACAGCGTCTTAAAGGAATCAGCTCCAGTGGAGAGACTCTGAACTCCAGATGACTCACTCAGGTCACCATCTCTCTCTGTCTTACTTTTTAGAAATGTATGTTTTGTTCTATTTTCTAATTTACTTAAATCTTATTTTACTTTCAAGGGGGGACATTTTTCTCCAGTAATTTTTACTTTGTTACTAATACGATATGAAGACTCTGGTAGATTGCCTTGTCCCCAGTTAATAACCTCCCTGTATCTACATCCTTTGCAATGTGACATTGTCTCTCCTCTCATCAATGGAGTCTGTTCTCCCAGTCTTTTGAATGGAGCTGGCTTTGTAACTTGCTTTGGTCAATAGCATGTGGTGAAGGTAGCAGTGGGCCTAGGCCTCAAAAGGACTTATGCACTTTTACGCTCTCAGAACCCCACCTTTGCTATGAGAATAAGGCCTACCTAGCCTGATGGAAGATGAGAGACCACATGGAGAAGAGATTAATCATCTTGGCTGAAGACATCTTCAACCAGCTCCCAGGTGACTCACCAACCCACTGCAGATGCATGAGCCCAACCAAGGTCAGCTGACTTGGCCCAGATCCATAGAACCTCCTATCAGTCCTAAATTCATGGACAAAAATAAATGTTTATTGTTATAGGCCACTACAGTCTTGTGGTTGTTTATTATGGAGCATTATTATAGTATAAATAACTGATTCAAGCCCATTTCTGACTAATAATTCTTGGATTTTTTATTAGGCAATGAATAACATTTTTTAAGATAAACTGTCTAGTTTTTCTGATCATGATTGCTTGACATTCTATCTCTGTTTTTATTAGAAGTTGTGACATTCTTTATAGTCCTTAGAGAGGACAGGGACTGCATAGACTTGCATAGGAATACACCTAGTAGCCAACCATGCTCAAGTGAGTGTCTAAGTGAAACTATTTAATGGATAATTGCCAGGTTTCACAGATGTACCTCATTTGCTGTACCCACTCTGCTTTCCTAATCTCTTTATGAACTTTATCAGGCTCCATTCTGTCACAGATCTGATCCATGAAACCATTGCAAATACTGTCCACCCTTTGACCTCACTTGATTAGTGGAAACATGTGCTGTCACCAAGTCAAGCTTTGATCTAGAGGGATGTTTCTTAGCCTGAGTAATGAGAATAATTACTATTCCAGCAATGGCAACAACTGGTGGACAAATAAGATTCATCTGCTGATTTGAAGTGAGAGAAAATAGTTCCTCTCAATTTTGTTTTTCTTTATTTTTAATTTTTTTTTATTTCAGCATATTACGGGGGTACAAATGATTAGGTTACATATATTGCCTTTGTCCCACCCGAGTCAGAGCTTCAAGCGTGTCCATCCCCCAGACGGTGTGCACTGCACTCATTAGGTGTGAAGGTACCCATCCCCTCCTCCTGCTTCCCGTCTGCCTGACACCCGATGAATGTTATATAGTAATAACATTCAATTCTGTTTTTCAAATAAATAAATAAATAAACAGAAAAGCAAAAGGAAACTAGAATTATAGAAAAACCTGTATATCTAGGGTTTTCTTCTGTATATGAAAGCCTTATTCACAAGTTAAAATAAATAACCACCTCTGCTTATGACATTTTTCATGGAGGCCAAAAAATCCAAGATGTTGGATTGTCCTGCTTTGGCAACTAGAGAGGAATGATTAAAAACAAAAACAAAAAACAAACCAAAGCAAACCTCTGGCATTTAAGATGGATGCAGGTTAATTGCCTCCGATATTTCCATACAAAAGTTAAATTTATTTGGCTGAGGTATGCAGGCCATTTAGATAAAGGCAAGATTAGCTGGGGCTTGGGGTGTGAAGGAAATTCAGAGAGTCTTCATTTCTGGCAATCTGGTGAACGATATCTGACTCAGCATCAGAGTGTGCTGGTAATGGATTTCTGGGAAATCAGAGTTAGTTGGGAAGAGAATGAAAAGTGTACAGACAGAAGACAGGACCCAAGAGCAAAGAGTTATGGACAGGAGGGATGGTGGATTAAAGTGGGAAAATAAGAATGTGGACAAAGAGAGAGTGATGCCAAGAGATTCATGCATGCAAGGAAAAGACAAGGGTAAAGACAAGGAAGACAGGAGCATGTAAGCCACAGACCATTGACAAGTAAGAATGTCCAAAGCCATGAGCAATAGGTACAAGTATGAGACTGAGTTTATGGAGCACCCGTAAGAGTCTCAGTTACCTTCACCCCATTTTCGGAAAGTAGAAAACAAAACAAAATTAATAAACCACTGATAATTAAACTTTCCTAACAAATAGTTGATACATAAGAGATATACTAAAATTAGGATATAAATAAAATGTGTAGCCCTCTGGGGAAGATGTCATCTTTGAGTAAGTCAGTTTAGTATACTGTAAGTTCCTCTGCTTGCTGATTATCCTCTGGGCTATGGGAATACTCCAGATATGGGAGTATTGCAGCAACAAGGATAGTACTGCATGAAGCTTCTCGTTACGAAGGTTCCCAGGTAACCTGTGTGCTCTGACATCCCTGAATGGTGCTTACTACACAAGGTTCAAGAAAGCAGGACTGAATCCCATCACCACAATGATGTCTGTTGTTGTTTCATTGTCCTCTCTGTCATCTGCTAAAGATGAAACATACGTCAGCTAGCTCACTCTCACTTTGTTTTGGCCTTAGAAACTGGGCCATGTTAGTTGCATGAATAGAAACCATTTCTCAATTCCAGGAGGCTTTGTGAATTACAGACTATGAAGTACTCGACATATTATTTCTGTATAGAGTTAATCAAAGTTATAGCATCTAAGGAATAAATTCAAGATTTGATATTTTATTTGAAAGGTATATAGGGATAGTCCTATGCCATGATCAAGTTCATTTACTTCATCTCTCTCCTTTTCCATTAGAAATAACACCTTAAACACAGAAGTTTAAGAAACTTTATGATAAAACTGTCCAAAAAAGGCCCTCATATTTCATGCATGTGAAATCATGCTTAGATTCAGCACAAAACGAGACCACAATTTTTTGAGAAAATTTATAATTGGATTTTCTTACATTCAACTTGTTAAATGTAGTTCTTTTCTTATTGACATTGTACATAACTGGCTTGAGGTAAGAATTGGTGTTATTATTGATTTTGTAAAAATTATCTGGTTATATTACTAATCTCATAAAAAATTTTATTCATAGCATTTCTCTGTAATTAAAATATATCATTGTCTCTTTTAATAAGAACTTATCTGTGATTATAGGAGTTAAAACAAAATCTTTAAGCTTTTAAAATTGTCCTGGCTTGTTTAGAGCCCTTTTGTTTCTTACTCACAAAGAATTTAGCTTCTAGGTACTAAAGAGAAAACTAAAATACTACTCCAGTGTTCTGTTCCCTACCTTTAGACAATCCACTACTGAATAGACACATATACTTTCTGGAATGAGCAATAAATCATCCCATCTACAATAATGGAGATGTTGTCTTAGAATCCTATTTTGTTTGAAAATTTGCTTGAGAATATGCTACAGGATTTATAAGTGATTGGCCACAAAATATTATCTGTACAATGATTTCTTTCTCCCTTTGTAGGTAGCATCTAAGCGTTTGGAAATTAAAAACATTGAAGCACAGCAGTCAAATAAAACAATCCCAGGAAATTCAGGTTTCTGTGGGGTCCTCCACAAAGCCAAAAAATTTTCATCAATGTAGTGGTACAAATATAGACATGTTTTGTTTAATACCTTTGTGGTTAATAGTACTCCTTAATAAAATTCTCCAAAATTATTTCTCCAGAATTTAGTAATCTAAATAAAAGAGGTGAAAACTGGGTTGCAAGTTGACCATTACATCATTTCTATTTCTCCATTGTTACACAAATATTTCTTGACTTCATTTATTTGATAGAATGTACAAATGAATTTTTGTAAGATGTAGGTTGAATTGGGTGGATACATTAAACACGATAAACATTCATATTTGAATGTACGATTGTACTCAGAATGGGAGAAGACTGGATATTTTTCTAAACTCAGAAAAAAAATCTGATATTGAAAGTAAAATATTTATCTGAATTATTTCAAACGGATTAACATTACATCATAAATGGCACATGTTGTATTTCAATTTGCCTGTTTAGAAAAAGAAAGAAAGCCCAAAGTGACTTTAAATTTTCAAATCAAAAATTAATATTTGGAATTTCCTAGAGAATGGTATACTTTTCTAAATGCCTTAATAGTCCTTGTTTGTGTAACCCAAAGCTAAGAGAAAATCTAAACTGATTCCACTCAGACTTACGATTAAAAAATCTGATTGTATGATTGTTTATCAGGATATGTTAGCAGAAAAAGACCTAAACTGTAAAATAATTTAAATAAGTTTATTGTGAGTTGAATACATGTAACCGTGGGTCCAGGTCTGGGGAGCCACTCCAAAGAAGCCTTGAGTAAGTGGTCCCAAGGCAGCTGGGTTACAGTTTGTTTTAAACATTTAGGGAGACAGAAATCGCAGGTAAAATCATAGACCGATGCATGGAAGGTATACATTGCTTTGGGCCAAAAAGGCAGGGCATCTTGAAGGGGGATCTTACAGGTTATAAGTAGGTTCAAAGATTCTTTGATTTGTAATTGATTAAAGAAATAAAGCTTTGTCTAAAGGCTTGTAACACGTTAACTAAGATAAGGAAGTTTATTAATCAGAGTTGAACCACAATATATAGACTCAAGTGATCTCTTAAGCAAATTGATGTGTGATTTAGCATTTGTCTTGCATGGCCTTAGGTCCTGTTAATAATTTAGTATCTTATTGTCACAAAAAGCCTATTTTGTCAGTCTTAGGTTCTCTGTTTTAGCATTAACGCTGGGCAATATTTGTATCTAAAAGGGAAGCGGTATAATGAGGCATGTCTGACTCCGCTTCTCTTCATGACCAGGAACTCAGTTTTCAGGTTTTTCTGGGGTTCCCCTGGCCAAGAAGGTGTCTGTACAGTCAATGGGAGGCTTAGGATTTTATTTTTAGTTTACAGATAGATGGATTATAGATACACGATAGTAACGTAGGTAGATAGATGGAAAGAATAGATCATATTGAAGTAAAACTTGGTAAATACTACAAACTCAGTCCCTATAAACCAGTAAATTATATAATATAAGCCTTCAAAATAGAAATTTGGGCTTATTTGACCCACTTATGAGCATAATTTTTCTAGAATCCTCAACTTAATTGCTCAGTCTTGATGCTTCTTATCTTCTTGTAGCTGCTGGACTAGAATGTGAGTTAACTTCTATTGTTCAATTTGAAATAATTAATCCCAAACCTTAAGGTCATCCCCCTCAGCTCTCTAAACACTTGTGGCACTCAAAATTGTCATGACCAAAGATTAAGGCCATGGACCCCTTGCTCTTGTTCTCTCTTAGCCTGTAGGAGCAAGGAAATGCCCACTCACTCTGTTGTTGAGACTTTTGCTAGCTCGTTCCCATGGCAGAGCAGTCATTGGTCACTTTAAAGAAGACTGGAGAGACACTAGATCCAATTTTACTGGGAGGGGAGAGGAGCAGAGGAGGTAGTTGCTGTGCCCTGAAGAGAACAGACCCTCAGGCTTTACTTTCTGCCTCCTGAGTCCATCAGAGAATCAACAACTTTACCCACAATCCCAGTGAGAGGAGGCCCCACCATTCTCCTCCTTCTCCCTGTATAGTATTCTCTTCTGTATGGTTTAGAAAATATTCCTTGCATTTCTGTGCAGAGTGGAACATTCTTCCCAGGCTCCCAGCTATCCATGTGGTAGGATACACTGGTGATATCTAATCACAGTTTATATCATCATTCACAAAAAACCACCATGTTATTCTTGCATAAATTTTCCACAAAAACTGAATAATATCTTTATTTCTACTTGATTAAACTCATTCACCTGCATCTAAACTGTAATATTTTATATATTTCAAGATATATTTGATTACATTTTGGAATAACATCTATGTAACTTGGAATAGTTGTTGGAAATATGAAGCTGAGTTTGGTACTTAATCCCTAAAACATCCCACCTTCTCCGCAGGTTCTCCATCTAAAAGGAAAATCCCAATTAATTTTTAATATTGACAGCTTTTTCTGCCAGTTAGAACTGTCTCTAAAGAAATTATAAAATCCTAATTAACATGTGAGGCACAGAAAGACAAATACTACATGATTTCCCTTTTACGTGGAATATGGAAAAACAGAACTCATAGAAACAGAGACTAAAATGGTGATTACTAGAGGGTGGGACTTGGGGAGTTGAAGAGATGTTGGTCAAAGGATACAAAATTTCAGTTAGATAGGAGAAATAAGTTCAAAAGATCTATTGTACATCATGGTGATTATAGTTAATAACAGTCTATTGTATACTTAAAACTTTCCTAAGACAGTAGATTTTAAGTGTTCTTCCAACAAAAAATAAGTATGTGAGATAATGCATATGTTACATAGCTTGATTTAGCCAGTTCACAGTGTATGCATATATCAAAACATGTTGTTCACCATAAATATATATAATTTTTACTTGCTAATTAGAAAAACATATTTTAAAAGTAATTATTCAGAGATAAATCATTTTTTTTAAGACTAACTGGCCAGGTACGGTGGCTTCCACCTGTAATCTCAGGGACATTGAAGACTGACATGGGAGGATCACTTCAGGCCAGGAATTTGAGATCAGCAAGACCCTCTCTCTAAAAAATATAAGAAAAATTAGCCAATTGTGTTGGCATGCACCTCCTATAGTCCCAGCTACTAGGGAGGATCACTTGAACCCAGGAGTTCAAGGCTGCAGTGAGCTATGATTGCACCACTGTATCTGAGCCTGGGTGACAGAGTGAGATCCTGTCTCAAAAAAAAAAAAAAAAAAAAGGAAGAAGAAGAATGTGTTGGAAGATGACAATGTCATCTTTTAGAAGCAGTTTAAATCTTAGTGGAAAACAAAAGTTTTTTTTTCAGACATATCTTTGTAGCACATGTTGGCATATACTTTAGATAGCATAATTATTCAGCCTGTAAACAGTACATAGAAAAAGGATGAAGTTGGGGTACAAAAATACACAAAAAAGCTCAGGCTTATTGGAAGGTGGACTCAGGCACTGAGGGCTGGGAGACTATTTTTTATGAACACAAAAATTTTGGACAGAAAAAGATTCATTTTTCTTTCTTAAATATTGGGAGAAAAGTAGTATCTGTTTTATGTTATTTTTCTCTCAAAATGTATTTATTACATTCTGTAAAAGCTTTGGTATGAGAGTCATCTTACATAAATTAAAATAAATTTAAATTAAATGTTTCCAAAAAGGCAGGGACATAGAAAAAAAAAGGGAATCATTTCTTGGATTGAATCCTGGTTTATTTTGCAGTTATCATTTTTCCAGGAAAATTATTAGTAAGATACCTAATTTGTAAAATAGTGATAAACAAATGAGATCAATAAATCAAGTACATATCAAGATTCCACTGTATACTAGACTCTATGTGGGTATGGTACACTGGAGAGGTGGAAATATGAAATATTAAAAAAGAGCAACTATCCCCAAGTAACTATTACAGTTTAATTGAGGAGGAAAGAAATAAGCATGAAAAAAGTGACGCATAATGTAAGACAAAGGGAAAAGGAATTCCAAGGATCTTACCAAAGACAGATTTTGCTTTTTTGATTTTCATCATAGGAAAATTCATTCTTAGGTTTTCCTATTTAGATGGCTGTATTAACTTCCTACTGTTGGTGTTACAAATCACCTCAAACTTAGTGGCTTAAAACAACACAGATTTATTGTCCTGTAGTTCTAGCGGTCAGAGGTCCAAAATGGGTCTCACTAAACTAAAAACAAGGTGTCAGCAGGGCTGGTTGCTTTCAAAACCTTGAAAGGAAAATTTCTTTCCTTCATTTTTCAGCTTCAGTTACCTGTATTCCTTAAACTGTCCATCTTGACCCTCATTTCTTGAAGAGCTTCTACCTTCAAAGCTAGAAGGGTAGCATCTTTCAGTCTCTCTGGAACTCTAGTCCTTCTGCCTCTCTCTCATAATGACCCTTGTGATTGCATTCAGCTCACTTGAAAAATCCAAGATAGTCTTCCCATCTCAAGATTTTTAACTTAATCACATCTGAAAAGTACCTTTTGCCAAGTAAAGTAACATATTCACAGGTGTTGGGGATTAGTACATAGACATCTTTGCGGGAAGAGAGGGATATTATTTTCCTACCACAATTGTGGACAAAAAACTAAAGCATTTTGCTTTAGTTAAAGAAATATTCTACGAAAATATTTCCAAACTACACATCCAACAGGAGACTATTACTCAGAATTTAAAAGGAACTCAAGCAACTCAACAAAAAATGACAAATAGACAAATGATCCCACTAAAAAGTGGGCAAAGGACATATACAGACATTTTTTTAAAAGAAGACATACAAATTGCAGCAAGCATATGAAAAAATGCTCAACATCACTAATCATCAGAGCCATGCAAATTAAAACCACAATGAGATATCATCTTCCACCAGTCAGAATGGCTTTTATTAAAAAGTCAAAAAATAACAGATGTTGGTGAGGATACATAGAAAAGAAAATGCTTATACATTGTTGATGGGAATGTAAATTAGTACAACCTCTATGGAAAACAGCATAGGGATATTTCTCAAAGAACTAAAAATATAACTATTGATACCTTTTTATTTTTGGCTGTAGCTCTTTTTTAAAATTTATTTTTTATTTCAAAATATTGTGGGGGTACAAATGTGTTTGGTTACAAGGATTTCTTTTGTAATGCTTGAGTCAGGGTTATAAGTGTGCCTGTCACCCAGATAGTGTTAGTCGTACCCATTGGGTAGGTTTTCACCCATCCCCTCCTCCTATCTCCCCCATGATTGATTTCCCTTGAGTTATACTTCCCATTATGCATATGTGTGCTCATCAGTTAGTTCCAATTTACTATTGAGTACATGTAGTGTTTTCTTTTCCATTCTTTAGATACTTCGTTTGGGATAATGGTCTCCAGTTCCATCCATATTGTTGCAAAAGGCATTAAGTCATCCTTCCTCCCGGTTGAGTACTATTCCATGGTATACATAGACCACATTATGTTAATCCACTCATGAATTGATGGACATTTGGGTTGATTCTACATCTTTGCAATTGTGAATTATGTTGCAATTAATGTTCATGTGCAGGTGTCTTATTGATAAAATGACTTCTTTTCCTTTGGGTAAACGCCCAGTATTAGGATTGTTGGATAAAATGGTAGGTCTACTTTTAGTTCTTTGATGAATCTCCATACTATTTCTATAGAAGTTGTTCTAATTTGACGTCCCACCAACAGTGTATAAGTGTTCCTTTCTCTCTGCAGCCATACCAGCATTTATTGTTTTGGGACTTTTTAATAAAAGACATTCTAACTAGGATAAGGTGATATCTCATTGTGGTTTTAATTTGCATTTCCCTGATAATTAGTGCTCTGAGAAATTTTTCATGTGTTTATTGGCTATTTGTCTATCTTCTTTTGAAAAGCTTCTGTTCATGTCTTTTGCCCAGTTTTCAATGGGATTGTTTGATTTTGCCCTGCTGATTTTCTTGAGTTCTTTGTAGATTCTGGTTATTAGTCCTTTATCGGATGTGTAGGCTGTGAATATTTTCTCCCATTCTGTAGGTTCACTATTTGGTCTGTTGATTATTTCCTTGGCTGTGCAGAAGCTTTTTTGCTTAATGAAGTTCCATTTATTTTTGTTGTTGTTGTGACTGTCATAGAAATCTTCATAAATTCTTTGCTTAGGCTGATATCTAGTTGAATTTTTCCAACATTTTCTTCTAGAGTTCTTATCATTTCATGCCTTAAATTTAAGTCTTTTACCCATCTTAAATTAATTTTTGTGAATAGTGAGAGACATGGATCCCGTTTCATTCTTCTGCATGTGGCTATCCAGTTGTCCCAGCACCATTCACTGAATAGGACTTCCTTTCCCCAGTGTATATTGTTGTTTGCTTTGTCAAAGCTCAGTTGGTTATACGTGGATGATTTCATGTCTGGGTCCTCTGTTTTGTTCCATTGTTCTGTGTCTCTATTTTTGTGCCAATACCATGCTGTTTTGGTTACTATAGCCTTGTAGTATAGTTTGAAGTCTGGTAATGTGATGCCTCCAGATTTGTTCCTTTTGCTTAAGATTGCTTTGGCTATTCAGACTCTTTTCTGTTTCCAAATGAAGTGTAGAATTATTTTTTATAAATCTGTGAAATAATGATGTTGGTATTTTGATGGGGATTGCATTGAATCTGTAAATCACTTTGGGAAGTATGGATATTTTTACAGTGTTGATTCTAGTGATCCATGAGCATGATATGTTTTTCCATTTGTTTCTATCATCAGTGATTTCTTTCCTCAGTGTTTCATAGTTCTCTTTGTAGAGATCTTTCACCTCCTTGGTTAAGTATATTCCTAGGTATTTTATTTTCTTTTTGACTATTGTGAATGGTATTGAGTCTTTCATTTGACTCTCAGCTTAACTGTTATTGATGTATAGGAATGCTACTGATTTGCATACATTGATTTTGTAACCTGAGACTTTGCTGAATTTATCAATTCAAGAGTCTCTTTGTGGAATCTTTGGAGTTTTCTAGATATTAGATCATATCCAGCAATCCCACTACTGGGTATCTACCCAAAGAAGTCATTATATCAAAAAGATACTTGTATGTTTATCACAGTACAATCACAGTAGCAAATATATGGGATCAACCTAAGTGTCCATCAGCTGATGAGTAGATAAAGAAAATGTGATATTTATGTACTATGCAATCATAAAACAGAATATAACCATGTCTTTTGCAGTATCATGGATGACACTGGAAGCCGTTATCTTAAGGGAAACAACTCAGAAACAGAAAGTCAAATACCAATGTTCTCATTTGTAAGTGGGAGCTAAATAATTTGTACCCATGGACATATGTTGTGGAATAATAATCACTGGAGACTAGAAGGGTGAGAGGGTGGAAGGGGGGTAAGGGATAAGAAATTACTTAATGGGTACAATATACATTATTTAGGTAATGATTACACTAAAAGCCCAGAGTTCGCCAGTGCACAATATATTCATGTAACAAAAATGAAACTGCCCTTGTATTCCTTAAATTTATACAAATACAAAAAAAAAAATAGTCTCCCAATTTTGGGGCTATCGAGAATGTTGCCACTAAAATTAGTATTCCATTCTCCAGACAAAATGACTTTTAACTTCATGAAAAGCACTCAAGCAGATATGTATTTTTATTTTAGAAATTTTATTGTAGTCTAAATGAAATTAAATTAGAAATGATATTTACTCTGTGGCTCAGACGGGATCAAATGGCTGAAATAAGACAAACATAGGGGAATCCTATACACACAAAAATAGAATTAGCCACAGCAAACCCAGCTGGCTTGGTGATAAGGCAATCTATACATAGATCAATTGTAAAATGAAAATACACACAGAAGTAGTAGTTCTTTTGTGTACTTGACCTCTCAAGTGAAATAAAAAGAATTAATATAAATCACCCAAGATATTTAAAAGTGGACTCAGTCAAAACTCTTATGGCTTTAGGAAATAATGTTTTGGTGTGGACGAGTGGAATCCCAAAGTATGTTCTGACCCCCGTGTCTAGAAATCGTGAATTTTATTTGAAGATGGATATCCATGGCACACATCCAAACAGATGGAAACTACCCAGAAGAAATAAAACTACAAATATTGGTTTCCCATATTATTGCAGCAGTCATCTACAGAACTTCTGCTCTCAACAAAACCCCTGATAATTTATTCCAAGTATCTTCTTTAGACATGATAATGGTCTATAGAAACAACGAGTTAATGTAAGATCTGCATGCAAGGACAGGAATATTTTACTCTAAACTTGGTTAAACCACTTGAGTAGAGGTGGGTCACTGTGTTAAGTACCTATGCTGCATAAAAAATTACCCCAAAATATAGGGACGATTTAAATCAACAAACATTTATTGTCTTATAGTTTCCATGGGTTAAGGATATGGAAGCACCTTAGCTAGGTGGTCTTTCATGAGTCTACAATCAAGGTGTTGACTAGAGTTGCAGTCATGTTAAGGCTCAAGTGAGACAGGATTTACTTCAAGCTCAATCACATGGCCATTGGAAGAAGTCCGATTTACTTTTTAGGTCTCTTTCCTGAGCCTCTCAACATAGCTGTCCCATCACATGGATGCTGACTTCCTCCAAACGGAAGAATCCAGGAGATGCCAGAAGCACCTCCAATACAGATGCCACAGTTTTTGTTTGTTTGTTTGTTTGTTTTTTAATAACCTAATCTCAGAAGTGATGTCCCAACACTTCTGTTATACCCAACAGTTGTCCCTTGAACAACATGGGTTTGAACTGTGTGGGTTCACTTACGTGATTTTCTTCTGCTTTGCCACCCCTGAAATAGCAAGACCAACTCCTCTATCTCCTCCTCCTCACCCACTCAATGTGAAGATGACAAGGATGAAGACCTTTATGATGATCCACTTCCCCCTAATGAATAGTAAGTATGTTTTCTCTTCCTTATAATTTTAATAACATTTTCTTATCTCTGCCTTACTTTATTGTGAGAATACAGTATATAATACATATAGCATACAGAACATGTGTTAATTGACTGATTATGTGATTTATAAGGCTTCTGGTCAACAGCAGGCAACTGGTAGTTAAATTTGGGGGGAGTCAAAAGTTACACCCAGATTTTCAACTCTGAGGGGGGTCAGCATCCCAAACCCAGCATCATTCAAAGGTCAATTATTTTTTAGTAGTGAGGTAATATATTCCAAACCATATTCAATGAGCGGGGATTCAACAAAGGTACAAATACTAGGAGATGGGGAATATTAGAGATCATCTCAGAGGCCAACTGCTATAGTCACCCAGGAAAACTCCTCCTAAATTCATGTTCCTAAAGAATGATGGTGTTATACTTTGGTATTTGACCATTTTAAAGCTAATTTTTAAAATACTAAAACTTACATCTATCAAAGATAAACAAAGCTAGACACTAGTTAAAGTAGTAAAGACAGATTTTTATCAGTAATATACTATTTCCAAAGAGAAGAGGGTGCAGCATGAGCCAAACTCAACTTCAATTTGTGTGGAGATGACTGAGCATTTTTAAGAAAGAATGAGAAAGTAGAGAGGAGCCTAACAGGAGATCAGCAGAGTCAGAAGTGAACAATTACAAAGGGTTGGTCAGGGTAATTGCTAATTAAGCCAGCTGTAACTGTTAGCTGCTAATTGTCAAAGCTAGAATTCTCTCCTCTCGCAGAGACTAGGAGACAGGGCCCCTGTCCTTTCGGATAACTACATTTTAAAGGAATGGCTTTCAGCTCCTTGATAAAGACACTCCTGAGTTGTAGGAGATATATATATATATATATATATATACACACACATCTCACAGGGATATGTGAGGATTCACAATCTTAAGCCCTTTTTAGTAAATGCTTGAGAAAAAAATGGTTGTCAGGAGCCCATCGTCAGGTATTAGCCGTAACAAATAGTTAAGCTCTTTGGCAGCCTTGAGCTTTCTCAGGCAGACACTTTAAGGGGCTCGAAGTCATCCCAGGGGTGCAGCCTTGAGATGATAGAAACTATGCTTGTGTTTAAGTCTCTTGATGTGGGAGGAGGGAGGTAGACAAAATCATCTATACTATAGTTTTATAGGCCAAGGTCGAGTCCTAGTTGAGAGGAGGGCTCAGTGGAGCCCGGCTAGAGTTTGGTAAAGCAAAGAATCTTTGTCATGTCCATATTATGAGACTTTAAACCCATTCATTCTTCACAGAGTCCCCAGTTACCAAGCACTTTAATATACAAGTTCAATGATACCTAAGTCAGTACTGGTGAAGACAGACATTTTTTTACACTACTCAGTTCTCCACTGGTGACTTGAATCTGTCGGCTCATTTACCAGCTTCTTCCTTGCTGTTGGGTTTGCTGACCACAGGCCTCTCCGACTCCTGGTCCCCCAAATATAGAATGAGTTCATCTGCCAGCTTGCCCAGATGTGAGAGCCAGCTGGCTATGTCGACTGTTCTCGGGACCGGGGAGAACCCGGAGCACAGTTTCTCCAAAGCCAGCCAGCCAGGCCCTAGCAAACCGGCCAGAAATCTCTGAAAATTTCCAGAGCTGGCCAGTTATGCTTGACATCTGTGTTCCAGAGCTGGGGACCCTCAAGCCTCATTCCAAACCCAAATCTTGCTGTAATATGTAGCTCTCATTTTTCCATTTTCAGCTGTCTTCTGATATTTTTGCATGTTTGGGGCTGGCCAATTGTAACAGAAAGAAGCAGACTTTGTTATGTTCAAACTTTTCTAGCAGACATAGTTCTGTGCATTTTCCAAACCAGAAGATCTTTATTAAAAACACTTCAGCAAGATTCTGGATTTTCCAGCACTCAGTTCCATACAAATGAATGGAACACATGTGGGAAAACATCAATTTATACAAATGTTGAAGTACTATTTGATAGAATGAAATGTAGTGGCATCACCATTCTCGTGTCTATTATTTTTGATGTTGATATTTCTAGTATTTTCCGTGATATGTTGTCTCACAACTATCACAGATAGCTGAGTACTTTCATTTTTTTTTTTTTTCTTTTAGGCTCTTCAGGTGATTACAGCAAGTAGTCTTTTGGAAAAATCAAGGTTTAATTACTCCTTTTATAAACTTTAGGGCAAAATGGTTTTGCAATTAAACTATATCAAAATCAACACACTGTGTCTTTTAAAAAATATATTTATTTGAGAAATAATAATGTATATTCAAGGTGTATGATATGATTTGATACACGTATATGTTGCATACTGATTATTGTAGTCACCATCACAACCTGTAGTTACCATGTGTGTGAGAGAGAGAAAGAGAGAGAGAGATGAGGACATTTAAAATCTGCTGTCCTAACAAATTTCAAGTAAATAATGCAATATTATTAACTATAGTCACCAAGCCGTACATCAGATCCTCAAAGCATATTCATCTTAAAACTGAAAGTTTGTACCCTGTGACCAACATCTCTCCATTTCTCCCACATCCCAGTCCTTGGCAAACACCATTCTCGTCTTGAAGCACAGTGTCTTAACGATCACTTGAGACTTGTTTCCAGGTATCTCTGAGCTTCAATTTACTCACCTTTTAATACATGTTAATATCCCCCCTCTCTCTCAGAGAAAGAAATGAAATAACATACACGAGTGCTCTTAGCACAATGTCTGTTACATGACAAATGCAAAACTAATACTTGTTTCCCTTGTTGGAAAGGTTATAATTTTTTAGTTGTAGAGTTTTCTGTAGAAGGAATAGCGGGAAGAATTTCAGGTCTTTGCATGTACTAATCTTCAAACTGTCGTTGCAAGGCAGCTTTGTAACTCAGAATGTGAATTTAGTCCCTTTGGATGGGTTGGGGAGAGGGTGAGTTTGTTCGCTTTGATCCCTAGTCCAGTGGATGAATTGGCCAAAAATCAGTTTTTACTTAAGTGTCTCCCATAGACGTTAGCAGAACAAAAATTCTTTCATGCCTTCAATATGATGAGATCTGATGTCTCCTTTGTGACAGATCTGAACTGCTTATTCTTTCCAAGATTATGTTAATCCTTTTTATTCTTTCTTTGATGGAACTAGCTTATATTAGCAGTATCTCCAAACACAATGAAGTAGAGAGGAAATTTCTCAACCAATTAAATATGTTGGATGCTTACTATGTGCACGACATGGTCTTAAATTGAATGAATGATACACTTTGGATAAAAAAGAGAAAAGACAAAAATAACTCAGGGAGTTGGACAGAGTGCGGAAGATGAAATGACAAATATACATTCAGGAACTGAGGTTAGGCAATTTGGACTGAAGCATATGGATCATGTATAAAGCAAATGACAACATGCTTCCTCATTTAGCTATCAACTCTGTTCTCTCTTCGGCATTTACTGCTAGACAAGAGCTCTGCCAGATTTCTCAAATGAATTTTCTGTGCCCATGACATCTATTTCCTCTCCACTTACTTTCCCCTTAACCCCCTGTAACTTGCTCTCCATTTTCAATGTTGTGCCACAGATCACCAAGTGAATGCTTACAAAGGTCGCCAATGGATTTATTATTGTCAAAACAGGTGACCTTCTCTTGTGTTTTATTCTATAGGATGTTCTTCAGTGTATTTGACATTTTATCTCAATATTTTTTTTTACCTTGGCTTCTTTGGCATAGTCTTAGTCTTTTGCCTTCGCTTTCCTCCAGGGTCTAACCATTCCTACTTATCTTTCCTGGTTTTCTTTCCCCAGAAATATCTAAGTGTATTACTCAACTCTAAAGGTCTGTCCCTCAGATCCATATAGTTCTGGCCTTGGAATGTTGTTATCCCCTAAGCCCTGACTATACCTTATCAAATGTTGCTTCTGTGCTCCTTGCTTCCCAGATCCTTCTGCGGTTCATTCCCAGACAAGAGTGCCACATCCTCACATTAATCCTTCATGCACATTCCCATCATCTCTTCCCTCCTCACATCTGTACATTCTCACACTCACCGGCCACTCTCAACCATCTGGCCTACGTGCAGTTCCCAGAATAAATAAGAATCTGTTGGTTGATTCATGTTCTTTCACTTTGCACAGACTTTTTGCATGTCCTTCCTTCCTCCTAGAATGACCTTGCCAACTGATGACACTTTTTAGTATCTGCTAGTCCTTCAAGACTCTGCTCACATGTTTTTAATATGTATCTCCTATCTCCCCATTTTAAGGAAAATGTTCCTCTTTCTTCTATTTTAAGAGTCGACACTTTAATAGACACTCATTGTTTGTCTCTTTCCTCTGCATCCAATGCCCAGCATAATTTCTGACCCATCACACATAATCACAACCTCTTTGCTCAATGAAAACATGAATAAAGCAAGCCAGAGGGTTACCCAATCCACCTCTCTCGTGAGATCTCTGGTCTCGCATGTGTAACTAATTTCTTGGCATGTCCATTTCTACTAATCTCAAATCCAGTGCTTTCAATACTAGAAACAATACCTCAGTTCACAGTGAGGATCTCCGAACTTAAAGTTTATTCTCTGAGAATTTCTCATTAAGGCAGGCGGTTTCTCTGCTATTGGACTGCAAGCTTCTTGATTGAAGGGCTCATTTCCCCTAGAACTCAAAAACAACTAATCCATATGTGCATACAGATTTTGGCTAATTGTTTAACTGAATGATTGGTTGAACAGTAAACACAAACAGTGGAAATGTAACTTGGAGCAAACTGGTAGAGAACTAAAACCAAATGTTTGCTCTGTCTAGACGGCCTCCTACTTAGTCTTTGTCAAAACCCTTCTCCAGTATCAATTCCTCCATTCAATTCCTCCTCAGGTTGCACTTAGTAGATCTAGATCCATTTTTATAGTGGTTTTGAAGGGGCTTTTGCCCTCTCCACCCTGTCTCAACAGTAAGTTACCTGAGATCATGAATTCCTATTTCTTTTAGAAGAATACCTTGCCCAGAGTAGGCATTTATGACCATTTGGTTGAACTGAGGCACCAAGATTTGGGACCCACGGAGTTTATCACAGATGTTAGGAGTTCAAAAGAAGTGACTGGACACGCAAAGAGCTAGGCAGCAAGAGAAGCCGATAATAAAAAAAGAAAGCCCTGAAAGCTTATCCCACAAATCCTTGCCCTTTTCAGAAAAGGAGAAGACAGCTTCCGGGATGTTCTCAGGGTCCTTTTCTCTTCACAGGAGCCCTACTCCATCATCCACCCCAAAAGGGCCAGAGGAAGAGCTGGACTGTGCCAAGAAACCCCAAATCCAGTTACGTGACTAAACTGTTGCACAGACATCCAAATTCAAAGGCCCAGGGTAACTTGCCCTCACATTTCCTATGAGAACATGTCTGCTTAATAACAATGTAACAGATAGTAAGAGCGCCAATCACAGAGCGCTGGTCCCGCCATGCTAAAGGTTGATGATAATTACCAGACTAAACAAATCATTAGAAATATGTCCCTATCTCCAATCTGGATTTTAAAATACTTAAGAGGAACTTGGGAACCAAGGTTCAATTTAATAAGCATCATGATAACTAGTACCAAATGGTTTAGCTACAAATGTCCTTTGAAAAGGTTTTTGGATTTTTTTTTTTGACATGTCAGGGTAGATAAAATTTAAGAACACAGATTTGATTCTTCCTGAACTGTCTCTTAATTATGTGGGGAGGTAAATGAGATGAAGCCCACTGTCTTTTAGGCTGTACATACATGGACACATTTCAGACATTATAGGTGGGAAATGATTGTAAATGTGTTAAAGCACTTTTTCATTTGAAAAGCAATGGTAAACAGATATTTACTGAAAAAGAAAAAGAAAGAAAGAAAGAAAAAGAAAAAGAAAGAAAGAAAGTTTACCTATTCCTCTTTTTCATATCTAAAAATGCATTCATAATATAAGGAACAAATTTTCTGGATCTGGGTAACAGTAATTTATAGTTAAATCTATCCATTGAGGAAATCTGTATTGCCAATTCCCTTGAAAGGTGATAAAGAGTAAAATTAAATACAAAAGTTTTCAAAAAAGCAGGTGGCATTTTCATCATCAAGAAGATATGAAATGACTATTTTTTCATACAGGACATTTCACTTTGAGACTTTCATTTCTGCCCTTTATATAACCTGTACAGTGTGTTTTTCCTAATGTCATTTTTCCTGGCTGAGAAGCACATTAACAAGAATAGAGTTTTTAAAAAAAGTGGACGTGGAGAGAACGGGGGTGTTATGTCACAAGTGACTTCAAATGGAAGAAAAATACCGATTCCACATTTCATCCTGAAGAGAGAATGGAAATTTAAAGATCATGTTCACTAAGTTTCCTTTCATGCCCACAGTCAACCAAAGATTTCTGTGTTTGATTAACCTAGCATTCATCCAACTAAGAAATTGTTCCTTCATAGAAAATAATGGCTGTTCCAACACAAAATAAAGCAGTGTGAATTCTTTATCTTTAGCTACGCTAGATCTCACGAATCCTTGAAATCTTGAGGAATTGTACTGCTGATTCTTTCTGCTAGGGACCATTTTGGGTGTTTGAATTAATCAACCCTGCTCATGTTGACTAATATGGATAGATTCTTCTCATTTTCCAGTATTACATTTAAATGTTTCCATCTCCCATTTAGTAAAACCAGCCTTTCAGACCTCCTTGTAATATACTTTAAGAAGGTTTTATGTTTGTTTGGAATGTTACAATTTTCATGTTAGTGGTTTTTAGCTGAAAATATTCCTATTTTACTCTATAAGTTAATTTTGAGTGGTGTCAACAAAACCTGTTACAAAACCAGGTGAGATTGTCTCTGTGAAATGTCCCACTTTGCACCCTTTGAGGTTATCAAATATCAGATGAAATGTGCAAGGATAGCATTCATGGGAGTTTTTAGATGCACCATTGGAGTGGGAAGTAGCTGTATAAGAAATGAAAATAAAATATGAATTGAATAAGTTAGGAAACTTTCAGACTGGTTTAGACATAATGATTGTTCCATAAATGTTCGATGTTGTTATAATTTGTCATTGCATCTACTTTCAACATCTTTGACCTCAATGTTTCCATAATCTGACTGTATCTACATATTCATTTGTAGTTGCCAAACAAAATTCCAAAATTCATACCTACTATCAGTCCTAAAATGCCATAAGCCACCTACCTTCTGGTTGTGTTTTCCCTAAATAAGAATTTTTTAAGCTTGCATGAACAATCAATATCAATGTATTATTAGTGTTAGAATTAATAATAAGATACTTTGATCATCTAGGAGAAGGAAATTACACAAGATTTGACCAGTTTCCGATGGCATCGTGCACTTTTCTTGCTGGAGCTATAGGCTTTGATTTAAGTAACTCTCTCTTCATTATCTTCAATCACTTTTTGTTCTGAAGATATTTATTTCCATGGTTAGTGTTACTGCAGCACCCACAGTCCCAGACACACAATAAATGATCCACGAAATATTTTCTCTCCTAAACAATCACTTGTAACTCCTGGCAACATTGGCCATGAAATAAACTCCCCCAATCCCATATGCCCAGGGGCTGAAAGAATTCAGGGTAGGCCTGATGGAAATTACATCCTGAACCTACAAGAAATGTAATATGCTTAGCCTCTCCAGTTCTTTTTTTTTTTTTTTTTTTTGGTTTACATGGGAACCTGTGTTTGTAATGGAGCTTTGTGTTAACCGGCTGCAGAGTCCTCACTGCCTGTGCCTACCCAATGCCACAGAACTCCTTTCTCTAACGTATCTCCAAGCCATGCTTTGTCATGCTTTATGGTTTGAGGTGCTTTTTAATAGATTTTAGTTTTTCCCTCCTAGAGGAAAATTTTGGATGTTTTGTTTGTTTTGACTTTTGGTTGGTTGGTTGGTTGGTTGGTTTTGGTTCAGGTTTGCTTGTTAGTTTTGCCCCCATTGCTGGTTAATTATCTAATTAACTAATCAATTAAGTTTTCATGTTCTCTTTCTCAGGGTTTCTGAGATGACCCCTTCTTTCCTTTCTCCAATCCCTGTGCCTTACAGAACAAACGGTTTTGTTGGGTTTACCGTAGTTCTACAAACTGGATTTATCAGGACACCCCCATTCACAGCAACCACCTCCTGTGTGACCACCACAATCCTTGTCTTTTTGTTAAAGAAACCCCACCCCGTCTACCCTTCCTCCCGCTACCCAGTTTAAGTTCCTTTTGTGTGTTATCACCTACCTTACGCTATGAAAGAAACCGTGTGGGAGAAATCACTTTTTGACTTCTACATATAAAAAAATTAAGAGTTGTTTTCTCTTTCCTATGAAAGAAAGTTTATGCCACCTCTAAAATATTGCCAATGACCCTGCCAGTCTTCCTCTTACCTGGATGTGTTTCTGGCCAAAGTGAGGAAGCAGAGAAGAAAGCTCAGGATCGCAGCAGAGGAAGAGAACACACATGGACAAAACTGACAACATGATGAGAAAGGTGCTATTGCGGAAATCTCTACCCGGGAGACAACAAGAAACACATCCAGATCTTCCAAAAGAACTGAGGGGATAAGTCATTGGAAAAAAAAAAAACTTTAAAAAATGGCAACTTGAGTGATAATTATGCATTTGCTGGGCAGGTGGGAAAAGATGTTCTAGGTAGAGAAAACAGACTATAAGCAATAGAGGCGACCATCTCCTCAGCTAATATGAGCAATTTGGTGGAGCTTATTTGTGTGTTTGTGTGTGTTCCTGCAGATGTTTGTGAAGGAGTGTTAATTAATGGAGGTGTTAGGGGATTAAACACTGAAAGATGAATGTAAACAGGTTAACGGATTTCAGCTAAATGTCTTTTACTCCATCCTGTGGGCAATTAGAGGCTATTTTATGTTTAGTGGTAAGAATGATTTCCGACATCAAGTGGAGAATTGACCATGAAGAACGATACTGAAAGCAGAGAGAATAATACAACAGCTAAGGCAAAGGATGCCACAAGTTGATCAGTTGATGCTACAACAGAGGTGGTGGGGAAGATATTTAGGAGGTACGTTAACAGGACTTGATGATGGATTGAGTGGATGCTGGGTGTGAGGTGGAGGGGAGGCAATTGAGGTAATGTCTGAAATCACAGGGAGGATGGTAGAAGAGTAAGTGTGAGGAGAGAGGATGAGTTTAGTAATGGGACAACAGGTGGACATTCCAGGTGGAAAGAAAGTATGTTTATTTGGAGCTCAAACAATGGATCTGGCTGGAGAAAACAAATTTGAGAATCTCATCCCAGCAACTGAGTGCAGATGAAGGCATGTAAGAGGATGGAATTACCCTTACACAGTAACAAGAACAGAGGAATAAGAACGAAATGCTGGTGAATCCCAACATGTAAGTTATGGACGGAGGAAGCAGAGCTACAAAGAACACTGAGAAATGGCCAGAGAGATACAAAAGAATTCACGCACGAATGGAAATTGGAGAATAAAGCGCTAAATAATACTAAAGGTCATAAAGAAGGTCAAATAAAAAGAGGAATACAAATTTCCCATCGGTTATAACACCTTGGACAGCATTAATGATGGTCGCAAGAAACATTTCAGCAGAGTGGTGGGATGTGAGGCCAACATGCAATGGTTAGTAATGTCAATAGAAGAGACGGAATAAAGGCATCTAGACATTAGCTAGATGGGAAACCAAGTCTAGGAGAGTTTCATCCTAAAGAGGAATAAAGAAAACTTTAGCAAGATTGAAGATAACATCATGGAATAATAAAAAGTAGAAGACACAAAAAAGAAAGAATAATTTTTGAATGAAGTTCCCAAGGAGGTGAAGAGAATCATGAGGTAGAACACAGAAGGATGGCATGAAGTTGAGTAGTGGTGGATACATGTTTGCTAAGCCAGAGTGAAGAATGAGGCAAGAGAAGATGAGTGTGGAGAAGAGAAGCCAGTAAGTTAAAACATTTGCTTCTGATAAATTTTCTTTTGGGGTGAAAGCAAACACAGAGCCAGCGGGTGTGGGAGATACTGGAGGATGGAGTGGTAAAAGCTTGGAATAACTGCTCAGGGAATTCAGGGAGGGAGTGGAGTGGGGAGAACAACCAGTGCCCACTTGGAAGAGAGCTGTTTGGAGTTCACATCTCATGGCTCCAGATGACCCTGAAGCAGTGTGGTAAGTCTGGTCTCCAGAGGTATGAACTGCAGGCTGAGATGGGGCCAAGGAGGACAAGATCTGGCTCTGTCTAGGGAGGGAGGTGCTGGCAGGAAACTTTTCACAGAGGATGCACCTGAGCAGGTAAGGCATGGAAAGCCCTATGGGCACAGGGAACATCACAGAATAGGAGGTTCCAAGGCATCTCCGAAAGTGCCTTATTTCTTATATCTTTACTTGTGCCACAGCGATAAGATGCTCCTTGTCAAAGCTCAGCTTGTTTTACTGATGTCACGTTAGAGAGAAAGCCATGTAGTTCTTGCTTCCAAGAAATATCTCTTCTGGGAAAGTATGAAAGGAATCCGTGAGCTCTGTAAGCTGGCCCGGCCCAACCACATAGCTGGCTCTGTCCAAAATCAAGAGGATTTCGGATGTTTCTCTAAGAGAGGGAGATATAAGCTGTGTATACCCAAGAGCCTATTTATCTAATAAAATAATAACACATACTTCTCCCTCTATGAGCCTCTACTCTTCTGAGCATTTTGTAAATATCAATTAATTTAATCCCCAGAACAACCCTCCAAGGTGAGTATTGTCATTATCCCCATTTCACAGATGGGGAACCTGCAGTCACAAGAAGTTAAGTCTGTTGTCTATAGGATCAAAGAGGTGCAAGACTCAGAGGAGGGAGTTGAGAATCTGGACAGCCCAGCTACCCGCAACACCAAGCTATCTTTTAATAAGCAAAAGGTTTATAATCGTAGAATTCTATGGGAGAATTTTCTAGCTACTCTAATTCCTTCCCATCATACTATCACCAAACATTTAAATAGGGTTGTCAACTTAACAATTTCCATTTTGTTGTCGTCTGTGAAGACTATATACTGAGGAATTGTGCAGCATAAAGGTGATCGTTTTGATGTCAGAGAATGTTTTTTGCTTCACCCTAAAATACCCATGTCTTCGATTTCAATGAGTCATAGGACACTCGTGGGCTTCCTGGGTGTCAGGTCTTTCAACTCTCTGTGTTTCCAGAGCAGGTGTTTGTGCAGTCAGTCATGCTGACCTCTGTTTGTCTTGGGAGCCTTTTTGAATTAATAGAAGATAGTCTACTATTAGCCAGTATTCCACTTGGCAAAGCCAGACACATGTCAAGCCTGCTTGGATATATATATCTCTAGAAAATTTGATTTTCCTTATTCTTAGCCAGTTATACATGTGTGCATGTATTATTAATTGCTATGGATCTAATTTTTCCATTGTCTTATATGTGTGTATTTGTATCTGGAAATGATTATCTTCCATTTAAAATTCAAACACATTGCTTATTTAGCTAATAGCTTACTCTGTCTTCACAGAGATACTTGTTTGGTTTTTAGAGAAAGGTTTGAGGATTTTGAAAGTTTTATATTTTGACCACTGAGCCAAACTCTGACCACATTTTTTAATGGAATCCTCTTTGATGAAAAGATAAAGCATTATGTTAACCTGTAGTCTTTGGATTTGAAGTCTAAACAGAAGGATAATGCATAAATTGGCTAATTATTTCCTGCCTCTGAGTCCACTAGCTTTTACCATTAGCTATAAAGAAGCACGCAGCTAATAAAATGCTGTCTTCTGGTAACCAATGAGTAAGAAATGTTGAGTTTTTAAACACAAATCAAATTTTAGAATGGTGCCAAAAGAATGAGAACAGTGGCTTGATAATGTGGCAATTAAATTTTAATTAAGAAAAAGAAAAAAGAAAATTAATTTTGATTTGGCATGTTATTGAGATATCTTCTACTGTGACAACTAAGGAACAATTAAAAATTTTAAGGGAAACCTGAATAGGGAAAGATAAAAACTCCAAGTAAGAAAACTTTCTTAGCTTCGTTGCAAGAGACGCCAGCCTGCCTGAAGCAAAATACAAAAGTAATTCTACGTAGTTCTGAATCATAGCATTCATACCAGATCTGTCATTTACATTGTGGTAGCATTGTTCAGGAAAAATCCATGACCCCAAAATATAGACGAGAAGCTCATTAGTAATGATTAATCGCTTATATGAGTGTAGTAATTTACTTTTTGCAAAGTTAGTCCTTCATTCAATTAAAAATTATTTGTTAGCCATCTATTATGTGCCTGTGTTAGATAATAGAGCAACATGATCTTTACTCCCACTGAAGTTCTACTCTACCCAGAAAGACAAAACATGACATGTAATTTCAAGCGTGATTATGTGCATTACGAAAGGCTAAGTAAAAATTGCTATGGTAGCAAATACTAAAGAGGATTTAGTCTCAGGGTACATAGATTCTATGAGCTTGTAAAAGATGGCTTCAAAAAAATGTTAGTGTGCTAAAAAAGCTCTGTACCAGTCTAATTTTAGCTATGTATTTCAGTATTTATCACATTCTATGTGTGCACATACCTATTCCACTAAATTTAGTTCTTAACTTCGATTGCATATTAAGTAGTCCACAGGAAAGTCCACAAAGGAGTAATTTTTTAAAGCTTCTCAGGTGATTCTACCAGACAGCCATGACCAAGGACCACCAGTCTGGGTCATGAGCTTCTTAAGGATAGAGACACCCATTGCACCGAACTTTATGCCTGATGTCTGGCACTGTAGGCTATACGGAGTCGGGGTACAATGAATACTTGTAAATTGGACTGAATTGACCTGAAATGCCTTGTAGATGCATTATAAACCATTTCCTCAAGAAGGAAACTCTAAGTATTGTATGTCCTCCTTCACTTCTATTCTAATAACATAAACCTGACGAAGACACCCATACCAATCTGGTAAACGGTCTGCCTGCTCTCTCAAGGGGACAAGAAAGATTACAAGCATAGCATTAAAGAGCTGCAAGGAATTCATATTAAGAAATATTCTGTTTCACCTACAGCCTTCCTAGTCTACTCAGTTCTCATTGCTCATGCCATCTATTGCTAAAACTATGTCTTCCCCTTCCAGACATAGATGATCCCATCAACCAACAGTGAGCCAAATTTGCTAAACATCAGCCTGCAAAAAAGTATGCTGAGTCTGTGACTTTTCACCTGGCCAATTCTGTCAGCACTGCATGCCAGCCATAAAGACAAAAATCCAGTCAGCTGAACTCTGTGAATGGCTGAACTGATTGAACTGCCCAAATATTTTGGCCAGGAAGATGGAATCTCAGGCTTGCCCCTTAAACACAAATTCCTATGGAAACCAAACCAGGAGACAGAGTATATTCACTTAATTTTAGGTCCAGTGATCCTCACGAGACCTTCCCTGTGTCAGTCAGTGCTTTTCTCCATGGCTGGATATCTTTTGAGCCATCACTTTAACCAAGCTCAGACAACAGTTGCTTTGAATGGGCTCCAAGGAGTTTTCCATGGAGAACTTATGTCTATAGAACTGTCTGCTCACCCAGACTTCATAAACCCTTTGTCTATCCAGACAGGGGGAAAAAAAAAAAAAAAAAAAAAACACAACACTGCACTGTTATTATTAAATTTATTGAGTTTTATTTTATTCTTTTTTTAATACAGCTACATTCTTCTCTCACCACAATATCTCTGGAACTTGAAACGTTATATCTGCTTTTGAAAACTATTTTAAGGATATCAATGATTTATATCCCAAATAGTCAAATGTAATTTAACCCTTTTTTTTCTTAAGACTTCAGAACGCTATGAAATAAAACACCACATTTTACTGTGAAAAATGACTGTCTATCTGATTTTGGTAAGTTGGGATTTGGGAACACCAGGTCTTCCATTATTTAATGGAGATGGACTTTAATAATGTCAATCGCTATTAAAAGTGAAATAGAATTTTGTGCTGTAAATATTCAGGTTTTTATTTGCTTGCCTAATCTAGTATATAAGGAATAATTAAATTCAACAAAAGTCACAGAAGCCACACTAAGTGTTTTAAGCAGGGACAGATTTAAAATAGGAAATGTGTTGCTTGCAAAATTATTGGAAAGGCTCAAGGAACAGCTTCTAGGCTGAGCCTCCTGGAATGACTTCAAGAACGATTAAAACTGACCCACTAAGGCTGCCCCTGGAGCTGAGCTGAAACAAAGAAGCCCCACTGACATGGCTCCAGTGTCTTCTCCACATTGAGGAAGCTGAAGAGTGGACCCTGAGAGTTGCTCTTCTGAGATTGGAAGGCCGGGTCGAAAGCCAGCACATCTGCTCCTGCTTCTTGACACCCCAGGTGCCAAAGAATGAACAGTGGAACACTGAATTGAGAAGCCCTCCTATTTCTGTGATCCTCCTGGCCAGCAAACAGCCAAAAGCTGCAAAAGGATGGCTTCTCCTTCACATCCACCTCCCAAATTTCATGGGAGGAGTCAGTCTAATTGGCGAATTTTCATTTCTTCTAAACCCCAGCTACAAGGCCTGGGAAATGTCATTAATAGTTTTTCAACCTTTTCAACTAGACAAAGGGCAGAAATTGTAAGAATATATGACACCTATATAAACAACGTACAAGAGGCACAAAGTAATATTCATTACCTACTCTGTTTACACAGTCAAGTCGGATATAGGAAGAAGATGACAAATTCTGATGAACCAGAGCCCCCTGCTTCATCACTTTTAAAGGAAAATCAAGAGGACTTCAATCCTAAATGCCATGTATTCACGCTATGGTTTCAAGTTCAACTATTAGCTAAAGACTCAACTGACATCTTCGGAAAGACAGCCAAAGATCACCTTACAATATTCTCAGGTCTCCAACTACTTGACCTTCCTACTATTCAACTTGACTTAGATGCCTAATTTTTTCTTTAAGCTGTGCAACCTCTGTTTCTAGCAGTTCATTTTTCTGTAGGACAACCAGAAATTTACATGCAGTTAAGAATTGCCTTTAAACATGCCCATTCTTCTGAATATATAGCGCTCATAAAAATAATAACTGATACCTCAAAACAAATAAAGTATTTTATGATGTGGCTTAGTGGTTTTATTCATGCCTCTTCAGGAAGTCAAGAGACCACAACACAAGTTTGAAAAAGAGTTAGCCTCTGTTTCTGATTAAACATGCATTGCTTAAAGCTATAACAAGCAAGGAAAAAAAGTTTACTGCTTATTCATATAAGCAGCATTTTTTTCTGGGCCCTTTCAATAATGAAAGCCATGAGAATAGTGGCAAAGGATGAAAGAAATGAAACGTGAATGCTTCATTTTTAAATGCACTCTGCAACTGTTTTCATTCATAATCCTTTAGTTTTTCTTATATATTCTGTGTACCCAGGAAATAAAATTTATCTAGAAAGGTCAATTCATAAAAGTTTATTACAGAGCTCGTTAAAACATCTTTAAGCTAAAACACTGATCCTAGAATAGTTTATGTGACAGTTTACTTATTAATAGGACAAATATTATTAACAAAATTGTGTGGGTACTTGTTAGTGTTTCATCTTTAGAATCCCTTTTTAAACTAACAAAAGCATTTCTCACAAGCTGCAAGTTGATTCAAAGACATATCTTTAGTCTTCATCAGCCACTCACTCCTAACTTTTCTTTGCAAATCTCCTGGCTTCTAATCTACAGTTAGAGAACACGAGATAGAAGTATCTTTAGATGTTATACACATAGTGCATATCTAGTATACCATGGAGTACTACTCAGCCATAAAAAATGAATTAATACCTTTTGCAACAATCTGGATGGAACTAGAGACTATTCTCCTAAGACTGGAAAAACAAACACCCCATGTAGTCACTATTAAATTGGAACTAACAGATTAGCACTCATGTGCACAGATGAAAGTAAAACCCAACGGAAACCATGCAGGTGGGAACGGGGAAGAGGGGATGGGTGAAATCATACCAAATAGGTACAATATACACTATCTGGGTGATGGGCACACTTATAACATTGACTCAGGTAGTACAAAAACAATCCATGTAACCAAAACATTTGTACCCCTGTAATATTCTGAAATTTAAAAAAGTTTTTTAAGTCTAAAAGTGCCTCACAAACAAAACCATTCCAATTTACTAAATCTTGGTAAAATGCACATAGGTGTTGGTGAAAATGAAAATCTCGGATGTCAAAATATTTATTCTTTTCAGGCAATGCAAATAATAAAGTTCTTATAACATACACACAGACAAAAGCTGGAATGATTTGGCAAATACTTAAATCTTTAGTTCTCTCAAATACCAAGTATCTGCATACACAAACGTATCTGTATATTTGTGCTTTTAGTTTCCGTCTGGAAGTTAGATGTAAAGACACAATCTTAGTTTTCTTAGATACGTGCCCACAGTTATGAATAAATTTGGATATTGATATCACCCGCTTCAGGCATAATATTTAGTGTAGGGACTCCAGGAAATGTGTTTTGTCTGTTGCACTTGAGTGTGTTTGCGAAAGGATTTGGGAAAAACATTTCAGAATTCACCAGTTCTTCATTTCAATCAGAACACAGAGAAATTCAACATGACTAGAATTTAACATTGGAAACAAAGTATTAAGACAACTAATTTTACTTTATGTACCATGATCTAGTTAATGAGTAAAATTAACTAAGTGTATAACATTAAAGGGCGGATAACCACTCCACTTCTTCCCCATGTGAAGGGGCCACCAGTGATGCTCACTTCAACGAGGCGTCTCTGCTGTTTCCTCATTCATTCCTCAGGGAGCAGCAGGGCTTAATCTGAGGATTGAGTTCAGAAGGAGAAACTGAACACATGTTCCTTCCCTCTTCCTGGTCCCTTAATCCAGGGGGTTTGAGGCCTGCAAGAAGCGTTCCTTCTCATAGATGCCATTTTGCTCTATGTGCTAAGGGATCTTATCTCTGTTGAGGAAGTTTGGGGTTTTCCAGGACTGCAGTGATTGGCAATCATATTTTCCAAAGGCAGATTTAGTAGTTTTTTTGTTTGTTTGTTTAAGGGTGAGAATTTGGTCTACATCTTTTGAATCTTTTGTCTTCTCACTTGGTTCAAATTGGTTCAAGAGTTAGGCAGTATAATAAAATCTTAATTATTTGGCCTCCTAGAACCCAACATGAGATTTAATTTTATATGGCCTGAAAAAGAATCTGAAGCTCCCAAGAAGCCTTAAGTTCATCAAATCATTTGACTTTCCAAATCTACATGCATTACCCAAACCTGTGTGAATAGCTCTACCTATACAAAAGGCCTCCTATAATTATAATTTCTACATATTCTTCTGTTTTAATGAAGAAATGGAGATGAGAAACTCAACCAACATATATTTTTCCTTATGCAATTCATCATGGAAATATGTCTCATTTAAAGCTGTTATTGTCAAACTTGAAACATTTAAGTCACATATTTAATACAGTCTTGTGTTGTTGTCTAATAAAAGATAGATGGCAGACTGATTTATGACATTTCTTAATTTCAGAATTGGTTGCTTACTCTGTGTAAAATTCATGAATAATTGATGAAGGCCTATTTTGTTAATTATGTGAAGATTTGTTTTAATTGTGCTTTCTGCTGCCATTTTTATGCAAAACAAATTGAAATAGAGATTTAGCAATTTTCCAGCTAATTTGATCATTGTAGGCTACCAAGCTTTTCAATTTACACAAAAAAATAGGTGGTGGTTTGTTTTGAGTTGATCAAATGAGTAGACCGTCAACAAATTCCCACTGTCTTTTGTACTACGGAAACACAGGTTAGCGATTTACACTAATTTCTCCTCCTCTTCTTGTCCATGAAATATAGAAAAATTGCCTGTCTCCAAAGCCAAAACTAAAAGCTACTTAAATTGATAACAGATGCGATAGATCTCAAGATTAAGGAACTGTGGATATGGAACTGTCAACCCACACTTCACAACCACATCAACCGAAGCTCATGTGGCACACAGCTCTGGAATGCTGGGCCATCTATGTGCTTTCAATTCCGTAACATCCTCAAGGTCAAAGGGATTCTCTTTGTAAACAGCTTGTCTCCTTTGCAAAATGGAAAAAAAAAAAATGCATGTTATTCTATCTTCACAATTAAAGACAAAAGGAATGTGTATCTGGATAAACAAACAGAAATCTGGAAAGTTCAATGACTGCATGACCTTGGGATTTTATATGAACATCTGGACTACAGGATTTTTTTTTTTTTACTTGAGTAATATTTCATCCAAAGAAAATTTTCCTAACATCTTATACCATTAAACTGCAATTTCAAGAGTGTCACTATTTATGTGTTTTCTCAATAGTTACTCACTTATTCATGCATTCATTTAAGAACTGGCACTGGAGCTAGAAACAGAGTGAGGAACAACACAAAATTTCTAACCTTAAGTTTTATTCACTTTGAGGGAGGCAGACCAGCAAAATAGCAGGTATCATTAAGTGTAAAAAGTGATGTAAAAGAAACGTATGTGTAGGATACTACAGAAGCGTAGGAAACGGTACCTAACCCCTTTGTGATAGGGTTGGGGGAGGGGAGATAACATCTGATCTTGGTTTTGAAGAATAGGTAGAAAAAGTAAGAGTTTGTTAGGCATGTGGGGGAGAGAGTTGTCATTGCATGGCAGCATGAACAAAAGAGGAAAGAAGCAAAGTGTATTTGAGGAACTACAAATAGTTCAATATGTTTAGAGAAGTGGGGTAGGTAGGGTAGTCCTGGAGAGGCGTGCAGGGAATAGAATTTCATTGGTGATGCCCAGAAGCCTGGATTTTACTCAGAAAGTAATTTGGAGTCAGTGAAAATCGAAATAACTGACAAATTTGACAATGCCCTTGAAGTGTAGGCTGAAATAGGGCATGGGGAGTCAGACGATTGGCATCCTCTTCTACGGCAACCTGGGCAAGGGGCAATTCCTTTAACTGGGATGGGTTACAGAGAGGAACAGGCTTTGCAGAAAGATTAGTTCCATTTTTGATGTGCTGCTTTAATTGATGTTAAATTAAATAAATTTAATTGACGTTAAAAGAAGTTAGAGGGCCATCCATGTGGAGATGTCCTCTAAGAATATGTTCATACCATTCTAGAGCTCAAAATTGAGTTTGAGGCAGAAAATCATCCTCATTCACAGACTTGAATGAGGTCTGAAATTAGCTTTTTGAAAGCTAATTTAAGGGTGTCACAAAACCACATCTGATGCAAAGTATTTCTCCAAGCAGCCTGTATTTTATTTTATTGGAAGCCATTCCTTCAAAGGCTTCAGAAATGTGGTAAGTTTTTTATTAATCTATTTAGGGCATTAATTTGTCTGGGTAAGTAACACGTTAGCTAGCCTAATTAACTTATCATCTTTCACCACTTTCAAATATCTAAATTCTCAGGGAATTGGATACAGGCAGAAACATTTTTGTTAATGGAAAGGAAAGGTGAATGCAGGAACATTTTGTACAGCATTCTCCAACATGTGCATTTCAGGACGGCTCTGTGCAAAGAAGATCTGCAGGAGGGGAGAGGATGGACACAGAGAATGCATAGCAAAGATGATGGCAAGTACCAAAGTAAAACAGCCTTGGTTTTTGAAATTCGAAAATAGTATCAGTGACTGAAAAGAACCATGTACAAAACTTTGAATTCTTTTTATAATAATTATGGTCAGTTGCAATTTCCATTATTATTTTCCAAATCTACCACCTCTTGTGTTCGTGGTTTGCCAAAAGCTATGGCCCAAAAAGCAGCATTCTATCTCCTATTCTATACTAACTATTCTAGCCAACAGCCTTCTCTGAAGCCATGAGTTTTTTTCTGCATTCTGTGCTTGAAATTTATGAAGAGAGCATACCCTGCACATTAAAATCCACAATGCTTATAAAAGGCAAGAGAGACGATTAATGCACTGAATGAAAATAAGAAACCATTGTCTCTAGCAATAACTTGCCAAAAATGTAACCCCAGAGTCGTAAGTGACTTTGTGAAGCAGAAAATGTTCATCGCAAACCCTTTTAGTTCTTTCTTCTCTGCTCGGAAATGCCTTCTTCCCTTTCAACCCAGGCATCTTAGGGTCCTCATGGAATTTCCAACTTCTTATTTAAATTGACTCTCAGAAAAAAAAGTCCAGTGGACTCATTCAGGCCAAGTAATACATTACTTAGCCATCTTGAATGTTATCCTTTCCTGACATTTGCATCACAACACAGAAACATCATAAACAAAAAGGAAATCAGAGTCATTTTAATGACAGAGGAGTAACCACGTATCCCTTTAAACCACGCCTCTGTCCACACAAACCAGCTCTCTTCAGTGTACTTATTGTTGGTCTTGGAAAGCAACAGGAGCAACAATGGCCTCTTCTCTTTAGAACCAAGTAAGTGACTATAAAATATGCTAAATGCCAATTTGCCAAGGAAAAATGCAAATTTAGCAAGAATATTCCAGAGAACAACACCAGCCGGTTCTACTGGTGCCAAACATAGGAGAAATAAAGAGAGACAAATTTGAGTTCATGAAATAGGGAAAGCCACCTACCTTGGGGATGAGTATTTTCCTATTCCCAGGGTAAGACTGAGTTGTGGGAAATCAGGACAGTCAACAGAGAAGCAGGCAAAACAAGAGTCTTTGTTTCCCTCAAAAACCCTTCTCTTGACGCAAATGGAGTTTAGTTTGTCCACTTAGTGCAGTCACAGCAGGACGAAACCATATCGTAATTCTTAATGCCAGGAAATTTAGGCCAAATCATGAGCAAGCTATTCTTTTAAAACAGCTGTTATGTTTAGAGTCTTTATAATTTATTTAGCCTCCTGGAAAGAATAACATATACAAATCTGCATCTTCCAAATTCACAATGTTTGGGTTTTTAAAAAATGTTGAAAGAAATGTTGGAGTAGTTTTAATAAAAACATGCTAAACTCACTTTCTTCTACCCACAGTGTTTATGGGTTCATCTGTGTCACTATGTCACCTAAAGAATTGCCCCAGAGGAAAGAAAACGGGGGAGGGCTTTGAAAATTATATATTATAATAATTTCATATTTCAGTGATGATGTTTTCTAAATAGTGATATCATAGTTCAACTTGCTGGATTATGTTATTTCAACTCTACTAGTTCTTAGAACACAGATTAGTTAATACATATATTCATGGACTCTTGGAGGATCCATATACCACCTGGCATTGAGCAGGTGAGAAAACTGACTTCAGCCCAAGAATCTTTAACAATGTATCTATGATACTATAAGGAAGGTAGCGACAATGGCTGATGAGAGAAATATTTTTAGGTGAATATTTTGTTTAGGGAAGCAGAGTAAATTTCTCACGGCTGTGGACCAAGGTTTACATGCTAAGGCAAAACAGAGCCTTTCACCTGTTTCCAGCCTCTCAGCTTGGAGCCAGGCTTGTGTGGAAGCTGAGCTCATTCCCAGGATGAAGGGAACCAAAGTGAAAAGAATTCAGTTCTACTCAAGACAGACAGAGTGATGGCTTTGAGCAGGGTAGGCAAATTTTTTCCGTGAAAAAGCCAGATAGTCAATATTTTTGGTTTCTAAAGACAAGAAACAAGAGATATTATGTACTTTTACAAGTAAAAAAACAAATGTCTACAATGTTTTTGTTGATGAAAATAAAAAATATAATGATAATGTAGTACAATTTTTGGAATATAGGTTTACTAATGAGAAAAATTGAATTGTTTAGGGGGAGGATAGCATTTCACCTAAGGGAGTTCAAAGGTAAAAACCATCTCTAGCTGCAAGCCATACAAAAACAGGCAGCAAGCTGGATTTGACCCACAAATTGTAGTGTACCCACTCCTCCTTTCAAGTGTGGCATAGTGTAGTACTATCCAAATATCCTCCCACCTAGTAACAGGAAAACCTGTAACAGCTTTCTTAAGACAGGTGATATAAAATGTAATGCATTTCAGGGAGGAAAGCTCTTATTATGTTAAGGCCTATAGGAAAAACAGCAGCTATACCACTGAAAGAGATCACAGTGCTGCAAATTGAAAACAGTGCGAATAGGAACAGCAGGTAGACCTGGAGGAACATGACAAGAATGTGTGTATGCTAAACCAGCCATAGCCACAGGAGGCCTTGGTCCAGCCTTTCTCCATGTAGGTATTCATAAAGCAAAGACCTCTAAAATTGTTCTCAGGCTATGCAATGTTTTCTTCGGGTGACTTCCTCCAAGGCAGCTTGCCCTGGAGGGAGAAGGGCACATATTCATATTTCCATAACCATTGTGCTGGTTCTCAGACATTGAGACTTTAACACTGAGATTCTTCTGCCTGTTCCAAGGCTTGGTCAGGTCATTCTGTTCTAATTCCTCATAGGTGGTCAGTTTTCTAAGAAAGAAAGAATGGGATGAAAGGCCAGGAATTTTTAAGTTTTTGGAGGTGAGAGTGGAAGGACAGTGTGGTGTTTCAGGGAGAAGGAATATAGACAGGGAATGTTCACTTAGCAGATACATGTTTGCTGAATGGTTGTTTTAGAACTTATGGGTCATGCCATTAATGATGTGTTACTGATGGGGTACAATGTCTCAAGAGTCCAGCGGAGTCCAGGCCCTAGAAAAGTTGCTAAATAAAATGTCATAGTTTTCTAGAAATAAATTTTTCTTCTGGAAGAAAACACAATGCTGCTGCTACCATCCTCATGAGTAGTATTAGCTTTGTGGACCTTTGTGATCACTGAGTAACAGCAGAACCTTGTGTTGACTCAGGATAGTGGTAGCTGCATTTAGAATGTGTACAGCTCCCAATGACTAACTATGCATCACTTTCTCTGGCTCCATAGTCATAAACCCAAGAGGCCCTTCTACCATGTGAGACTAGGAAAGCTTTGTCATGAATGAAGGTGTGAGATTTTACCTTACTTGCAAGTTAATAGGTTAGCCTGCCACAGTTTCATGGAGATGGGAAGAAGATACTGGACTCCAAGATTAAAGAGAAAAGACTTTATTACTCAAGGCACAATGAGCAACAGGAGCTTCATCCTTTCTCAGGTTGATGCAGCATGCACAGTAGATTTGTGGCCATAGATCAGCAACCCCTTACATTACAAAACCCCAGTTTCTAATAATGAGCTGCAGGCAAACGGCCCAACTTCTGCCCCAGAGAGAGACATTGTCTTCATTAGACTGGACAGTAAAGAAACCTGTCTTCTCCAGAGAGAAAAGTTATCTCTCTCCTCCAAGACTGTTTGTGCTACAAACGTCCCTAAAAAGATCACCTAGAGTGGCAATCATCAGTGCTTGTATTGTAAGACAAGCAGAAAATGAGAGACCCAGGGAGAACTGTCTCCCAACATGCCCAGACTGGCTTAAATACATCAATGTTACATTTGCTATTGAACTTACACATAATAGATAAATTATATGTACCTAATTCTTCTTTCTCCTGACTTCCCAGCACACTAACATTTATGGATTAGTTAGACAGTGAGCATCCATTTATTGAACACCATTATGAGACATGTCTTTATTCTTATGCAGCTCAAAATTAGTAGGAGAAATATTGAATGAGTCATGATTTTTAACCACTCCAAATGAGAATACCTGAGCCAAGCCATTCCCTGTTGCTCAGATTCAATTTTTGCTTACATTTCACTGAAAAGAACTCAGTAACACAGCCTCATAAAGCAAGAAAGGCTGAGATATGAGTACATTGTTGCCTGGAATAACATCAGTGTCTTGTTACTAAGAAAGATGGGGAATATGAACATTGGGTGTAATGAACATTTCTGACATAAGAAGGAAACCTGTAAAAGCTATCAGCAATGATACATCTTTGGGAAATTATTCTGCTGGTATAAAACTGGTTTTCCTCAAATATGAATTCTGTACTCCTATCAAAGTTTGGGTAATTATGTAACTGAACCATAAGAAATTAGAAAATTAATTTTACCATGCTTACCTTTTACATTAAATAAAAATAAATAAAAAGACTAAATTTCAGTTTAGTATTTATGTGTACCATCATGTGGTAGCTATCATGTGGTAATAATCTGAGAGCATAAAAGATTAAAATAAGGTCACCAAATTTTAAAATGCTAGGAGATACCAGAAAATTTTATACTGTAGACTCAATGGTATTGGAGGTCATTTCAAGAAAATCTTCTAAAACTCAGAATGCAGAGATAAAAGACACGGAGATAAAAGTAATGCATGAAAAAGAAAGCAATCTAAAAAATGGTTGAATTTTCAGAAATATACATTAGAAATTTCAGAAGGAGATAGAATGGACAGAGGAGAAACAATAACCAATTAAATAATAGTTGTGAATTTCCCAGAACTGAAGAAAGATTCAATGTTAAAAACATTTTAATGAAAGTAGAAACATAACTATGCTAAAAAATATTTAAAATTTCTCCAAAATAAAGGGGAAGAAATAGATGGAGGGGAGTGAGTGTATTCTCTTCCATAAATATCAAATTTAAGAATATAATGGAGCAAATTTCTACAGTTCAAAGGGGAAAATTTTGGGTTCTAACACTTCTATGCCCAACCAAACTAGAATTTAACTGCTGGGACAACTGAACAGTATTTTCATACATGCAAGGATAATACTATCCTTGTGTTCTCCCAGAAAAAAATAAATAACTGGAAAAATACTTCATCAGTTGGGGAACTGAACAAAAATAAAATGCCCGTGATATACTATTAAGAGGAAATTTAAAAAGCAAGTTCAAGTCATGTGTTATAATATAAACATTTTGTTGAAAAAAAAATTGTATATCTACATAGAATAAACATGTAAGCAATATATTAATAGTGATTTTTTTTGCTCATGGGAAAAGTAATTTTCATATCTGTAGTCTATAACTGAGCTGTCCAATATGGTAGCCACTGGCACATCCAGCTAGTAAACACTTGAAATCTGGCTGGTCCCAATGAGATGAGAGACATGCCACGATGTACACCAGATTTCAAAGACTTAATCTAAAAAAAGGAATGTAAAATATCTATTTGATAATTTTATATTGATTGCTTTCTAAAATAAACATATTTTAATGTATTGGATAAATAAAATTTATTGTTAAAATTAATTTCATCTGTTTCTTTTACTTTTTTTTTTTTTTTACAAATGTGACTACTAGAATATTTTAAATTACATATGAGGCTCTCATTTTATTTTTTTGGACAATGTTGGTTTATACTTTCTTCATTTCTGAACTTTTATAGTGCATATCCATTATTTTTATAATAAAAAATAAAGTTCTTTTTAAAATACTTTCAGTTAAAGGCTAGATAACACCAATAGTGATGAATGAAAATGTATGTGAAAAGCCTGGCACCTACATGGCAACTCTCCAGTAATAAAATTGGAAAAATATACAATAATGTTGGGCAGACAGTAAATGTGGTCAGTCAGATAGCTGCAAATACATTGGTCCATAACAGTTGTTCCCAAGGTCTAAGGAGTTTGTAAAGGGTTTATCTATTTTTTAAAAAATGCTTTTGCACATCTATCCATTCTACTCTTTCAACAGTGAATTGAAAAAGGCCAGGAACTCTTTCCTCTCATTATTATCATTAAGATGAGAAACAAGGAGAACAGAAACCTGCAAAATATAGTCAACTTCATAAGTTTGAGATGCTCCAGGATATAAACTGGGTCATTGGTTTCATGTCCTTTCCTTTCCATTGTCCTATCCCTTGGTGGTTTTTGACATTGTCCCGAGGCTCTCAAAAGAAATCTAAAATTATTTTCCCCTGTGATGAAGAGGAGCCCTCCCTAAATAAAACTGTCTTGTTTGATTTGGAAAACTGCACATTACAATTGTTATGTATCTAAGAATAGCAATTAATTAGGTCTTTGGACATTGCTATGGTCTGAAGGTTGGTGCTCCCTCCCCCAATTCATATGTTGGAACCTAATACCCAATGTGATAATATTAAGAGGTAAGGACATTGAGGGGTGATTAAGTCATGAGGGCTCCACCCTCATGAACAAGATTAGTGCCCTTAAAAAGAGGTTCTAGTGAGCTCCCTTACCTTTCATGATGTGAAGGCACAGCAAGAAGGGATTATCTTTGAAGCAGAGAATGAGCCTTCATCAGACACCAAATGTGCTGGCACCTTGATCTTGAACTTGCCAGCCTCCAGAAGTGTGGGTGATAAATTCCTGTTGTTTATAAATTACCCAGTGTAAGGCATTTTGTTATAGTCATCCAAACTGACTAAGACAAGTGTTCAAAGACTAGGGTATTATCAGAATCTGAAGTCTGTAGAACTTCCTGGCTGAAATGACCATGACCAGAGCAACTCACTGCTTAATTTAAATAATTACTTGGGTGATAGATAATATCCGATAAAAGACTTAATTTTTTTTCAGGAATTTTGCACAGTGTAGCTTATGGCAGAGGAGGTGGTGAATTGTGTCTTGTTTATTCTTGTCAGGGAATCCAATGAAGGAAATGCTCATCAGTGGATTAAATAATTCAAGTTCACAAGGAAATGAGAGAAAATGGTGACTAACTAACCTGAAAATACTCCAGAAAGAAATTAAAGGAAATTATGGAGGATAAATTCAAGTATCTATTATGTGGAATAAAATAAACATATTTGAGGGAAAGACATCAAAGTTACAAGGTTTGGCTTTATCAAATAGAGGCCAAAAGGACAAACTATGTAAATTTCATTCTTGGCCAGTACCATATTGGAGGTTTGGAGTAATTGGACTGAGGTCTTTTAAGAAAATGGAAGACTGGAAAAATAATAAACTTTTTTTAAAAAAAACCTTACAATTGAGACTGACAAATGAAATTATAATTTGTGGGCATTTAGAAAGCTAAACATTCAAATATAATAACAATTTGGGGCCACAGTTGATTCAAAGTTTTAGAAATAAAGAAAATAGGGGACTGCATTTATAGAGTTCATGAATACTTATAAATACTTGTGAATAAATACACTTCGATGTGGATAAATTAAATGTCTTCTAACGATTATTCTGGTAAAGGGGGAAAATGGGTTTATGACTTTAGTAATCAGATGTAAGACATAATAAAGTGAGCACTTAGGTAATGCTGGATGTATGAATTCAGAAACTTGAACTATATACACTTCTGAAGACATTTATAAATAGACAAAATTGCTGGACTAAACTGAATATTCTCTTAGCTCAGTTGGACAGAAGCACACACCTCCCTGCATTTTCTTGAACTAATGGAAACACTAAAGAGAAGAGAGCATAGGGTAGTGGACACATCTCTGGACTAGAACCTTGGCTTTAGATTCAGGCTCTTTCTCCTGTGAGGTAAGTGCCTTTCCACAAATTAACAAAACCCTCTGAGTTCAAATTTCTTCAATTAAATAGCAAAAGATATTGATAGGAAGATGAAATGAGATAATTTACCTAAATAAGAGGCGGTGGCAGTTAATGGGCTCTGTATCAGTCAGAGTTCCAACAGGGCACAGATGGTACTACACGCTCCAATGAGGTGACAGAAAAGTTAAATTGAAGACTCTGTTTACCAATAGTGGGAATGGTTAAAAGAAATCAAAAAGAAACATTGAAGAACCCCAGGCAAGAAAATGGGAGCTAGAGCTGATGTGAACAGAGGTTTCCAGCACCCAGCAAGCTGTGGCTTTAGCAGCAGGCACAGGAGGAAAGACACTTGCCCAGAGACAGGTGGCCTATGGTAAAAGATAAACAGTTCTAACTGCAGCCCAGCAGGGAGACAGGGAGACAGCCAGGGGAATCGCATCCCATCCTCTTCCATCTTCAGATTTCCACTGGAAACTCACTTGCTGCACTCAACCAGAAGTCACAAGAAAGTACATTGCCACCGACAGTATGTGGAGATCCCTTTTATCAACATCATCACCAGCATTTGTTGTTGTCTTTTTGATGAAAGCCATTCTGGCTGGGGTGAGATATTATCTCATTGTGGTCTTGAATTGCATTTCCCTTATGACTGAGAGTGTCTTTCTCTCATCTTCACTTTTTTATGTACATGTCCTTTCTCATATATAAATAACTTATAAGCTTTTCTAGGGTATGAAACATGTCCAGTACTTCTTTTTCATCTCATTCGAGTAGCCCGAACTTGATAGATTCACAAAAGTATGTATTCATAATGTTGATAAGTTTAAGCAGTGAAACAAGGCACTGAAAAAAAAAAAATTTGACCTGAGTTTTAAGAAAAGAATTGCATAAGTTCTACCTTGAGTTGAGTATCATAGCATGTGTTTAGGAATCTTTTTTAAAAAGTAAGTTTAGCAGACCCACTATGCCATTTTGTTATCGAAATGAGAGAAGCAATATGAAAAAACAAAATAGGAAAGAAATAGAAATATCATGTGATACAGATCAATATGTAGAAATAGGACCGTAGATCATGATTAATCTCCTTTAATTGTACATGCTTCCTCATTCTTGTTCTCCCTATATTCTAACACAAGTTTCTCTCTATCAAATTTCCCCCTTTTGTTTCTTAATGGTTTTATTAAGGTATAATTGATATATAATAAAACATGTTTAAGGTATTAAAAAAAAATTCAGAGGACAGGGGGCTCAGTGGATACCTGTCACAGACATCATAGGAGGATGAGAAAGAGAAATAAGTTACCAATGTTGCCTCATTTATGAAGAAGTTTGTTACCCCCCAGCTCACAGATTCAATCAGGAACAGAGCTCTCGGCTCATGGAAAGCAAACAGGCTGTAACAATATGGCAGACGTGGTGTCCCCAGCATAGCTGGCGACCTTGCGTTGCCCACACACACACTTCAAAACTAGGAGTTTGGACACAGGGATAAAACAATATGCAAACTGAGAAAAGAAGAGGGGGCCAAGGAGTGTGTGGTAAAGCCTATTCTTCCATGGGTGCAATCCCATATTTAAAAGGAGTGAGATCTAGGAAATTACAAACTTCGGTGGTCAATCAGCAACTTGCCAATGGCAGACTCCATGATTTTTTTTTTTTCTATTGTAGATTTGTTTTTTTTTTTTCTTTAGGGATAGGGTCTCACTCTGCCACCTAGGCTAGAGTGCAGTGGTGCAATCATAGGTCACTGTAAGCTCAAACTCCTGGGTTCAAGTGATCCTACCTCCTCAGCCTTCCAAAGTGCTAGGATTACAGTTATGAGCTACCACACCCAGCTTAGCTTACATTTATCGAGTACTTACTATGTTCCTGGAAATAAATAATCTGTGTATTGTTCCACTGATCCTCATATGAACCATATTAGGTAAAATTAAGAATCAGTTTTAAAATAAAGATAATTTGACTGCCACTAAAGCCTTATTTGACTCTCCCTGAAGCCATGTTCTTTTCTTCCAGGTTGTTGGATTGAATAAATCACAAGCAAATTCTCAGCCTCCCCACCCACCCCCACAAAGGATTTATTTCTGGATTTTAGCAGAAGAGAGAGTAAATTTAGTTGCTAAATATACCTCAACTCTACTCTTCCCACAAAGTCAACATCATGAAATGACTGTAGTTACAAGAACATCTTTTTTTCATTCCTTGATTCATTTTATTCTTTAAGCATTAAATAACAGCTCATCCTGTGCTAGATGATGTTAGGCCCGGAGGCATAAAGAACATATCATGTGTCAAGTCCTGTTTACAGGAGGGCTCAACCTGCACCCACTTGCCCTAATGTAGGCCATTTAAATCAATGTTGGGATACCCTCTAAATTAATTTATTCCCTGTAACTGCCCCCTGCCTCAATCCCACAAGCAAATGCAATGAGGTGAACTGAGCTCAACACTTTTTTTAAATGCATCATTACACATGACTTTAGGACTCTGTTTTTGTGATTAATGGATGTCCTATTCAAATTATCACGGCTTTAAAAAAAATCCATAGCTCATGTAGCTGGGAATACCACTGGTATAGCTCATAAAATGGAAGGAAAAACAACAGGAAGCAAGATCCCATTCATCATCCATCTCCCAGGTCCGTCTTTGTTTGGTGTCTTTCTGCAGGCAGAGTCTCTCCACCAAGCAGGGAACATGTTTGCAGGCAACTCGGTTTTGCATCCTCCTAAATGAAGGAGACAGTTTTCTCTCTACATGTTGATGCTTTAACAGAAAAAATTTACTCTGGTTGGCTCTACGTGTGACATATGGCAACCCCTGGACTATTATTTCTTCTGGCAAGGTCTGCACGACAGGTAGACAGGGGACCTCCAGGAGGGTGTGAGTCAGGACAGATTGGGCTTGTCACGGTCCATGACCAGAAAGAGGAAGGAAGGCGTTCTGAGAACACAGCCCACTAGAATCAAAGTCTGAAAGCCATCATGCCACATAAAAGTTTCATGAAATGAAACATTATCCATTTGTCCATTATGACTCACATCATGTCCAGTATACAAAAGTCCTGGAAAGTGGTAGAAAATAGAAAGATTGAAAACTGATTTCAAGGATAAAATGGACTAAACATGATTATGTGATCTGTCTCTGTTCTTGTTAAAAATCATATCTATAAGAAATATTATATACATTTTTGCTCTTATCTGTTTCCACTACAATCTGGCATGTGAACGATGCCTGCCTCTTATGCTTTGTGAACCAGAGACCTTGCTCTCTCTTTATCGCTTTAGACTTTCAGAGATGGGCAATTCCAAAAGCTTTCAGGGTTTTTCCCCTGTTCAGAGGCTTTGTCACTTTGCCAAAGGAACTCAGTTTGGGACACGTGCCTGCAGGCCACAGGTATATTGCCTCCAGGAAGAGGGTGGGATGATAGACAACTGAGGTAAAGGATCATGGAGACAGCGCTTAGAACAATCACAGCTTTTCTCCTCACAATTTAGTTCTTGGCTTTCCTTCCCTACATATATCCATCTGCACTACTACTTCTGGTGGAGAAACACACATGTGCTCCTGATTCCCTTAGACAGACTTTAATATGAATTAACTCATTAATAAATAACCTGTCTTACCTTTCTCTCTCCATCATCTCATAACATATGCAGCCCATGAAAAAAACTAGGAAATTTCCTGGAGCTATTGCTCAGCAATTTCTGCTTTCTCTCTCACCTAAGTTCCTTTATCCTATTTTTGCTCATTAAAATTGTGTAATATGAGAGGAAAGAGACAGAATGAGAGGATGGGGAGACGTGCTCTTTCTTGTCTGTTTGTATTTCTCCATCTCTTGTCATCCTCCTTCACCTGTGAGGCCTTGGCCTACATATCCATTTTGTAATGCCAGAATTTCCTACTCCCTCTCATCTTTTGAGTTCCTATAATCTCTTCCCTTGGGACCAGGAAAATCTAGACAAGAGACTATGAATGACTTGTAATTTAACAAGCCACCTAAGAATGTTTAGGAAGAACCCAGTATTCTCTATATGTAACAGGGTTTGTACAGATCTGTGTTCTGTTTCAGTAAAATCCATAATCTTTGGAATCCATTAAACCTAGTCTAATTTTTGCCTTATAAAGGACTTATTCAACATAGAAAGCACTATTTCGTAAACAGCATGCAAGGAGTACAGGGCTCACATGTAGTAGTAATTCATAAAAGGAAAATGTTCCTGTTGGAACAGTACAAATGACGTCACTGTGGTACAGGACTGTAAGAGTCAGAGAGCTCAAGCTGGTGGCCACCAGCCCTTCAGCAGCAATTTCCAGTTAGTCAGAGTCATGGCCAAGGACAGAGAGCAAAGCATGAAAGATGTATCTGTGATAAGTCAGAAGCAGGAAAATGGAAAAAGTCTTTAAAAAGTAATAACTCAGAAACCAGGGATGAAACCAGGAACATGGGTCACAGCTGGGAGAAGTGAAGCTGAAGGTGGAGAAAGCATGAAGGAGCTGAGTCACAGGCCAAGGAACAAAAGCCAGGGCCCAAAGCATGGAACACCGTGAGTCAGCCATCCTTAGAATAACGAGCAAAGGCAGCCTTTCACGGAAGAGCTGCCTTTGGAGGTGCTTGACGTCTGGCTCTTCAAGTCTTAAGTTAGTAGGGACCTGACACTTGAGAGTCTGGTGGAGACAAGGACCCCAGTGGAAGTAATTTTAGAAGAATTCAGATCCCACCAAAGAGGAAGGGGGGATATTATTTTGAAATGTGATCATGTGATAAAGAAACAATTGAGAAGGCAGATGGGTCCAGATGGTAGAGGAGTTGAGTTAAGGAGGAGTTAAGTTAAGGAATTCAGATTCTGAAGGTTCTTTGGAAAAGTTGAATAATGTCATTCAAGCTGAATTGTGTAGAAAATAAAGGATTTCCTATTGTACTTTGAACCTGTTTTATTTATATTTTCAATGTCTGCACAGTCATATTTCAAAATCATAGGGCCTAGCAGAAATCATAAATCTTATTAAATGCTATATGTCTTGGTCCATTTTGTGCTGCCATAACAGAATACTATAGATTGGGTAATTTATAAAGAGTAGATATTTATTTCTTACAGTTCTGGAAGCTGGGAAGTCCAAGGTCGAGGGGTCTACATCTGGCTAGGGCCCCCATGGCAGAAGGCTTGAGGGCAAGAAAGCATGGGGGGTGAGGGGGAGAAAGGAATGGGGCTGAACACATCCTTTTGTCAACAATCCACTCTTAAGATAATTAACCCACTCCAGCAATTATAGCTTTAATCTATTTATGAGGGCTCTGTCCTCATGACCTAATTACCTCTTAAAGGTCCCACCTTTGAACACTGTTGCATTGGGAATTAAGTTGCGAACACATAAATTTGGGGGGACACACTCAAACCATAGCATTATGATAATGTAAAGTTTAAATATTTAGTAAAGAAATGAATCCTTTTTCCAACATTTCTCAAATTCTGTTTTTCCAATTATTAATATATATATATATATTCTTATACATATATATGTGTGTTTGTATAGTTATTTGTTTGTATGTGTGTATATTCCACATAGTGTTGAGAAACACTAGGAAAATAATATTTAACAGCTTCCTTTATTTCATAACAAATGTCATTTTAATCTACAAGAACGGGATCTGTTTGCATTCTTTTCCCAAATTGCTCGACCCTGAACAATTTGTTCTTAAAGTGTCTATTGACATCTTTTCTGAGGTAGTATTCATGGGAACATCAGTTTGGGAGATTCTGTTGTAGTCTACTGGCTCGTTCCTTAGAAACCAAGCAGTTTGGCTGATTGTGTTCACAAAAGGGATGGTTTGGAATAAAGTAGCTATTCGGGGCAGAATATACCATTTCCCAAATTGCCAAATTCTTGGTGTAGTTCCTAAGAAAATGTCTTATGTGTAATACACTAAAAGTCTTCTTGAGAGAAAAATTCCCTGCTTTCAGAATTCTGAAGGAACATCAGGATCTTTTGTGCCTTGTAATAATTATTTTCAAATTCCATTTTGCTGGTAAGATACAGAAACTCAAGTTTTAAAAACTGCTTCTTAGCAGGTGGCCACATAACTGAAGTTTATGTATCTTCTGCATTGACTATATCTACGTATACATATACATATACATACACATACACACACAGAAAAAGAAACTTTGATATACTCCTTAGAATGGGTTTTGATTTTTTTTTAACCTTGGTCATAGATCAATGTATTGTATTGAGTCTAATGGGTCTAATAAACCCTGCTCTTCTACTAAATTGAGTCAAAAGGTGAAAGTATTTTGTAAACTGTTTAAGCTCTATGCAAATACAAATGGTATTATTCAGTATACTTTGTTAGACAATATATTAGCATCCTTATTTAACTGAGTGGCTTAATCATCAAAATCACTTATTCACCTAAAATATGTACTCTTTGGCTGCATATCTACATTAAAACCAAAGTCACATGAATAAAACAGATATAAATCAAAATTTCCATTGATTATCATTGACCTTGCAGTCACATTATATAGACCGGTCTATATTAAATTGGAACAACTAATCCATCCACCTCTAGTTTCTGAAAAGACACAGATATTTTTTTACCCCTAAGTTTATTTGCTGCATCTCATAAATGTCTTATGTAACTTACTCACTCCCGCTGGTAGTTTAAATTTTTTGTTTACCACATCCTCCTATAAAACTCTGACTGAGAAGTAAAAGGAGAGGACTTAATACAATGTCTGTGACACAAAATATAGACTCATAATTGACCAAAGCACAGATTCTGAGTAGTTTTTTTTTTTTGTTACTCTGAAAATTAAAAGCACGCTGTTGACACACAGTCAGTAAATCAAACACATGTAATCTTGGCTTCCTTCCCCAGAGTTCACTAATGGGTTTTCTAATAAAAACTCCCATATTCTGAATTCAGCTCATGGAGACCTCAATTCTGAACATAGTTTAATTATTGAACTATATGGCTGTTGTTAAAAACGTCACAATTGAAAATTAAAAACGGTTGCTAAAAGATAGCACTGTTCACCAAGCACTTTTACCTGATTTCTAAACATGTAGTTGATAAGTAGAGTGTTTTTCCTTTGTTTTGCCTTGTTTTTGTTTTTGTGTTTTGCCTCTTCATAAGACTCTTGGAGAAAAAAAAAAAATCTGTCAACATTTACAGCAGGAACTTAAAACAAACTGAGCAATATATGAAAACATTATTTGAAACTACTAAGTGGCTGGAAGAGTAACCAACTTCAAAAAAAAATGAGTAACTAGAATATGAGTTTCAATCACAGGTTAATCTATGTATTTTCTAAAACTAGGAAAATAAAACACAATCAGAATTTGCAAATAAGACTAAGACATTTCATTTGGGCCAACCCCCTGATTTACAGACCATTATAAACAATTGGGCAAAGCACAAGGCTGCTGGAGCTTCTTCAAAAGGATGATGCAAATAGCAGGAAGAAAATTAATGAGCAACAGACGCATGCACGAGCATTCTGTGTGACCGGCTGTGAGGACAGCATGTGCTGTTTTGTTTGCGCGTGTTTCCTCAACACATGCACTGTTTGTATCTGTAGGTATCATACAAAATCCACCATCACAAAAGAGGCTAGAATCTTATCAACTGTCATTTAAACAGAAGGCAGAAAAAGAAGGACTCATGGTGAGAAAAATATGGTTTTTTTCTGTCAGCTGCCTACCCTTTTTCCTTCGAAAACAAACAAATTATAGAAAGAAAAGGCAAAGCAATGATTTGCCAGAGAATCAACTGATGGATTTGGTCGTGAGACAGTTTTAGAATGTGAAAATCTGTTCCATCCAAGGGTTCGCCTTTGTTTCAAACCACTTGCTTCTTAGGTACCGAGGAGAATTTTACAGACGAAAGTCTTCTGATTGACTCCGAATAGGTCAGGCGTCCACCTGAATCAGCCCCTACTCCTACCATTTCCATGCCCAGCCACTTATAAAAGTGACATAGAACTGAGAGGCAGCTTGGGCTGAAAAAAATTATCAGATTGAATGTGTTTGTCTTCAGTTAAAAAAAAAAAAAAAACAAGGTTGAAGATTGAATTATTTTCATCTCTTATTGTTATTCGTTTATTCTTTATTCGTAAACTCTGAAAATATCCAGTAAGTGCCTACCAGGTATCTAGAACTGGGGGCATAATGATGAGAGTGACAGACACAGTTTCTATTTTCATAGAATTTGCAACCCAGCTAATAAAAAGCCAAGGATAAAAATATATACAGTAAATTAGTTTTGACATCCAGCAACTGATTAGTCTTACCAAGTCATTTAATATACTTATTCAAATAGTCACACATCATTGATTCAACAAACATTTATTCTTATCATGTCTGGTTAGGCCAGATACCATTATGTTAAGGCCCGAGACAGGTATAAGAAGTAAAAATATCATTGTTCTGGAAAAGTTCAAAGCCAGTCACATAAGGTAGACATGCAAATATGTGATACTAGAATGTACTAATACAAACATGTACCTATGGAACACCATGCACATGGTAAGAATGGAAAAGAAAACATTCCCATTGTAACAAAAGGAGACCAAAGAGCTATACAGCCACAGAGGAGCTAACTAATTCTGTCTGATGGAGCTGGAAAAATCTCCATAAAAGAAATGGCATTTGATTTGAGTTTTCAGGGATGAATACACATTTCCCAGATGTTGAAGAATAAAAAGACTGCTCTGGGAAGAGGCAAGATCACATGCAAAAGCACAGATTATTCTGCACTAGGAATGTATAGAATAGTCACTCATGCCCGATCATAAATTCTAATATTGTAATACAGATGGATTAACTCTGTACATTATATCTTCAGGGAAATTTTAGTTTCCATGCCCATGAATTTATGCTTCTTCCTGCTGCAGATAATTAGAGAAACAGGAAACTAGAAGTTGGGAAAAGGAAGCATCAATAAATCATAAGGTAGAGAAAAAAGAGAGGCTAGTTTTACTGCATTCATTCAATGCAATGAATTGTAGAAAAGAGAAAAGGGAGCTGAGAGAGAATTATCCCAATCTTTGCAAGCGAGCTTTTTGGTTTATGGGTAGAAACATCCCTGAAGTTATTATGTATGGAAAGAGGCTTTGTTTTGCACTTATGTTCAGAATTAGCACCACTGAACCTGCACTAGGGAAATGGAGGTTAAGAAATAAAAATTACTCCAAGTTTGTTTTCCAACTCTGGCATGCACATGACTGTCTGCAGAAATAGGGTGAAACCATACTGATGAAAGATAAATTTAAGTCATAAAATCATAAAGGTTTTGAAAACTTAGGTGGCAAACAGACACAGGGAAACTTCTGTATTGTATGTTAACAATACCGAAAAAAAAAAAATTTATAAGCACTATGTTTAAAATATGGAAAAAAGAGAGAGGAGATATTGAAAAATTATTGGTGATCAAAGGATGATAAATTAATGTCTATCCATTCTATGCTATTAATTACCAAATGAAGGAACCTGTGAAGTACTGACATTCTCATTATTTGGTGGGCTGTTTTTATGGTTCCACTTTAATAAACATAAGCATAAATATCAGAGTCTTTTTTTTTTTTTTTTTGAGACAGAGTCTCACTCTCTTGCCTGGGGCGAGTGCCGTGGCATCAGCCTAGCTCACAGCAACCTCAAACTCCTGGGCTCGAGCAATCCTACTGCCTCAGCCTTCCAAGTAGCTGGGACTACAGGCATGGGCCACCATGCCCGGCTAATTTTTTTCTATATATATATTTTTAGCTGTCCAATTAATTTCTTTCTATATTTGGTAGAGATGGGGTCTCCCTCTTGCTCAGGCTGGTCTCGAACTCCTGAGCTCAGGACTATCCGCCCACCTCGGCCTCCCAGAGTGCTAGGATTACAGGCGTGAGCCACTGCGCCAGGCCCGATATCAGAGTTTTGATAGATTCATTCGTGATCTCATTTCCCCAACTCTATTTTTCCCCAGTGGATGATAAATTTCTCACATAAGCATTTCAGAAATATAAACTTCAGTGTTGAGAAGGAACCACTACATTACATTCAGCTAAATTCACCAAGTCCATTTGGTTATATACAGATAACCTTAGGAGAATTGCAAGAGGCAAGTTTGGCAAAGTGAAACCAAGTAGTTTGAAATGTATCCTGTAGCCAGTAAGAAACCAATGAAAAATTTTAAGTCCCTCTGTCTTGAGAATAATTGTTTATTACTACCTACTCTCCTTGGCTCTTGAGAGTTCTTTTTTTGTTCTATTTTAAGTGCCATCTTTAAATACATTGTCTTCCCAGAAATACACTGGAAAATTTTATCTTTTATTAAGAATATACGCATTAAAGGAAAAATATTTTACATGTGTAAAAACACAAATTAACCAATGTCCTATGTAAAAGAGTGTAATTTCTTCAACCTGGAAGATAATCTGTTTTGGTCTCCTTAACTGCAAAAGAAAGAGCTTTTTTTTTAACTGCATGCATTGCTTGGTGGACAACTAGAAATTAGGCAATCCTGTTTGCCAAAGGTTCAAGATCTCACTCCTGAGTCCCAACACCAAGCACACTTAATATGAAGAAAGAAGGAAGCTGTAATCTGGCATTGCACACTAATCATATGTAAGCTACATACAGTAGTGACCTTCCTAGTGCCAGAAAAGCTCAAATCCACATGAAACCAGTCAACACCATGATGGTGTTGTTCTCAAAACTTCCTGTTTGTTTCATAGCCATCAGATGCTGTGATCTTTAAAACAATTTGTCCCCTGTCTGTTGCTACCTGAACTAAATTTTACACTATATTAATTTATTTTTAAAACTCATATGCAGATTGTTGAAAGAAAATAAAATGTAGTGGTTTATTTATTTAGTAGTAGTTAATTAACATTCATATTATTAACTAATGTATAAACTGTCCATTTTAAAATATGCTTACATGTTTATAGTGTCTTCTTTAAGGACTAGACCAGCCAGACTCCAAGTAGGAAACCATGACATTCTCAGAATGGGTAAGTTCAGTTGAGTTTAATAAAAATAACTATTTCTAAAGGTGTGACTGAGTAAAGCCAAAAATGATAGCACAAATAAGAGTAAATTTCCTTTTTCTTGAAACCTTTGACAAACAGCTGCTACTATAGTTTGAATGTTGTCCCCCTCCAGAACTCATGTTGAAATTTAATTGCCAATGTAATGGTATTAAGAGATGGGACCTTTAAGAGGTGATTAGGCCAAGAGGGCTCCACTCTTATGTGTAAAATTGGTGTTATCATAAAAAGGCGAATATTGCCCCCTCTTGCTCTCTCGCCCTTGTCTTCTGCCATAGGATGACTCAGTTGAATAGCCTTTGCCAGATGCTGGTTTCTCAGTCTTGGACTTCCCAGCCTCCAGAACTTTCAGAAATAAATTTCTGTTCATTATAAATTACCCAGTCTGTGTTATTTTGTTACAGCAGCACAAATCAGACTAAGGCAGTTGTCAACAACTTGACAGCGTCAAGTTCTCTCTTGGCATCTGAGGTACAATGAGACAGATTCTGACGGCACAAGCTCCACTGAGAAGCCTTCTATGTGTTCACATGAAGTGAATGGATTTCGTTTTTTCATCATCATCTGTCAGAGCTTCCTCTTGGTCAAAGTTGTGAAAAATATACTTAACACTGGAATGGAAATGATGTAGCAAACTTACTTGAAGAAAAACTGAGCAAAGTTTACAATAA
>RJWJ010000062.1:304192-360638 GCA_004363605.1 Indri indri
TCTCTCTCTCTCTCTCTCTCTCTCTCTCTCTCTCTCTCTCTCTCTCTCTCTCTCTCTCTCTCTCTCTCTCTCTCTCTCTCTCTCTCCCTGTCACACACACCCCAATTGCCCATCAACAATAACTGCACTGAGACTAGCAAGGAAGTTAGGTGAGGGTCTAAGTATTCTTTTTACCTATGCATGTATGCAAGCATCTGTGAACATATGTCTTAGCTTTTATTGTTTCCTAGGCAATAGAGCCTCTTGGCTGATAGAATGATCCTAATATTGACATAGGAAAAGGGGCCACAAATAACAGTTGAGGTAACAGAATCAATGAAGAAATAAAAGAATGGGTGCTTACATCAACAACTTATCATTAAAAGTGAAGAGCAACCAAAACAAGCAGATCTGTAAAAGAATGTATGCACTTATGTAACCTTTCTTTTAGCTTTTTGCAGCTAATACATATTGTTCTCCATATAATGAAAGTAAACAAATAATGTTTGAAGAAAAAAGAATGAGAGAGGACCTTCTTTAAAGATTGCCAACTGAATCAATTGTTTTATTTTCTTCTTCCTCTTTCTTTCCTTTCTCTTAGTTGCTTTTAAATAGCCGTTGAAGTCATTGATTCAAAGGATGTCAATGCTGTGAAGGATCTAGAAATCTAGAGGTCCATTGGTTTGAAAATATATTTTTCTGAAGAATACTTTGTTTGAAATCAATAACAGTCCAACACATAACAGAGCTTTGCTCTGGTTGGGGTCCACTTGGGTTCCTCTCCCCTTGTAGCTTCCATCCATAGTGGCTTCTAAAGGGATTGTGGGTGATTCCTCCCAGAGAACTGGCCTGGAAAAGCCCCTCCTATGTTAGAAAAAAAAATGAGATACAAAAAGATGAAGGGATCCAACATCACAAAGGTACTACATAGAAGATAAACGTTTCTTCCTTGCTTTTTCATCCCCTAGATTTGACTTCTCATCTTTAATTCATTTTGTAGGTCTGCACAATAGCTTCCCAGGGGAGATAAACTGCACCAAATAGCTAAAAGCTGATTTCCTTTTCTTTTCTTTCATTTCAAGAAATCAAAACACCTGGTCGTGAAATGCAACCCTTTTGAAACTGTCATACAGTCATACAATATTTAATTATGGTCCACTTACTAATAGTATCAGTATGCGAACCGTTACATGGCAATTAAATTTCTCAGATTACCGTTTTTTAAAGAGTTCTCCAGAGTGCGTCAATGACAACGGATCCACTTTCCAAACCTGTCTTGTTTCCTTAGTGAGTCAGTCTCTTGAAGTTTCTATTGCAGTCATTGTTTGTATTGTAAAAGTAATTAATCCCCAAAGTAGGAAGAACAACGACATATAGTCTCTATGAAATTCCTAGCCTAAAAAGTCATTTCAAGTGGCTTGCTTTCTCAAATATTGCTTAATATTACCTAACCATGACTAGCACCGGTCAAAAATATAGAGCACTTGGGAGAAGAATATGGCAACAGTGAAACCTGGGAACATTTGTGTATTGGAAGGAAAAAACATGATGCTGGTGGGCAATGAAGAGAATGATCTTGACAAAACAAAAAGGAGAATATAAGAGTTTGGCGTATTGTGTTTTTCCAAGCGTATGGCTTCATTTAGCAAACTTGGGACAGCCTTTATTTTTTCCGTTATTATTACTTGTGTGTCAGCAGACATAGCTTGGCCTTCCCCTTCATAGGCCTGACGCTGAGTCAATGCTTAGCATCCAAACCACATATAAACTATTTTTTCCCTTAGAAAGTTCTCATTGGATGACTTAATAAAAGTATTTTAATGGTTGGAAAGAAATAAAAAGTGTTTTCTTTATTCCTTGTTCCTTTATATTTAAAGCTGCTCAAGATTTATAGAAAATACTGATGTCAGCAAGATTCAAAATGGGGAATAAGGAACTGAGACAGTTTGGGGCGAATTCTTGCGATCTCTGTGTTACTCCCATCATTTCCACCTCCGGAAGCCAGAGTGATGTAGCCAGATCCAAAACAGAAATTACCATAGAAAGTGTGGCACAGGTGGCCAATTCTTACAGGATGCTGACTGCTGATTCCTCAGTGAGTTTGCATGCCTTGGGCTTTGTGTACACCAAATTGTCCTGAGATCAGAACAGTAGATTGCTGATTCTAGTCAACTTATGCAATTCCTGTAAGAACAGAGCAAGGAGATGAGAGACTGCAGCATTGAAGTCATGATAATAACAATAACACCAGTAATAATAATGGCAAGTGTGTTTGAGCGTTTACTATATTCCAGTCACAAAGCTAAGCACTACAAGCATCATTTTTCTTATTTTCACAACAAACATTTTATTTCTGTTTTGCAGATGTGGAAAATGAAGCTTAGGAAAGTTAGGTGACCCATCCAAGTTCATGGAGCTAGTAAATCATGGAGACAATATTAGAAGTCTGTTTCCCTCCCTCTTAATTTCAACGCCCTGTTCTTAATCAGTACACAATGCCACTTCCCTCTCCGAAGAGAGGAAGTTGGACCAGATAATCTGTAAATTCCAGATGAACTCTTTCAACTTTTGGATTTCATACCAAAAATCCTTTCCTAAATCTCCATTAGCAGAGAAATAGCAATCATCCCCAGCAACACACAGCAACACAGTCATCAGTAGCCACTTTTTCAACGTCAGCTCTCAAAGCAACCTGTTTGTATGTTTCCCGTACTTCAAGTGAACTAGGTCTCACTCTCCAGGTGAACAATTTCCAAGGCCTTTCTACCTCTCACTTTGTATTCACTACCCTATTCTGCCATTTTCACTATTCTTTTTTTCTTGCATGTAGACCTATGCAAATTCTAAACCAAACTATAATTTCCAAACTAAATGCCATGTTCTCTACAAAGCTTTCTCATCAGACGACATCTGCTCTGTGTATAATTTTCAATTAACCAGCCACGTACGTCCTGTGAGATGTTCTAGCCTTCTTTCCTGTGGACCTCAAAAATGAGAGCAACACATTTAAAAGGAACAAAATTACCTAATAACTCAATGCACACCCTGAGGAGGTGGTTGATTCTTCTCTCATCCCTCAACCCTACCAACACATTAACTCAAGTCAAGCACAGCTAACGAGGACATAATAAACTGCTCACTTGTGATCCATTTCCAAAGGATTAAAAAAAAGTGCAATGTATCATTTATGGATAATATGCAATGATAAAAACCAAGTGATTTCAAAAAACAAAATGCTACCAGGAAATAGTTCTGTCCCAAAATTCTGAAACAAACAACAACACAGCCAAAATTATGTGTGTGTAATCTTTTCGATGGCACGTTACAAATATACTTCTGGTACTTTGTGCTCTGAAATTGCATTTCATTAATGGTTTCTTCAGCAGGAAGTTTACAACCAGTGGTCATAGCTAATCTCAGCATCATTGATCTAGCTTAAAAAAAAAGACAATAATAACAACAAAAATGATGATGAAGAATAGAGCTTTTGTAGGATATAAACTTTGATCAAATAATATGCCAAGCTTGTTATGTGTCATAAAACATAAAATGTATCTCAAAACCTCAAACGGAGGGTACAAAAATTAAATGACAGAGAGGTAAGGGGAGGTTATGACAAATGTACAAATAGAGAGAGAAGAAAGTTGGGGAGAAAGACCCATGAGTCTAAGTACAGCGGTAAGAAAGCACAGATCCTACCACCTGGAAGCAGACTTCTCTGCTCTCAGGATTCTTAGCAGCCTTCAATGGGCTCAGCCAGGCCAGAAGACTTCAAAATAACACATAGTTTTTCCCTCCTCTAGAAAAGAATAAAAAAAAAAAAATAGGACCGCATTTTCTTCAGAGTGAGGCCACAACTCCTCTGCCTTTTTGCAAAGTCTCAAAAATCTGAATGCAAAATAAAAACCATAAAGTCAACTGCAGGTGTTAAATGGGATAATGCATGCAAAGAACTGTGCAATTCAAATTTATCATCCAGTCGTAACAGGTGAGTTTTCATACTGAAGGGCTATACCATTTTTATTACAAAAATAAAGCTATTGCTTGCCTTATTTCATTTTATCACATATCTCCTAGATAATATCTTAAGTTTTTATTATTTGAGAAACACATTTGGTTTAGGGTTTCTCTTTAAAAGATGGGAACATTGAATTGATTTTCTTTAAAAGGTTCATTCATAACACATCATTTTGAGGCATGATATCAGTTTGTTAAATTTTAATTTTATTCAAGTCGTTTCTAAAATCTCAATCTCAGTTATGTGTCTCCCTTAATATGTAAACTGTAAAACAAAGAATTCGATGTCCAAGTCCAGGGACAATCTACCTTGTTGGGGCTACAGACCACACCGAGGATGAATAAGACTCAAGTGACATCACAAAATCTCTGGCGAGCCTAAGATAAGGAGAAAGGAAAAATGATACAAATAAAGACAAAAAAGAGAGGATGAGAGTTCCTAGAAAATAAAGAAGAGAAGGGATAAGAATGGTGGTAAGAAGTCACATGAAGAAAAGATACTTTGGGGGGACATGTACATTCCATGTACAATAAGGCATATTCACGGGACCCAATCCTTGTAGAAGAAAATACTGTCATTAGAGCTACACTTTAAAATGCAAAACATCACAGTATAGTTTCCAAACACTTTAATCTAGAGACAAAAGCATTTTTCAAATGAATGCAATCAGCTAAAAAGTCACTTCTGAACCAAGGGTTACATGGCTTGGAGCCAGGACGAGCTCAAGCTCCTGGTCAACTGTGTAGGGTCTTTCAATTGTCTTGCGATTCTCCAGGGATAAGCCAGCCCACTGGTAAATGATTCCAAGGTTATGGTGTAGCAAATGGAAAAAGTTTCTTACCTATCACACCGCTAATGTTTGGTTTTCTTATTCATGATTAACTTTGTGATCTTAAATTATCAACCCCACTTAATAAAGCTGATTTAATAAGAAGCATCCTCCTTTATTATGCAAAATAATAAAGAAGTTGCCTGTGTCAAATTATATCAAATTTAATTCTTTGTGAATTTCATGTAAAAGCTCCATAAAAAAGTCCAAAATAAATAGACTTTCTCAGATACAAAGAATAAAAAACAAATTGCAGGAACATTAAGGCCTAAGCCAGGAATTCTCAGCATGAGTAAAAATTTAGAATCACCCTGAGAGTGTAAAAAAGAACTGATTCTGGCCTTCCGCCCTCAGACCAATTATATCATGCATTCTGGGGGTTAGACTTGGGGCATCAGTATCCTTTAAAACCACCTGAAGTGGTTACCATGTGCAGCCAGTGTAGAGAACTAGTGGTGTCATCTATTTGCTTATGAGAGGTCAGTGGAGTGATGGAGGGAATTCTTCTATAGATGGGGATCCAAACTCAAATTACACAAGGTGACATTTGTGTGGTTTGGGGCAAGTGAATCAGCCTCTCTATGCTCCATTTTTCTTATTCTTAAAACGTCAGACAAATATCTTCCCTCTAAGACCAGATACCCTTCTGGGGTTGTTTGAGGATTAATTAAAGTAGCTGGCAAGTGGGTGGTGAGCATGCAATAAGCTGGGATTCCCTCTCTCTCTTGAACGCTTTCTTTCTCCCTCTGTCATTGATCTGATTTAAGCCTTCACCAACTGTATTATTTATTTCCTTTATTTCATAAAACATTGCTCTCTCATGTAAAAGAAAAGATGGTTATTAATTTCTAGTAATACTATAAATTAAGTACTTGTAAATATCTTCATTCCACAGTCAAGTTTTATTAATAATATATTTGTTAGCAATAATCTAAACATATGTCTTAGATTATCTACCGTATTTTAGAACACTTACTCGTAAAGTAGTAATCCTTATGGGAAAATGCATCTCCGGTAACCAAGTTTATTCTTTTGTATAAAAGAGCATTTAGGAGGAAATCAGAATATTGTAATTTCTAATCTCCAAAACGCTTTTTTTTCTATTCTTTATTCACGTCAACTTGACAAAGGATCAACTGGAATGTCAAATATTTTAAAGAATATCTAAAAACTTCAAAAAATGGCATGATTTAAAAAAAAAAACTAAACAAACTAGTTAAGTGTGAACACTGTAGACACTGATGCATGAGCTATGGCTGTGCTGGACATAAATAACTGAACTCCATCCGAGAATAATCCAAACCCAGAGTCACCATGTCTCTTGCATACTTCTTACCACAACTCTGCCACTGACTCAGCCACCATTTTGCACTCTCTCTCAGTCAGGGTTGGGTTCAAGGGATGCTCTTCAATTAACCAAACCATACAATGGCCCACTGTGTGCCACGGGGACCAGCACAGCATGCATTCATTACTTTGTCATTAAATGAGCAATATTTAAGTCTCTATTATATACTGGATAACATATGAGGGACTGGAGATGAAGAGATAAATAAGATATAATCTCTGCCTCAAGGACTGTACAGTCTAGAACAGAATTTCTCAACTTCAGCATTATTGACATTGGGGGCCAGATAATTCCTCATCATAGGGCCTGCCCTGTGCATTGTAGGATATTTAGCATCATCCCTGGCCTCTGTGCACTAGATACCAGTAGCACCCCCTCACACATCCCCAGGGTTGTGACAATGAAAATGTCTTGAGATACTGCCAGATGTCCCTGGGGCAATATCACCTCCTATTGAGGATTGCTGGTCTAAAAGGAAGAAAGGGACATTAAAAAGTACAATGATAGAAAAACGCAACAGATAAAATGGAGGAAAAAAGAAGGCAAGTGTCAGGAAATGCTTTGAAAAGGAAATGTCTCAAAAGCGTAATCACAGATCTTCTTCCTGGGTAAATACGCTTGCTGTTTCTATTGAAAGAAGACTTTCCCAAGCTGGGGTGAGAGGCATCATGTGAAGTGGTCTCTCCTTAGAACCCCATGGGACCTTTTCATTTGGTTTCTGTCCTTCCCACCCTCCCCTGGATTAAAAGGGATAACTTTCAGCTTTGTTTCCCTCCTGGATGAAGCTACTCTAATGCCATAACCTCTCCTTCTCTAGAGCACAGATTATTGCAAGCATGATTTAGCAGAGGACCGTTTGAAATCACATTCTCGAGGTTCCTGTCTGCTTCGATGTGCAGGAAGGTGGCTCAGAAGTCCCGGTGTGTCATGTGGAGGTTTCCAAAGGCAGAACAATTAAGAGATGGTGAGACTGACACGGAGGCTGCTATAGCATGTGGCTGACACTAAGAGGGGTCTACAGTGCCTATAAAAGCCAAGGTGCTGTCAAGTCAGCAGGAAAAGACCACTGTGGGGGCTCTTGCAGTGAGAAACAGGGGACAGAGAAGAAATCTGAAAGACAACAGAAACCTAAAAGAAGTCTAATTACACAAAAAGTATAGGAGAAAAACTTAACACTGAAAGCATAGAATTCCTCACCAGAGTCAGAATCATCGAGGAAGATTCTGTCAGTTACAGAAAACGAATTATTGCTTCATTCTTTGCCCATGTATATCTTGGTGTGATGATTTTCTATTCTGCTACACAATAACTTTAAGACTGGAAATACCAAGTTCTGCTGCAGCACACAGCAAAGTGGTTTAAGCAGGTATGGATACTCAGGGAAAACCAGGATGAAACAAATACTTTTGCACAGAGGTTGGAGGATGAATGCAAAGTGGCATGCTGAAAGCAGAGAGGACAAAAGAGAGAGGAAGAGAATTCCAGCAAAGGGGACAGATGTGAGAAGCCCCAGATGTGAGGAAGAATTAGGTGTGTTTGAGAACTGGAATATGCACATACAGTTTCTGGGGTAAAGAGAGATATAATGGCCAATATTTATTCAGGATGCATTATATTCCAGGCACTATGCTAAATGCCTTACAGACATAATCTTGATTCATTCTCATAACAACCCAACTAAGTAGGCAGTTATAGTCCCTCCTCCCCATTTAGCTATTGCTATCATCTTCATCATCACAATCACATCTGGTTTTAGGAAGTGTATAGGCACACAGAATGAGTGAACAGTTTCACAAGAATCAGTTAAGATGCTATTGCTGCAGACTACCAAGAATTGAAGTTCCAGACTCTGCCATCAGTGATTGGAATAGAAAAGAAGGGATGGATTCATGAATCATTTCAAGGGTAGAACTGAAAGGGATTATATGAGACCAACTGATTTTCAAAGTTCAAAAGAGAGAGATGTTGGATATGAGGCCAAAGCTTTGACCACGGAGAACAAGTGGCAAAGTCCTGGCCTCCAAGATGGAAATTGGGGTTGGGAGATGCAAAGACATGGAAAGGATGAGCTGTGAAATGAGGAGCTAGGATTTGCTCTGCTGAGTTTGAGGTACTAGCAAGTAGCTTGAAACAGGAGACGGGAGCTCTACAGGGACAGACGCCCAAGGACATAAGTTTAGATGACTTTTACCTTAAGGTGAAAGTTGGAGTCCTGAGAGTAATTGTGATGGTAAAAAAGAGCAAATTAAAGCAAATTGTGACAGTTGTGGCTGAAAAGGGACCTATACCGCTCATCGGTAAGTCCAATCTATCTTGCTTTCTGCTCAAACATTAATAAGTCCAAAAGCTAAATCAATATTGCTTTTCTGATTTTTGCTCCAATGGAAATAGACAACTGCTCCGTTTCCAAGGCCCTCCCAGATAGGAATATTTCTAAGCTTTATTCTCTCTCTGTACCATTCGGAGCTCCATACGTTCATGTTATTCTATGATCATGTCCATGTACCTGGCTCTCTTAACTATCTTTTGGACTAAGTGCCAAATAAGGTGGAGACTCGGGGAGGGGAATGTGGGTGTTTTAGTGTTGTTAGTGTAAATAAAATGGTGACGTCCCACTAAAGCACAGTTGGCCTTATAGCTTGGTATTATTACATAAGTTCAGCTTGATTTGTTGAAATGCCTCATCCCTGCTCTTTTGGAAACAAGAATCTAAATATTTAGATATCCAGAGGAATACGGCAAATGTTTAAAATACTTTGCCTTTTCCTCCCCATCTGTCTCTGGTTCATTAAATTCTGTCCATTTTATAATTATCCTCTCCCCAATCTGCAACTATCAAAACCCCGTCTTTCAACATCTAGCCTTAGTAATCCCATTAGAAAGCTGCCCCTGCTCTCTTCCAAGGGAGTGAGTTGTCAATCACTCTTTCCCTTAGAACTTTATGTCTCTGTTAAAACATTCACTCTGTTCTTCCACGTTTTAGTGATGTGAGTATGTGTGTGTGAGTGTGACTGTGACTGGAGTTACTGAAACAGACACAGGGTCATGTAACTAATAACAAATAGAAGGGCTCTATGAAAACATGAGCCATATATCGTTCCCCCAATCCCACCATTTCCTATTGAAAATAACTCTTTTAGCAGGAAAATCCCCATTTGCAAATAACAACAGTGTAATTAGCCTACTATTGTACTTCCTTATTGGTGATGCAGTTCTCCTTTCCATGTGAGGCAAGACATTGTCATATAAATGGATGTTTGTATAATGGACTGGAAGAGCATATAATCCAAACATCTGGATTCTTCCACATATGGCTCATTAGCTGTTGCTGCAAAGGCCAATATGAACTCCATGTTGATGCAATTAAATGTGACTGGAAAAATACATGCTTCTCACATTTTTAGTTATACATATGTATATAGTTGGCATACAATCCAATATAGTCACAGGAATTTTAAAAAGCAAAGCTTTCTGCAGCCATGTCTGTTAACCATCGTTGTGCTACTTCCTGAAAGCAGGGAAAATGAGTGGGCCTGGGCGGCCGGCCACTTCACCATATTGCCATAGTGAGAGAATATCTAATCCATAAATAAATTCAGTGAAGTATCAGGATTTCAAGGCTGCTCTTCATGCTAGTAAAACGAGGCTTCAATTTGAAATCGTTCCGAGTTGAGTAAAAACAGGGTTTGGATCCAGGTTTTCTTAATTCGCAAGAACACAAAACAGGTGATTCCTTGTAACTCTTTCTCTCAACGCTCTCATTCCAAACTGACCTGAAAAGCGTGTAGCCTACACTAAGTCAGAATGAGAACACAGATCATTAGTTTCACAGGCCTGGGAGAGCCAGCCTGGAATAAAACCCAATAGCAGGGAAATCAAGAGAGAAGCAGACTTTGACGATTTCACTTTCATTCCTGCATTCCCAATTATGCCCTAATATGCTGAAGACAAAGTAATCCATACCCAAGTTGGAGTGGACTTTCCCTTTCAAGTTTCTGCACACAATAGAGCCTCAGAAAAGGGAGAGCGCCCTCTCATAGTTCCTCTTTTATAACTGTTACAAAGGGAGAACGTGCACTTTTCTTTCCTTTTATTTGGTCATCTATTATGGGAAAATATTGAGTTACATAATAGCTCTATTCTCTCTTACCTGAAATCTCTCACCTTCATTCTGCCCTAAGTAAATACTAAACCAAAGGTGATATATTGTCATTAGTTTATGTTGCCCAAACCGGCCTACAGGGAAATAGATAGTCATGTTGTCTTTGATCAGCTTTTCTGGATACAGACACTGAGATTTGTGTACAGGAGGTTTATTGGCATGTCTTCTTAGGAATAATGCTTACAAGAGAACAATGAAATCAAGAATTTGCAGAGCAAAAGTTGAACTGTGGTATAGTTACACCACAGGCTTTAGACGATGCCATAGAAACCAGGTAGAATTCTGAATCTGGGCTGACCCTTTAAACTGAGGCAAGGGGGCCAGGCCCTTGAACCCCCAACTGAGCTGTCATTGGATACTGACTGCCCTCATTGAGGACACTTGAGGGAATGCCCTTGCACCAGGGGCAATGCCTCCAGAGGAACACAGCTAAGAGCCACAGGCAGCCAACATATTCGGGGTTGGAGAATGAGCACCTTGGCTCTGAAGGGAGTAATCTGGGTGACACACAATAGTATCCACTGCAGTCCACTCTAATATAAGATACTTGGTTCTACTTGATACTTGTAATAAGTTCTCCCCATCTGGGAACATCTTCAGTTGGTCTCATTTTCTAATGAAATTTAGAAGAGGAAGGTTAGGGGCATGAACTACAACCCTCTCCACCAGAGCCCGTCTGAAGGTTGCAAGTGATACTCATACTCAAATGCTTTACTCTCCATTCTAGATTCTGCACACTCTCAACTTGCACCTCTGTTGGTCTAGGCTGTTTACCTGTTGTGGTGATCCAAACCTTCATCTCTGAGCTCCTGGGTCATAGTCGTTGCATTTGTCTATCACCATCACACCACAACAGGGAAGGAGAGTACCAGGAAATACACTAGGGGATCAGCGGTGCCAGACATACTCCTCCCTGTCCCCAGGGTGAAACAACTACCTTCCTCCCCCAGTGATGCCAGTCAGCTACCCTGACATGATGTTTTCTCTCCTTGCCCACTCATCTTTTCATGTAAGACACCTAAAATGACCAGACAACAGTAATAGCTTAAAGTTCAACAGGACTTCTATTGTGTCTTCTGGTGAAAGAATTCCCTTCTGGGAATAAGGACCTCTAGACCCACAGAGCCTAAAATTGAAGAGAAACCAAGTGGATTATGGGGATGGTAGTAAGCTGGGCCACTTCACCCCCTAGTTCCTAGAACCATGTATTCTACCTACTGGGAAAACAACATCATGTCATCATCATTGATTTAGGGTATTTAGGACATCCTGGTGGATGGTACCACATCCTTGCAGGGTATCGACACCAAGTTGGCATATCAGTTGTACCACAAGGAAAAAAAAAGCTGAAAAGCTATCCCATCCCTTTTTCAAGCCAGCAGCTTCTGACTAGTACAGTATATCCATTCTAATTATATGTTTGCAGATCCAGGGTAATGACTGCTTTGCAAATCTGGGGAACTAGTGATGTGCTGGGAGCCTGACTGAGCTAGCACTCTATTTATTCCTTGTCCCTCACATGCATCCACTCTAACAATGGGATATAATTGTGCTTTAGTTCCTGGATATCAAGGTCAACTCAGACCCTATGGCCAACAGTCCTTAAAATACCTGCATATTCCCTTTTCCCCACTCTGCATTACCCAAATAATGTTCATATGCCTCTTTGCAGAGGGACTTGTGAAGTCATTGCCATGTAAACTTGTCATGTTGCAGTATCTCTCTTTCTGAGGACCATTGTCTGTTCAATGAGAGAAAACCCAAATGCATTGGTGTATGTACCTATTCGGCTTTTGTCTTCTAAAGGGAATATTTCTAAAGAGAACAAAAACCACCTTTCCATATGTTGTCTAATTTTGATGTTTTACAACTTCCATAACTTACTACAAATAAAATATAATACAGGTAAATATTGCTTAAAAGACAGGTCACAACAAAATAACTCATCTATATCATTTCTACTGAGAACAAGAGTTCAGTTATATATATCTATGTATTTATACTTAGCTCTACTTATATCTATCTCTACTTACTTATAAATATATAGCATTTCTCTACAGTAGGCTATGCAATTGGTGTTTTAGTGAACAAGACAAAAGATATTTCCCTAACCTGATGCAAGGGTAACATCAGTATGATTACTTACATTTTGTAGCACCCCAAATTCTTGCTTCCCAGGAAATTGACATATGTCCCTATGGCAAATGCAATACTGCACATACTCTTCATACAACATTTCTAAAGAGCCACTGGGAGATAATAGTCCACACGTTTCTTGAATTTCTACACATCCTGCCCTCCATTCCAGATTATTTGTTCAAGAATATTTGTGTAATGAGCAGCTTTAGAAGACATAGTGTCTCCCTCTGGAACAAAGGGTAGGTTTGCTTACCGCCTTGGAAGTTGGAGATGTCTCCATCCAAAGTAAAGAGCCTGTTCGCTTACTGTCCAGGTTAGTAAAGAAAATTTCTTCTACCAGGGCAAAGGGCAGGCATCTTACTCCCTACTGTAAAAGATTTGAGTTTCCTAAGTGCAGAGTTTCTTTCCTGTAATATAACCCATTGCACATACAGGTATCATCTGGCAATGTTTGCATCTCCCTGTGGAAATTGGGCCTAAGGAACCAGCCCCAAAATGGTAATACCCCAGCTATTGCTATTGCTATGAATAATAAACTGTCTTCATCCCCGACCCACGGGTCTTGTGACTTCTACCAGCATCCATGAAGCCCTGCCAGTCTGACTTGCTAATTAGAAAATGAAGTAAAAATATCACACCCTTCACATTTCCAGATACCCTCATATGTGGTTATGCAAAGGATTTACTCTAAACACCAGTGAGAGTGTTATAAACACCATTCTAAGAAACACTATGCAGATAGATTGTTACAATCATCCACATCCCGGTGTTCCAGCCAGAAAAGAGAGGTACTACGTGGTAAAGGTATTATCTTTCCCATATCTTATAATTACTTTGTAACGGAACCAGGAGCTAAAATGTTGCTTGACTGACTTTACTACAACAGTCTTTACCTGTAGAGTACATCTTATCTCTGTACTTCAGAGGAAAATGTACAGAGTTTTGCATTAGGAGCTCAGAGAGCTTTTATGTGCTTTTCATTTTTTAGTTTTTAAACCTAAAAAGAGATTTAGCATTGTTTTATTTCTATAGGAATAGCAGTGTCATATTCTACCATTTACACTGTAATTTATTCCCAAACTATTCTGACATTTGGATAAATGTTCTAACTCATTGTCTTAACCTGTGATCCTCCGAAGCAGAATCTGAGACAAAGGCTTGCATACCAGGAGTTTATAAACAAATGTGATCCCAGGGAGCTGGAGTAAAGTCCAGGAGCAGCGAATCAGGCAAAGAGAAGAAGCCAATACAAGGTTGCACTATCGAGATGGCCAACTGCTACAACTGACTGTGCTCAACCCAACAGGACCATGTTACGAGTCTTACGAAACACGTTCAAGGCTAGTGCTAGGCGCATCAGCTCTCTTGCATTTCTAGTTTGCACATGTGTGAGAACCAAGTGGGTTCCCACAGCAACAGCTGAAAATCCCTGTGGCAGGAAGCAACAGATATGAGTACAGTTCAAAGGAGAGAGGTTGTCAAGTCCTGTCTATACACAGTGGGAGGGAGAAAGCCCAGTGCTCTGAGGGAGGACCTGCAACAATAGAGGGGTCTGCAAGAATTGAGAGTAGCATTCAAGAGTTATCTAAAACGGGCCTCCTCTGCACACGTTTTCTTTAGTGGGTGAGAAGTCTGGTTGAAGACTAAAAGTGGCTGGTTTCCGATGAGAAATAGTGAAATCAGAGTCCATGTATATTAGTTATTACCTTATTTGAACTTCATCATTATTGATATTTCTTAGCTTGAGTTTAGTTACAGAACACTCAGTAAGATGTATGATTTGTTTGCCTATATTGAGATCTAAAATTATGGAAGGAATCTATTGAGTTTGGGCAATACGTATTCCCAATTTGTCTATAAATTTATTTTAAAAAAAGGAACAGGAAGGCAAGTTTCAAATATAAACTTATTGAGGACAATGGTTGCCTTATTCATCTCTAAATTCCCTAGAGGCTGGGGATGCTCCATTTTCTTTGTGCTTGCCTCCACGGCCTCATTTCTCACCACACGTGCTTCCAGGTTCGAGGTGCACATGTTGGCTTTGCAGTTCCTTGTTTGCACCAGGCCCTCTCCCACTTCATGACTCTCCCAAGTTACTCCCTTTGTCTGCAACACTACGACTTCAACTCCTTGACCAATAATACTCATCTTTAGGGCTCAGATTCTCCTTCCACCAGGAAGCCTTTCTGGATCCCCCCAAGTCTGAGCAACGTTCCCTTTTTCTGTGACCCAAGGCACCCCCATTCCCACATTCCCTTGTCATTGCACTTACCATCCTGTATTATAATTACCTGTCCTTACCTGTTTCCCTCACTAGACTAAATTCCACAATGATTGTTTCATTTCCATCATTTAGTACAGTTCCTGGCACAAAGTGAAGCTTTAATAAATGTTAGTGGAATCAACAAATGACAGAATGAAGAACATATAAATAAATGCATGACCAAATAAGGGTATAATTGAGTTACTAGGTAATTGGGTTACGCATAAAGAAATGACAACTCTGGAGCATTCACTTGGTTTTCTCATTTTTTTGTCCTCCACTTCTCAGTCTTGAGGTAGGTTAAGCTCACATATGGCTGGAGCCCTCCTCCTGGAACGTGGTGGCTACTTCTCTCAACTGATGTCTGCCCATGCAGGCCAAGGTGTGCAGTCCAAATCCATCCTTCTTCTTAACAAGAAGAATTATCCTGTTCCCTGTGGTTGACTCTTTTAATCTGACCCCAACTTCAGTGTTCCTATTTCAAACATAAGTTCTCCCCCTCTGCAGGGTTCATGGAGGACAGAATCCAGAATCTGATCTAGGGATACGAGCTTGATTAGTGCATTGAGTGGAGCATTGCTTCAGTATCACCAAAGACATATGTCACCCACTCCTCATTGACATACAATCAATTCCCTTGGTTATTTCAGCCATCTCTTTCACTAGTATGTGATTATAACTCTGAGCAATTCCTTATTATGTATGGATACAGTGGTGATATTTCAAAGTAAACTAAACATTTTTAGGATCTCTGTCTTCTTTCTCAGCATCCTGCTCCTCAATTCAGCCTTCCTTAAGCTTCTTCCCTCAAAAGAGTATCATTACCAGCCCCTGTTGCTAGATGTCTCCCAAACCCACCGAGATGAGAACATAAGGCCGAAGTCAGTGTTTTCAAAAGTGTAATAATTGCACCACCTGTATCATAATCATCAGAATCTGTGTGCACAACTCAAAGCACTGGACCAGATTATCTCTAGGTAGGACCCCTGAATGTCATTTTCAATGTCAGTTTATTACCCACTCTCATTATTGAATCCACAGATTTGACTCCTTCCAAATATTTTCAAGTATTGTACAGAGATAACATTCAAATTGCAAAGTAATGAATTCCTATATGTATCTGAACTGAAAACCCTTTGCTTCCCCTATAACCACGGGCCTGGCTCAGGTAATTAACTGTGTAGCAGTTTTGTACTTTAAAATCAGGTGGGCTAACAGGGCCATATGGAATTGAGATCACATCAGTTTAGGGGATTATTGACTCTGGCATCTGACATCAGTTTAAACCTGAAGCCAGAATTTATGAGCTGCTTAAAGATATGTTTTTAACTTCATGAACTGAATGTTCTCGTGGTAGCGAACACAGTTGGAAGTCTGTAGGGACTTAATAGATTTGCTGGCCTGGGTGGTGGATATGCATGATTACCTGAAATCCTGGAAAACATAAGAGGAATATTAAAGATTCTGAAGAATTCAGTCAAAGTTTAAGAATCTGGCTGTAGATTGCATTTGAGTAGAATCCAGAATAATAATAATAATAAATTGATGAGCCCTATGCACAATTATACTAAATAAATATAATAGTAAACAGACAATATTTATTGCATGACTAAGAAAATTTTTAAGTAATCTGAGAACATTTTTCTTCACAAACAAGCCATTGTTTTAGAAAGACAATTTCTTTACTAGCAGAAATCATATTTATATCTTGATCTAGGTCATTTTTATGCTATGGTGAAATTCCTCTTAACACTATACAAGAAAATTAAGAATACTCACCATTTCTGAATAGAGTATTAGTTTCTATTGTAAACAAGTATGGTGATGATACTCTCCAAATGCAAATCTTTGACTGGAAGTTGGCTCTTACTCTGGGAAAACATTTTAAGTTCTTTCTTCATGCTGAGAAAAGGCAGTCAACTCCTTCTTTTCCTTCTATAAGGTTGAGCACTGGGACTCCAGAGGGAAACTTCCCCTTCAAAGGTATACATGAAGTCTATCCATATCCTGATACTCCAAAGAGCTCCATTCCAAGCAAGCCAGTGTGACAGTTTGCTAAGACTTGAATCAGTAAATGTATTGCTGACGTTACTCATTTCAGTTACTCCAAAGACCTCTAAAGGGATGAGAGATTGAATCACTCTAATAAAACCCATATGGACATCCTCTCAAAAGCATATATACAATAGTTAATTAAAATCTGTATATCCTTAGGAATGATACAATATCAAGTATCAGATATTTCATAGACCCACACATTGATATAAACACACTTTTGCCCTTCCAAGAAGATGTTTAATTAAATAATAAGAGCAGTGAAAACCTAAATATAAGTTATGCTATGTCAAAAGAAATGCCAGCCTTTGGGATTTTAATTTAGATTCATTTTTTTTTCAGTGAAGACTTATTAGTTGTTTACATGGGCCTAGCACCATATTAAATATCAGTAATTTAAGAAATGATAAAATACTACTGTTTTTGCCCCACACAAATTTATACTCAATAGGGAGAAGCAAACATATTTCAAATAATTATAAAACAGTGTGTGTTAATTATCACGATGCAGGAATGACTTTTTACATGCCTGCATTCTCACAAGGATAACCAACATTTAGCTCAGTCAGAAAGAATGAGTGAACAGGAGTGGGCAAGTATTTGTACGGGGAAGTGGCGTGTGCATAGTCAGGACTGACGCGCAAACACAATGTATTCCGGTACTGGGTACGGGCTGGAAGGTTTATAGCTGTGGCACAAAATAGGTGAAGAAGAATAGGAAATAAGGCTAAGAGGCCATGAAAATGCCTCCATGACATTTTACAAAATAAAACTATTTTCAGCAGACTATTTTCTAAAAGGATAACTTAAAATTTCTCAATAGAAGTAAGCAATATGAAACTGTCCACCAAAATAGGAAATATTTATTGAAAAAGAATACAATGTTATGACCGCATACCCAAGTGAAGCTTAAAATTCCATTTTACAGAATCGTAAACATGGCTTTTTGAAATCACAGACAGCTCTAATAGTTCATAATTATAAGGAAACTAAATAGAAATAAGACAAACTAGGTCAGCAATGTAGGGCAGTAATCATCTGATCCTATTCAGTCTATTTTACAATTCTGAAGACTAATTCTTCCAATATGTTTTTTTCTAATCTTATTGCAGAACAAAATAAAAATAAACTCAAATCTTCAGAACTAAAACTGATGTGTGACTGTCAGACCATTTTAGCAGACATGGTCAGTCTTCTATGCTCTGTCCTTGGTATTATAGAGCACTTCAGTCCAGTATTCACAGACATTCTAGAAAAAAAAATCTTATAATAAAGCAGATAAACAAATTATGCTTCACTCAGTTCTCTGCTTGTTCTTACCTCTCCCAATTTAAGGCACTATATTACTATATTTAAGGCAAAAAATGATTCTAAGCACTCTGGCAGGTGACCGAAGAGCAATACGTATGTTTTAGAAAAAGAACATTTGTTGAAGTAAAGAAGAGATATGATTCAAGGAGAGTGATATTTTGAATCTTTAACTTCCAAAATATGTTCTCATTTTTACTTTTTTTTACTTTTGTGTCTGTGTTCCCAGAATGCCTGCCACTTTTAGTGATCTTGATTACTACTACCATATGCTGTGCTAGTCTTATGCAATATGATTTCCTAACTTTGAGGACATTGTATTCAAATAGAAAAAAATATTAACCGCAACATAGCATGGAAAATGAAATAAAATTATATGTTCTTAGATAATTTTTGAAGAATTTGCATCCTCTTTGGGTTTTTTTTCCCCCCTCTACATGGACGGTCATGACCTGTAAGTATTGAGTGTTAAATCTGAGCAATAAAAATGCATTATCTTGGTGAGGAAATAAATTAAAGATCTTTTAAGAATTTTTCTCTAAATTTCCTAAAAAACTGTCTTAGGCCTCAGTTTTGCCCTGGTACTGGAAAGCCTAAGACACTCATGAAATCTGCATAAACACCGTCTGTAGCTTCACTCATCAAAGACCCCATTTAAGAATCTATCATTCCGAACTAGTTAGCTATTCCTAGGGCTGAAATTACTTTTCCAAAAGCATCATTCTACTGAGGGCTTGAGTTTATAATTTAATACCCTTAAATGTCCAGCATTTGACAAAGAAAGCTTCTGGTTCAATTTACCTCTTGGCAATTTTATTAGCTCATGTTATACTAACCATTCCACTGAAAACAAATAGAAAAGATGTATAAAATATTACACATATTTCTTATGTGTGTGTGTGTGTGTGTGTGTGTGTGTGTGTGTGTGTGTATACACAATGTTGAAGTCATTCAAGAGCTACTGAGACGGACAAGCCTTGAAGCAGCAGCACCTAATGACAGGGAAGGACAAGAAGCTGAGCACAATTTGGTTGCTCTACCCGCCCACAGGCATTTGCCAGATCTTAAGTAAAGCAAAGACAAAGAAACTAACCTGAAGCTAAAAAGCCAAGTAAAACTTTCAATGTTCTGGTGGGCTGTGGGGACAATAACTAGGGCTACCCCCAAGAAATAAATACAAACCAGACCAGCTTTTCTAAAACCAAAACCCAGCTTCAAATCAGCTCAATCCCAGCCTAGGTTAAGGTAATCTTCACCTACTCTAATTCTCTGTCAAAAAGAAAAAGCATCTCTCTGGGGAAAGAAAACATTATTAGACAGATCCTCAAATTATCTCTACAATATTTCATTCAAAACATTTGGTATTCAATCAGAAATTACAAGGCATACAAAGAAAACCAACCAAATGACTAAAATGAGGAAAAATCAGACCAAATGAGATCCAGAATCCAGAATTACTACAACTAGACTTTATAGTAATTAGAATTCATGTTTCATAAAACAGATGACAAGATGTAGAATTTCATTCCCAGAACAAAGAATTAAATCCCCGTAACAAAGATTTAGTCCTAAACAATAGTACTAGATAACAAAAGGCTAGTTGTAGGACTAGTCCTAGAAAACAGTCTTAGAAATATAATTACTAAACATAACATATCAATGGATGAGTTTAACAACAGACCATCTAAGATAGAAAATTAGTCAGATAGATGATAGGTGAAGAGAAAAAGAAGTAAAAACTAAGTCGTAGTATTAGATCAGGATAATTGCTGTATTGGGGGAGGAGGAACATAATGACCAAATGCAAGCACCTTTCTGGTATGTCAGTAACATTCTATTACTTGAAATAAATTGTGGTTATGAAAGAATATTCACTTTGTGAAAATTCATAAAGTTTTACAGTTAAAAATGCATAAAACTTATTATTTATGCACATTTCTATATGTATTAACATATTTCAATAAATAAGTTTATTCAACAAAAAAGTTAACTTTCGGCCTTGGAGTAAAAGCCTCCTGAGCTCAATTATCTTCTCTCCATTTTTGCAAAGAAGATTTGCTGTTGGTAGGGGGAACGTCTCCTGTTTTTATAATCACACATGTTGCTGCAATGCCGTGATGATGTGCTCAAGAGCAGCAATCTTCTATGTAAACCTGAGTCGTGAGTTTGACTTAGTATATCAGAGAAGCCACTGTGGCAAAATCCTGTCTTGGACCTAGAACATATCCATGAGACTCTGTGTACCTTCTGGTTATTTTCTGCACATATCCTCTCATAACCTCTTCTGGGGTGGGGCATTTTTCCATAGAGAAGGGTATGTGACTTTAGGAACCAACTTTCCAGTCTTTTATCTGCTTTGGCCATGAATATACTTAATATCTGAGTATCTAAGACCATGGCATTGGAAAAATTTCCCCCTCTTTTCTAAAGAAGGCTGAATTATAGTGATTTGCTTAGTATAATAAAATGATTTATAATTCCATTCACTAAACAAGGGGTCAGTAAGCTATTGTCCATACACCAAATCCAGCTCATGGCCTGAAAATTTACAAATCCAGATTGTAAGGCCTGCAATCTAAATAAATATATATATATATATATATTTTTTTTTTTCTGAGACAGAGTCTTACTCCGTCACCTTGGGTAGAGTGCAGTGGCATTAGCCTAGCTCACAGCAACCTCAAAGTCCTAGGCTCAAGCAATCCTCCTGCCTTGGCTTTCTGAGTAGCTGAGACTACAAGTGTACACCACCACACCTGGATAATTTTTTTCTATTTTTAGTGGAGATGGGATCTTGCTCCTGCTCTAGGCTGGTCTTGAACTGAACTCTTGAGCTCAAGCAATCCTCCCGCTTTGGCCTTCCAGAGTGCTAGGATTACAGGCCTAAGCTACCTTACCTGGCTGATTTTTTATATTTTTAAAGAGCTGGTGTTTTTTGTTTTTGTGTTTGTTTTTGTGTTTGAGACAGAGTCTTGCTCTGTTGCCCCAAGTAGAGGGCAGTGGCATCATCATAGCTCACTGCAACCTCCAGCTCCTGGGCTCAAGCAATCCTCCTGCCTCAGCTTTCTGAGTAGCTGGGACTACAGTGGCACACCACAACACCCAGCTAGCTTTTCTATTTTTAGTAGAGACGGGGTCTCGCTCTTGCTCAGGCTTGTCTTGAACTCCTAAAAAAATGGACTATGAGACTATGAGATAGAGATCTTTTACTACCAGGCCCTTCACAGAAAAAGGGTATCTACTCTTGCACTAGATTGTTGGTCATTTGCCCCCAGTACATAACAAAATGGATAAATCCTTGATTAGAAAATAGTAAGAATCTTCTGTGGTGGTTAATTTCATGTGTCAACTTGGCTAGGCCACAGAACCCAGATATTTGGTCAAACACCAGTCTAGATGTTGCCATGAAGATATTTTTTAGATAAGATTAACATTTAAATGAGTAGTCTTTGAGAAAAGCAGATTACCCTCTATAACTGGTGAACCTCATCCAATCATTTGAAGCCCTGAAGAAAAAAAAGACTGAGGTCCCATAAGGAAGAATGAATTCTGCTTCCAGACTGCCTTCACTCTTGAACTACAATGTCAGCTCTTCCCTGGGTCTCCAGTCTACTGGCCTACCCTGCAGATTTTAGACTTGCCAGTCTCCACAATCACATGAGCCAATTCCTTATAATATAGGAAAAATAAGTCTAGAGATCTGAATATAGTATGAGGACTATAGTTAACAATATCATATTGTATACTGGAAATTTACTAAAAGAGTAGATTTTAGGTGCTATTACCACACATGCACACAAAAAGGTTAACTATGTGAGATGATGGACATGTTAATTTGTTTGCCTGTACTAATAACTTCAATATGCATATCAAAATATCACGTTGTTTACCTTAAATATATACAATAAAAATAAATATCTCATCTCTCTTTCTCTTTTACTTTCTCACTTTCTTGGTTCTGTTGGTTCTGTTCCTATGCTTCTCTTTCTCTATTGGTTCTGTTTCTCCGGAGAACCCTAAATAATACACCTCAATAGCCAAACTAGTCACATGGTTTGCTTTCAGTGACCTAAGAGTCAACATGGATGAGAAGTGTTCATTGCAAAGACATCACAAGAGTAGGAGAATCAAGTCATACTGGCCTTCCTTTGAAAAGAAGGAAATGAGCTAGTATAATGGATCAATTGCAAAAAAAAAAAAAAAAGTGGTCTCAAATCTCTACTCATCTCCATATTCATTTCCTTTACAATATGATTTTGCAGCTCCTTTCTGCTCTATCTCCTCATCCCTATAATCTGGGCTGACCTTGTGATTTAAGCCAGTTCTAGCTCTAGACCTCAGGAGACCTTGCTTACTATCTCTCTCTCTCTCTCTCTCTCTCTCTGCGGGTCTTCTACCTTTTCCCTAAGAATAAGCTCGGGCTAGTCAGCTAGAGAGTGACAGACAATATGAAGTACAGTCTAGTCATCTCAGCCCCTAGTGAGCTTACCAACTCACTACCAAAACGAGTAAACTCAGCTGAGATCAGCTGAACTCAATCATATTAGCAGAATCACACAGCAAACACAGATATGTCAGAAATAATACATGATGGTTATTCTAGGTTAAATAAAACTTGTAGGAGGCCATTGTTTTGGACTAGGTGCCTGTACTGGGACCAACAGACCAAACCAATATAGAGTCATTAATGTTAAATGAAACTAATTAACTTGGGAGTATACTCATAGTTGGGTTTCAGTTAACTTACAGCAGCTGTGCTTTAGCCAATCGTAGGAGACCAGCTGCTTCAAATAAGACAAAATAAAAATAGGGCCAGGCGTGGTGGCTCACACTTCTAATTCCAGCACTTTGGGAGGCTGAGGTGGGAGAGCTGCTAGAAACCAGGAGTTCGAGGCCAGCCTGAGCAACATAGTGAGACCTCACCAACCATCTCTACATAAATCTAACATTTTTAAAAACCTTGATCCAATTTAATCTTCCCAGAATCCCTAATCTACGGAGATGATGAGAAAGTCAATCCCAAACAATGCTGAAGCAGCTACCATCCATGGGCAGCTCCAAAATCTGGGATGCTAATGGGATCCCTAAAATAAGAGGCTCCCCTACACCCACCCATCATGGCTTTGATAGAGATCTGTGCTTTCTACCTGGTGGTGGTTTCATGGCTCTCTTATTCCAAGCCCTTGTTGATATCCAGCCTCTAAAGTGTGTTACCTAAGGGCAACACCAGTCACAAGGGCTGGGGCCCTTGCTCTCTCTGGGAAATGCTGCTTTCCAGTTTGTTTCAACCCTTGGCACTCTCCCTTCCCTCTACTCCTACCTGATTCCCAAAGGTCTTCCCACTTCTCTACACATCCCCATTCTTCTCCCCTCGGGATACCTATGGCAATGTCTTGGATGGACTTTGGCTTTTACAAGAGACAGGAAAGGAAATATCTTGAAGGCAAAGCCTGCTTTTGTACCTATTATACACATCTCCCCTTGGAAAAAAAACAGCCCATCTATCTACCTCAAAGAGGAAAAAGGAAAAACAAACCAATTAGGTATGTCAGCTTTTCTGTCTGATCTATTCTCCCCCTAAACAACTATTGTCACCCCACAGAGAAAGTTTATTCCCTACTCAGGGCTTATCCAGAACAAGATGAAACTATTTCTCTCTCCTGAATTGGGTTCTTTGAACTAGTCACCCAAGCACTCAATGCCTGGCTAAGTCGATTTTCCCTGATCTCTGCAAGCACTGGGTAGGTAAGCCTGGAAACTAGGCAGATTTGATGCTTCCCAAAGGTTGCTATTTCCCCTTGGAGAAATTCCTTCCAAACCACACTGGCTACATTCCAACCAAGGGAGTCATTTAGATATTAATTCAATAAATATTTATAGAGTATGTACTATGTGCCAGGCACTGTTCCAAGCACTGAGGATAAAATGGTGATCAAAGCAAACAAAAATTCTACCTCGATGGAGCTTATGTACCACTGACGGGCTTAAAGCAGCCAGGGGTGGTGTCAACTTTAACAGGTTAGGGAGCTGGTCCTTTACCTGACTCCATCTCTATCTCTTTACCACTGAGTGAAGACCTTCTCTCCAATGTCTTGTGCCACAAAATTGGAAGGCCAAGCCCTGCTCACTAGAGTTAACAGAGTGGCTTGGCATGGTGATCCCTGCAACACGTGTTGTCACTAGGTTGAGAGCCTAGCCTCTACCTCCACCCATCTGCAGTCCTGTCACTCTGAAGCAAGTAGAAGTGAAGCCAACTGAGCTGAGACTGCTGTGGGACCAGAGCAGCTCCACTCTCTAATTCCATTTCTGGTTTCCTGAGACACCTCCCCAATATTATACTTCTATGTTACTTTTTCTGATTTACCTTTGTGGGTGTGATATTCCAGCAAGTGTAAGTCCAGGAATCTCCCCAGGTATTTATGGGGTGTGATCTTTGCTGAGACAACATATCTCCACGTGCACTCTATGCCATCAATGGCAATGTGATAGTTAATTATATGTGTCAAAATGGCTGGGCCACAGTGCCCAGATATTTGATCAAATATTATGCTGGACCTTTCTATGAAGGGGTTTTTGGCTGCGATTAAGTTACATCAGTGGACTTAGAGTTAAGAAGATTACCTTCATAATGTGATAAGTCCAATCAGGTGAAGGCCTTAATAGAACAAATACTGACCTCCCTGGGCAAGAAAGAATTCTGCCAGCAGACTGCCTTTGGACTCAGACTGCAACTCTTCCTGGGTGTCCAGGCTGCCAGTCTACCCTGCAGATTTTATTCTTACCAAGCCTTTACAATCGCATGAACCAATCTTTTAAAATAAATCTCTCTTTCTGCCTCTCTCTCAATGCATACATATGCGACCTATTGGTTCTGTTTCTCCAAAGAAGCAGTCGGATAATGCCTATTTAGTGGTTCCTGATTCTCACAGCTTTTGTGATTGACTATGGAAGAGTTCTTCCCCAAAGCCTGCAAAGCAGCAACCTGAGGTTTCCATAGCTGTAGTAATTCTCATTTGTTACTGTAAAGAACCACCTGCTTCTAGTTTTCTGGCCTAAAGAGGTGAGCGACCATTCTACTTCTCCCCGCCCTCGCCTCTTTTATCAGCTTCAATAGTACTTAATAAATAAGTCTACCACATAAAAACGTGTTCTTGTCTTCACCACTAGTGTGTAAACTCCTCAAGGGCACAAAGGAACACACACCACAATTGTAACACCTACGAAGCTACCTCACACATTGTAGATGCTTAATAAGGAAATATGACAAAATTGAGCACATTGCACACTGAGACATTGGATGAGAAAAGTTGACCTAGTTTAACCCCAAGAACTAACCCAAGCACACAGGTGTATCTGGTTTAATTTTGCATACCTTCCCTGAAAAATGACTGACCAAGCAGAACTTCACACATTGTGGTTCTGAGAATGCATTTTTTCGCTGGCTCCAGTTCACATGGTTTAAATAGCATTTCATTTTGCTATGAGTTTTATTTTCATTTGAAACTGCACAAATGTGAAACCATTTGAATCAAACCAGATGCCAACATTCAGAATGCCCTGCTAGTTCCCTTCGGCCTGCTTCACTCGTGAAATAATTAAATTTCACTTGACTTCGAGTAAACTCTCATTGAGGATTGTCCTTTTCCTGATGGGCTTAATCTTCAAAAAAAAAAAAGTTTTGTATTCTTTCTTAAAAACAAGTTATTTTCTTTGGCAACTATAAAATAATACAGAAATATATGAGTATGCACATTGCATCTATGTGTATTGTTTGCACACTTAACTCATACACATTATTGTTTTAGTTAACTGCAGTTTATATGGACCTATAATAATAGGCTGGTTTGGGAATGATATCTGTCTGATTGCTAACAGAAACATGAAGATAAAGTTTTCCACTATCACATCCACTACTGTTTGGATATGTCAGCTTCCAGTGTAGTTGGTATACAGGAGATGAGGAAGGAATACTTTATCAGGATTCAACTTTGACCCCTAGCCTAGCCTACGCATTAAGTATCTTCTTTCTTTTGCAGCATAAGATTCACACATGTTTAGAAAACAAGTAGATTTTCAACTATAACATATTCTCCTTAACTAGTCCCCATTTTCATTCAGACTCTACTTTGAAAAACACATACTTAATATAAATGACCAAGCAATGAGCGTTTAGATCCTAGACTAGTGACAAACAATGCCATTTGTGACCCAAACACCAAAGTGAATGACTTCTTTATAGTGAGGACTACTGGATTCATTTTAGAAGCCCCCACATTTCAAACCTACATATTTATACAGAAACAACCAAACTATAGAAACATCTCTGTATGGCGTCCACATAGAGGAACTTATTTTATTAAAAAATGCAAATACAATAAGGAAAAATGATGATATAGGTTGAAATATAGACACATATAAGCAAACAGTATTTTTCTCTAAGATCTAGGGTGGGAAATCACACAGAAGAACAAAATGCAGCCCCTTTGTCCTTTCTGCTCATCTGAACATCATTGTGGATCAGGGAGAAGAAGGAAGAGGCAGAGGCTTACAGCCTGCAGGCTCACTCGGCAGCCCTCCAGGCCCACTGGGTGACCTGTACGGACACTGCTGACGGTTCTGTTTGGATATTCAAGATGCAGGCTTACACTACAAAAGTAATTATCACATCTGCTCAATGTCTACTACACGTCCAGTGCTTTGGAAGCCTTTCTGATCTTCTCAGCCGTGAGTGTCATTATACTCACTTTTCTTATGAAGAAACAGAAGTTGAGCAGAAGCAAGTTGAGTTGCCCCCAAAATCACATCACTAATAAGTGACAAGTCAAGATTTAAATTTGAGAACTGGCCTCCTCAGAAGAAAATGTATTTTCTACGTCTATACTCTGGAAGAAGGAGGCTTTTTTTTCTTTTTTTAAAAATAATCTTACTTTACTACATCTTTCTTGGTGATTCCAGATGTCTACTTACTTCCTGACCCATTATAAAGACCGTTAGTTTCTCATGTTTTAGTTGTTGACCAAAACAGTGAACTCTATTTAAGGAAAACATAACCAGAGAAGAGAAAAAGAAAGTCCAATACTTTCTGGAAAGAAAGAAAATAGGCCTCTGTTATGGGTTGAATGGTGGCCCTCAAAAAAGATGGGTTGAAATACTAACTGTCAGTACCTCAGAATGTGACCTTATTTGGAAACAGGATCTTTACAGAGATAATCAAGTTAGAAAGAGGTCCTCTTTCCTTATGAAAGGAGGAAATTTGGACACAGAGACAGACACACACACAGAGAGAAGACAATCTGAAGGCACAGGGAGAAGACGACCACATGACTGGAGTGATGTGTCTATAAGCCAAGGAACACCAAGGACTGCTGGCAACCACCAGAAGCGAGGGAGAGGTAGGAAGGAGTCCCCTGCAGGTGTCAGAGGGAGCATGGCCCCATAGACATCTTGACTTTGAAACTATAGCCTCCAGATCTCTGGCAATAAATTTCTGTTGTAAATCACCCAGGTGGTGGTACTTTGTAATGGCACCCCTAGGAAACTAGTACAGCCACCAAGGAAAGAAAATGAAGCACTATAAACCCTTGCTGCTCACAGTCTGGTCCTGGCACCAGTGGCATCTGTGCCCGCTGAAAACGAAGTAGGGCGCAGGACAAACCTGCTGACTCAGATCTGCTTTTCACCAACTTCTCCAGGTGATTCCACATGCACATTCAAGTGAGAGGAGGAATTGCAAATGCAATGCACAGAAAACCTTGATTTGTAGCTCAGATAAAGAAGAGATGAAGATGCTTCCAGAGGGAGTATGGAAGTATTTGAAATGATATTCCAGGGTGGCTGGCGGCTCCATAAGGTGCATAGAAGGAGAAATGTGTGCTTCTAAGCAAAAAGTGAATTTCTTCACCAGCTAAGACTGAAGAAATATGCAGGTACCTAGAACAATTAAGAAAGAGGCACCGGAAGGACAATTGGGATGACCTTGGGAAAGAAAAACTAAAAGTGGGTTCAAAACCAAAGGAACTGTGAGAGGCTGGTGTCTGACAGAGGACAGAAGCAGAAGTGCGTAGGCAGGCCCAGGGGGGAGTAAGAGATTCTCCCTGTATCCTCCTCTAGTGACGGAATATCCAGGGGACTCAGGGGACATCTGGGGACAGAGCGGAATACTTGATCATAACACCCCTGTTACAAAGTCTGTTCGTTAATTCCTATGAAGTAAATTTGTCCTATTAATTTTTTTTCCAAAAGTGTTGAGTTAGGAGTGCTTTCAAAGGGGAAGCCCTGAACTGTGACTAGCTTTTCCCCTGCGAGCCTGAGGTCAGGGCTCAAGCTGAGTTGTCTCCCTTAAAAGTGCACAGGCCTTTTGAAAAGTTTCTCTTCATGTTTTCTGTCCACATTTTAATGGTGTTGTTTGATTTTTGTCTTGCTGATTTGCTTGAATTCTTTATAGATTCTAGTTATCAGTCCTTTATCGGATGTATACCGGGCACATATTTTCTCCCATTCTGTGAGTTGTCTATTTGCTCTAATGATTGTTTCCTTGGCTATGCAGAAATTTTTTAAGTTGAGCCAACAAATGTAATAAAAAATGCTCAACATCTCTAATCATTAGGGAAATGCAAATAAAAACCACAATGAGATATCACTTAACTTTAGTGAGAATGGTTTTTATCAAAAAGTCCCAAAGCAACAAATGCTGGCATGGATGCAGAGAGATAGGAACACTCATACATTGTTGGTGGGACTGCAAACTAGTACAACCTCTATGGAAAGTAGTATGGAGACATCTCAAAGAACTAAAAGTAGAACTACCATTTGATCCAGCAATCCTATTACTGGGCATCTATCTAAAGGAAAAAAAGACATTCTATAAAAAAGACATCTGCACTCGAATGTTTATAGCAGCACAATTCACAATTGCAAAGATGTGAAAACCACCCAAGTGCCCATCAATGCATGAGTGGATTAATGAAATATGGTATATGTATACTGTGGAGTACTACTCAGCCATAACAAATAATGGTAAACTAACACCTCTTGTATTATCCTGGATTGAGCTGAAGCCCATTCTTCTAAGTATCACAAGAATGGTAAAATAAGCACCACATGTACTCACCATCAAATTGGTATTAATTGATCAACACTTTTGTGCACATATGAAAGTAACATTCATAGGTGTTGGACAGGTGGGAGGGGGGAGGAAGGAATGGATAAATTCACACCTAATGGGTTGGTGCATACTTTCTGGGGGATGGACATGCTTGTAGCTCTGACTCAGGTGGTGCAAAGGAAATATATGTAACCAAAGTGTTTGTACCCCATAATATTCTGAAATTAAATAAAAAATAAAAAATATTGTGCAATAAAATGTGACATTTGAAAAAATAAATAAAAAATAATAATAAATTAAAATATTCACTTGAGATGAAAAAATTTTTAAATACACTCCAATAGAAAATTTGTGACAGAAAATAGTATCTGTTTTATAGATTAGAGTGACTACTGAAAACAGTTTTCTATAATTATTGCACATGAATTTATTTGGAATTCTCATTTTTGGGAATCATAAGGTGGGGTGGCCAAAAAAACCCCTCTAATGGTTAAGATGAGCATTCTAAATAACCCCACTGTGACAGTAAATTAGATTGACATATCAACACTTAATAACTATAACAAGGACTGCAGAAAACTGGAATTCAGAAAAAAAAAAAAACCCTCTCGAAATGCTATCTTCTACCACCCTCCCCCACACATATACAGCCAAGATGCTTCCCATTTTTTTTAACACAGGAAACATTTGTGGGACAAATGCAGAATAGGAAGAATCATATCATGCTCCCAAGTCAGCTACATTTGAAATAAATCGTGAGATCACAGATACCCTTGTCCTGTTTCTTCCTGTCTGCTTGTCATTTCTCAAGGCCTAATTCAAAACTGCAGCCTTTCATGACTTCTAATTCCTCTGAATTTTAATTTTATTAATTTATCCTTTTATTAATCTATATTTAAATTTATTTATATAATAAATGTATTTAGTTAATATATTCATTAATATATCCTTTTATTGATACATATTTTAATGAATTTATGTTTTGGATAAAAGAAAACAAATGCCTTCAGACATTGGGCCCTGAGTCTTAACATTAAATACTAGACTCACTTATGTTATTAGTTGGGATAGCCTGATTCAAATAGTATGAGAAGGTTGATCAGCTGATACATTTTAAGTAGGAAGACTGTAGCTGACATGGTCTACAAGCATCGGCCACATGCCAACTTCATGCAGCCAGCCTCATGAGGTATCTGTTTATATGTGACAAAATTCATTCCTAACAACTCTTGGAACTAAAAGCAATCTCAAGATGGCCAGTGGTTTTGTTCCAAAGGCATTATTATCAAGAGTTTGATCACTGCTCACGTATATACTCCACTGTTGAGTTTCAATTCCCAGGGAAACCCAGAATCATTCACAGCATTGAAGAAACTTTCTCAGAAAGGCAGAGTTGAACCCCTTATGTGTTATAAAACACGCTTCCAAGCTGCCAACTTTCTCTTGGCTAAATGTTCCTACATAACTGTGAGCTTATGACTTGACGCCATCTCATTCCATGCTCTCCAGACAATTGGAATAAAGCAGGGAAAATTACGTCAAATGAAATCGGATGATGTACTTGCTTCAGATGTCACAGTGTTATAAGCAGACATCTCACTCTAAATGGACTCTTCAGAGCAGCCTGGAACATCACCTTCCCCTTATTATATCACGCAGTGCACCGTTATTGCTAAGGCCGTTCTCTCCCTCTGTCTCCCTCCCTCCTTTCCTGCCTCTCTTCCTCTAAAGCAAAATTGTACATGTAGCACTTTCACAAATGTTAAAAACAGAGCTATGTGTTTTGTGATTTTTCTGGCACTGCTTCCTACCACCAGTCAGTCATTCCTTCTCTCCAAACTTGGTGAAATCATAATGATTCATAAGCTTTGGTTGGAATGGTTGTGTGATACACTCTTGTAGAAGCAATAAGCCTATTGCATTATTCAAATAAATGGGCTTAAAAATAACAGTATAGCTGCACCTTGAACTAAATCTAATGTGTCAGAGATTCATACAAGATTTTAGTCGTATTTGACACAATTAAAATTAAGCCAGCATAAACACATTGAGCTTTAGAAGTAACAATGTCTATGTCCTGGGAGCTGGACAAGAAGAATCAGATGACTATCTATCAAGGATGTTTTGGATAAGAACTGACCCTCTAGCCTGTGTATCTTCAAATTCCATGAAGCCAAGATCCTAACACAGAGGGCAAAATAACTGGAAAAGAAGGATGAGGAATCATTTAATTTTAAGGAGTCAGCTCAAGAGAAAAATGGCATCTCAGGGAATCAAAAGGAAAGAAAAGGAATGTTGACCAGAGTCCATGGTCAAAGTAAAGTAAAGAATTATATTCCGAGAGGTAAAAAAAAAAAAAAAAAAAAATCTTAGAAGTTATTTAATTCAATCTATTCTTTGTGCAGGTAAGAAAATCAAGCAAGAAAAATGCAGTGATCCACCTAATGACATCCAGTTATGAGTAAGAACAGAGATGAAACTCAAAGAATGCTAGTCCTAGTGCAGTTCACTCTCTACTCTATGAAGGAAGATTCCTAAATATTAATGAAGTTCTCCAAACACCACAGATGACACCATCATAAAAATCTAACAGTTATTTGATTTATGAAAGCTTCATCTTTATCTGTATTTAATTAGAAATGTCCTAAAATAAAATAAGTTCACCAAGTTCATTTCATATTTGAGGGGCATGTATTTCAACTTGATTATTAACAGAAAGTTCTTTAAAAAAAAATGAAATTTCCATATCACATACATATCAGATTTAAATACCATTTTCTGTCATCCACTGAAAAGTGAGACCGAAAAATATGTTATTTCTACTTTGTTAAGATGGTGTCACCAACATAAGGGTTGGCACTTCCAGTTTCTTTCCAACAACCCTCAAATGCAAAGCTGATTTTCCATCTCACTGCCCACCCTTGATTATTCATTACTTGGCATAAAAGAAACATGCAAAGTTTCTTCTCTTTCTGAAGAACAAACATCTTTGAGCATAGAACATGGGGTATCACACGAAATAGCACGTTGACTACTTTCTAACTGAAAACCATGTGATCCTGACATTTGCTGTTGTCCCATCTTCTCTCTGCTAGTGCCATGTCCAAAATTTACAATCTGCTGGAGAATATTTAGCGTCCACAAATTTGCGCCAGTGACACTCTGGGAGCGAGATCCTAGAGTTCTCACAAAACCAAATTTCTCATTATTGGGAAGCTTGACAGCACCCAGGCTGCAAGTATCCCAGCAACTAGGAGATGAAACACTAGGTTGGTCATAGGGTAATAAGGAAAAGATGATAAGAACGTGAGAATCACTAAGGTATATCAAACCCACAATCTATTTGCCTAAACATTACTCTTCTCACACTGTAGCACCACTTAGAAGAAGAGAATCGTGAAATAGCAGATGGGTCAACTTGGCACCTTCTAGATGGATACTTGCCCTTTTCATTTCTTCTCACCATCTGATGCCCACTCCAGATCTGCCCCGTGTCCTGGCCAAGCTCAGAAATATTGCCTTTTGCACCTACCACTTTGCCCATCCTTTCACATCTCCTTTCCACACAGGGGAGCTTATCTCCATGTTAGGACAAAGGCATTTCCTTCAGAGACTTCATCTAAAAACACAAGTGACTTAGAGCCAGACTTAGCATGCTCACCCTCCCAGAGGCATTTTACATCTTAAAAGAACTTACTGACTCACAGGAATGAGCTTCTTTTTTTTTTTTTTTTTTTTTTTGAGACAGAATCTCACCTGTTGCCTGGGCTAGAGTGCCGTGGCATCAACCTAGCTCACAGCAACCTCAAACTCCTGGGCTCAAGCAATCCTTCTGCCTCAGCCTCCCAAGTAGCTGGGACTACAGTCATGTGCCACCATGCTTGGCTAATTTTTTTCTGTATATATTTTTAGCTGTTCAGCTAATTTCTTTCTATTTTTTATAGTAGAGACGGGGTCTCGCTCTTGCTCAGGCTGGTCTTCAACTCCTTAGCTCAAAGCGATCTGCCCACCTCGGCCAGGAACGAACTTCTAATCCTGAGATTGTGACTATGTGTCTGGGGGTTCACAGGCCCTCTCAGCACTTTGGAAATCCCACTAGATGAGCTTGCTCCTTAAGTAGAGCTCCACTCTCAACTCTAGTGTGGAGCCAGAATAGTGCAAATCATATGACTTTAGACTCAAAACATTGGGGTACGGTTCAGGTTCCCCAAGGTGAGAGCCAAGCAAACTGCTTCACCTCTCCCCCTCCATTTATTCATCTGAAAAATGGGATTTAGAATGCCTACCTCAAAACCCTTTTGTGGAGATCATTAGGCTAATACATATGTAAAAGTATTTTAAAAACGTTAGTCACCCTAGTTATCAAAACTTATCATTTTCCTCACTAATGTCAATCATAAGGTAAATACCTCCAAATGATTCCAGCTTTATAGAGGATTCTTCTAGAGTCAGTGTTGGCACACTTTTTCTGTAAAAAGCCGGATAGTAAATCATTTTGGACTTGCAGACTAGTCTCTGTCAATTATGAAACTCTGCTATTGTGAGGAGAAAGTAGCCAAAGACAATATGTAAAGAAACGGACTTGGCTAGATTTGGCCCAGAGGTTGCTGACTGCCGACCCCTGTTCTAAGGAACAAAGTACCGAAAAAGGGAAATATGTTCACTATAAATATGAAAGAGCCAAGCCATGTATTTTGAGACTGGCCATTCACCTTTTCCACCTATTTAAAACAAACAGTATTCCTCCCAGGGGGTTTCCTTGACTTTAACCCTAGGTACCACATGAACTATTTGTCTGACAAGCAGCTTATGAAAAATGATGTGTATTCTTAAATAAATGCCATCAATTTTCCATCCCATGATCCCACACGTTTGCTGGCAGGACCGAGTGAGACCAAAATGCCACTGGCAGCCCTGGTGGAGAAACAGCTCACTCATCAACTCCGCTCACATCCTCTCTCGGGTTGAGCGATAAGAGAGGAGGCTCTGGTGGGAGAAGGAGCTAGCGGCACAGGGTTTCTCATACAAAGACTTCCAGTCTATGACTCTCCCATTTCACCATCCTTCAATCCCCACCAGCAGATCTTGTATCCCAACTCTGCCAAAGGCACGATAGCTACGTGTTCTGACTATCTATTTGGCTCCTGGCTGCTTCCTCCCTTACCCTGACTCGGGACCCACCACTGCAGAATTTATGTCACTGGCTTGGCTTTAACCAGCAGAGGCAGGACCCACCAGGAAATAGTAAAGAGCAAAAGCATTCTCATCCAAGTTATTTTTAAGCCACAATACTCTGGAGTAAGTAGTGTCAAATCAGTGTGCCTAATTTGGCAACCTCTAAACAATCGCAGGCTAACGGCCAGTGTCTCTCCCACCTCCGACCTTCGCTGTTTCCTCCTCTACTCTTCCCGACAAATCCAAACGTGGGTGCCTGGCATAACCTGTCACCATGCTCATAAAGGCAAACATACAAACAAAAATAAATTTTAAAGTGCCTCCACCTCTACATGTGTTGCAGTCTTTAATGAGGCCAAAATGCACTATTAATCTGTACACTGTGTCCCACAGACTCAGATGGCATAACGTTTCTCTTTCATTCACTATCACCCTCCCTATCTGAGAAACTGGCAGCCATGGATAGGTGGTGGGCTGGAGGACTGTTCGCCCAGGCCTAGAGAAATAGCCACAAACACGAGGTCCTTGATTTAAGCCTCCTCTCCCTGGGCAATATGGATAGTCACGTTTGTAACTCTTCTATCTCCTACATCTAATCTTCCTCCAAGTTTCACTGATTCTAAAGCCTAAATCGCTCCAGAGTCCATTCTCCCCTCTCCACATCTACTGCTGCTACACAGGCTTACTAACCATCCCATGGAACATTGTTCTTCTAACCGACCTCTCTTGCCTCTCAGTTTCTCCCACCCCAATGCCCGCTTTTAGAGTATGGTATCCAAAACGCCAGCTTATCTCTTCTTTGGCAGGTGTGTGGCCTGGAGACTGCCACTATCCAAACAGGTTGGGTGACTTGTGAAAATGCAGATTCCTGAGCTCTTTGAAATACTGAATTACAATATCTAGAGGCAGGGCCTAGAAATCTGCATTTCTTCATTTCTTAACCCTTTGCCTCCTCGCCCAGTAATTCTTTTGTATACTAAATGTTGAGAACCACTGACTTAGAGGGAAAGATCCAACCTACAAAGGTGGCCTCTGCCTCTTATGCGATGTTCACACAGAGTCAAACTGGTCTTCTCGCTGATTTTCCTACCCTTGTAGATCTGGAGAAGATGTGATAAAATTGGTTGTCATGGTAACTGAGTGTTTCTCCAGGTTTTCTCTGGAAGCATAAGGCAGGACTCTCAGGAGCACTGTTTGTTTCCTTGACTTTGGAGGAAGGATTTTCCCTTCCACATGCCTCGGCATTGCTCTACACACCCCCGTGCCTGCACACAGCCTCCAACATGTGGGCGAAAGGTGGCTGATAGTGGGAGGACATGGAATCTGAGTCATGAGCTGTGTCCTCCCAAGCTGCTCTCATTATTGGCACTTAGTGGGAAGGCCGATGCTAGGAGGGGCAACTTCACTGAAATATTGCAAGCTCCTTTGAGGGCAGGGGCACGGTCTGCATCCTTGGGAACTAGATTACTAACTGGCTTAATAAATATATGCTGAATGAATGAATAATGGAAAGAAGCAACCGTTCAAGAAGTGAACAAATGTATAAATAGTCCAGACTCACAGAGAGAATAAGCTGAATACCTTGAAAGGCATCTTTGTTATGCGTAGGCATGATTTTTGACAGAATAATTCAACACATCTGCTTGTTGGTTTGCTCTTTGGAAATGAGATCTTGGAAAAGGCTGAGGATAAGAAATAGTATGAATTATGCTCCCTTTCTGTGATTATTCCCTCTGTGACTGCTATTAAGCCAAGCCAATAAATAGTAACCTTCTAATTTATTCATTATTCCTACTGTTGAAATTATGACAAGGTTCCAACATAACAGCTTCTCTCTATCATTGTTTTGGACAAGCTGAACATTCTTTAGAAGCACATGGGTGTGTGGGTGTGGGCCTGTGGTGCGTGGTGTGGGGGACGGATCCTGGAGGCCTGGAAAAAGTAATACTTTCAAACTCAAAAAGCAAATTGCACCTATTTCAGCAAATTGGAAATTGATGGTGTGTAACTCTGAAGGGCTAGCAGTAGCTATTATTTCCATCCAGGCTATTATTAACTGGTAATATTTTCTCTAGTAAACATTCAATTACTATAGCAACAGGAGCCGTGTCATATGGACCCAAGAGTTCCCTGGTTTTGCCAGAGAAATGGATGGCGTTTCAAAGGAATTTTAGAAAATGAAAAAAGGCTTGCCAAAAACAATATTTTTAAACATTAAATTCAATTTTTATTTGAGATTAAGGAAAGAAGAGAACTCTGATAAAGTGGAAACTGAAAGATTTTCATAAACTCTACTTCTATAATACTGTATCTAGTGTCTTTCCTCCTGTCGAAGCCAAACACTCCACTGTGCTCTGAGTCAGATCTCAGGTGCTTATTTACAATGTCAAGTATTACTTCTAAATCCTCTAGCCTCAATCTCTTCCTCCCGTTACATCTCTCCATCAATATTTTTTAAGTAAACATCTGTACCGATATGCAGCATGAATATAAACAAGTATACAAATCATAAGGAAACAGCGCAATAAACTATTTTTAAGTAAACACACACGTCACCACTACATAGTTAAGAAATAGAATATGACAGTACCCCAAAAGTCTCCTTATAGCCTATATATTAATACTAATTCCCTCACCCTAAAGGAAACTTCTATAAATCAATTTTCCTTGTGTATGACATTTATATAAATAAGCTTTTGTAGTATGTACTTAGTATCTAGCTTCATCCACTCAAAAATATAGTCAACAGAATCATCGTGTCATTGCATGCAATAGAAAGCAGTTCGTTTCATTGCTGTATGAGTTACTAGGGCTGCTGTCACAAAGTACCGAAAAGTGGGCAGCTTAAACAGCAGAAATTCATTTTCTCACAGTTCTGGAGGCTAGAATCTGAAATAAAGGGCCACAGTGTGGAGTCTTTCTGAGGGCTGTAAGGAAGATTCTTTCCAGGCCTCTTTCTTAGCTTTGGGTGGTTTGCTGGCAATGTTTGGCATCTCTTGGCTTGTAGATGATTCACTCCGTTCTCTGTCTTTATGTTCATGTGGCATTCTTCCTGTGTGCATTCCTGTCTTTTCACATGGCATTTTTAAAATAAGGGCACCAGTCATATTGGATTAGAGTCACACCTCACTCCATTATGATCTCATTTTGACATGGCTGATTTCATCTGCAGTGATTCTATTTCCGAATGAGGTGACATTCTTGGTACTGGGGATTAGGGACTTCAACATGTAAATTTGGAGGGGGACACAATTCAACCCAGAGCAAGCGCTATAAAGTGTTCCATTATGTGAATGTATCACGATTTATTAATTCATTCGTCTGTTGACGGCTATTTGATTGTTCCCAGTTTGGGGCTATGCTACAAGGGGACCATAGTTGATCCTCAACAAAAGAGTGAAGAGCATGAAGTTTGTCTTTAATGCTGCTTATTTCCTCATTCTGATCTCTCCACGGTCTCTTTTCCTCCCTCCTCAATTCCTTTTTCTCTGACAGGTTCTATCCTGTTTCAGTTGCTTCACAATTAATAACAGGAAGTATTTGCTGGCTTGATTTTCAGAAGTTGCTCTTCTGACCAAGCTTCTCTTTAGAAAAAGACTCCAGAAGACCAGTAAGCCTTTAAACTTCATGGAATTCATCTCTTAAATTGAGCTCTAAGATATGGGAAATATTTGGAGGATGCTTGGTGTCAAAATTTTTCCCAAATCAAAGAATGTAAACTAATGACGACTTTCGTTACACAATCTGACTCAAGTATAATGTGTTAATAGAGATCACAGAGTAAAATAATATATGCATCAGCTATTGTCACAATAATGCTGCACACAAAACAAATCCACCTCAAATACCCATAGCTTAGAAAGTTATCTTATGCTCTGAGAGTCAGCTGCATTACTGAGCTCTACGTGTGTCTGTTCTGAGGCCCAAAGTTCAAGGACAAGAAAGGCAAGGCTAGTGTGCAAACACATTTATGCTTGACTTCCATGTCTCAACACCTCATTGGCTAGTGGAGGTTACATGACCACAGAAACACCAGTGGGGCAGGGAGATATGTTCCTCCCACGGAGACGTGGAGTGTGAATGTTTGCTGATCAATGAGATAATCAACCACAGGAGAGATGAGAAGGTTCTACAGTCAGATGACTTTGAATAGAGATGGAAAAGAGCTGAAATTATTTGTCTTTGACCTGCTGATTTTCTCAGGCCAGCTAAAGATTTCCAGGCTGGATATCTTTCCCTTTTGATGAATTGACAAGACAGAATGGTTGGTGGTATTAGTCTACTCAGACTACCATACCAAGAGGCCACAGATTGTTTGTTTTAAACAAGAGAAATTAATTTTTCTCACAATTTTATAGGCTAGAAGTCAGCAGGATTCTCTCCTGGGCTTGTGGATGGCTGTCTTCTCCTTGTGTCTTCACATAGTCTTCCTTTGTACCCATCTCTGTCCAAATTTTTTCTTCTTGTAAGGACACTAGTGACATCGAATTAAGATCCACCCTGATGACTTCATTTGAACTTAGTTAGCTGTTTAGAGACCTTATCTCCATATATGGTTACATTCTGAGGTACTGAGGTTAGAATTTCAACATAGGAACTTTGAGATATACAATTATTGGCCATAACAGTGGCCAAGAGCATAGGCCCTGGAATCAAAAGAGAGGTGGGTTTGAATCCTGTATCTTCTACTTATGAACTGGATAACCAACTTTCCAAATTCCCCAAGCCCTAGTTTTCCTATCTCTAAAAATGGAAGTCATACTATGTCCTCAGCAGATTGCAATGGCTTTTTAGAAGTAAATTAGATAACACACATAAAATGCTTATCACAATGTCTGACACAGAATAATAAAACTCACAAGTAATTATTGTTGCTGTTATTTTATTAAAATATTTTAACAAGGCCTTATGTCAAGAACTACGTGCAACATACAATCAGATTATAAGAACCAATTATAAAAGACTGTAATACAAAAATCACACTGTATCAAAGAAAACAACATACCTTAATTTGTGGACCACAAACAACCCCTAAATACTTTCATGCCTTTTTATAGCAATCTGTGCTTTTTAAAAAAAGGGAGAGACTAAGGGAAAACTTTTTTTTTTGCAGCTGAATAAACTGAGGCACATGGAAGTTTCGTGATTTGACTGTCAACTTGGAGTTAGTGGAAGATAAGCTACTACCAGAATCCCGTCTTTTCCTACAAGTGTGGCTCACAGATCTAAACTGAACTGACTTACTCCTTTCTTTGCTTTCATGATTATATACAGCTTGATTGGAAAGTTACACTCTATAATTTCACAGTGATTACATGCCCCTGAATATCATTTTGTAAGTAAATGTTTTGAAACCAAAGATAATCATTGTTATACAACCATAACCCTTTTTCTTATGCCATATTCTCCACCAGGAATTTAACCAAGCTAAAGTTACACTTCAGAGTCTCAGGAACTGGCTCTGGGCTCTGCTCTGCATTTCTGGAACTCCAATTCCATCGGGCTATTTAGAGAAGAATTATTGTGCTCTGGCCTCTGGGATAACATTTATCCTATTCATTGAAGGACAAATGCACCCAAAGCTGCCATGGTGCTCTCAACGTGTGTGCTGTCAAACATACACACCACAATGAATCAAAACAGAGGCCTTGCATAGTAAGACGTTCGAAAGTGGAACATACTTGGAAATACATTCCTGCTCCCTGAACATCACAAAGGTCCTCCTCTCCTTGGAGAAACTTCCTAATTGTTTGGCCATGTTGTCTCTAGGCACATCTCTATGAAGGGTTCTCCACTCTGGGTTAATAACCAGAACTTCCCTTACCTAATAACTTTAAAGGGCAGCTAATAATTTTGGAGCTCCTTAGTTTGCTATTAGCCAATAAAGCAATAAAATACAGTATTAAACCCCTTATTCTAGGTAATCTACATTTCCTGCATTTTCAAATCTGATGAAATTTTGATAGTGATAAAAATTTAGCTTATGCCCACATATAGATCTTTTCCCACTTTGATCTCAAGGCTGTGATTTCCTTTGGCAACCTGCCATACACACACACCCCCCATCCTAACCTGTCTTGATGAGCTAATCATGGTGCTCACTTTTCTAGAGAACTATGGATGCATACACCAAGCTAAATGAATCAGGGTGTCCTGGGATTTTGGAATTTAGAGAGAAAGATAAGTTCAGGGAGAAACATAACTTAATTATTTCAGCTGCAACACCCTGAAAAAATGATTAAACAGTCATTTCTCTCTAAATTTCCTGGAGCCTGCCTGGTTCCTAACCTCTTCCAAACCATGTTCTCCAGACTTCCCTTCTGTGAACTCTTTAGTACCCTCCAGTAATCAATTTGTGTCTCTTTTATCTAAATAAATCTGATTACTGCCGAATCCATCACTTCTCCCCGAAGTGTTTATAAAAAGCACAACTACAGAAAAATTTTCACACCACCACCAAAGGTTACTCCACATAAACTCCCATAGTACATAGAGATGCTTATACAAATTAGACCCTAAGAACAGACTTTAGGGGTTTATGGTTTTTCATGTTGCAACTAATTCAAACAACAACCTCTAATAATGACCTTTACCAAGTCTCTCATTTAAAAAAGAAATGTATATCAAACAAATCTGTCTGCAGACTAACATGCAAACTCAGAACAGAGCTGCATTTATATTTTGTTACAGATCAAATCTTTCTATCTGGACACCTGGGGACACCTCAAGTACTTTAACAATAGTTAGTATGTACTTTTCCTTCATAGCCACAACAAAAGGTGATTTACTTTCAACATAACTGGCCAGAAGCTTAATTCATAAATGGAGAAACCATTATATTAGGGTTTTGGTGATTTTGCCTTTCTTCTCTCTTGGCAAAATCCTGGGCCATGAGTTCTTTCTGTGATCTGTGAACTGTGGGTGCCCTACACAGTCTTGGGGACAAAAATCAAATGTCCCCTCTTGGTATTACAGGCTATTACCCAACTTGTCTAATGTCTCCTTCTCCTGTTGGACCGCAGGAAAAGAGCAGCACAGATATGTTTAGGCTTTGGGCATCACAAAATGTTAAAGCTGAAAAGGACTACAAGAGTCATGTTATTCTATAAGGCATGCCATAGCGGAATCTAGAGTTTTATTAGGCAAGTTATTTTGTTCTTCATCATAGCCTATATGTATGTCTAAATCAAAAATTGAGCCAAATAATCAAGTAATAGAGGCCTGAAACACAGCTCAAGGGAAAACTCAAAAAGTAAAAGGGTAAATTGTGGCTTGCAGGAGCTGCCATGAATTATGGAGATGACTTCAAATCTTTATTTTGCAGAGCACATCTGGGATCACCCCCTGTGCATACCACAGGGAGTGAAGGGGCCGTGTCTTGTCTAAAAGTAGGACATAAAGAAAGATGGACAGCCCATCTCGGTAGGTTGTTATTTGTAATGATTAAAACATCAAGGTTTAGAATGTCACTTAATTTAGTATGGTCCCACTATGTCATGTTTTAAATATTTAAGCATAAATTCTACAAAATTTAATGGACAAAGCTAGGAGACTAAATAAGCTACAAAATGTGTTTTCACTTTATCTTGTACTTTATGGATTTCATTTAGGAAAAAATACTTAAGAATAGGCTACTGACAATACTTTGTCTTTAGAACTTGCAATATATTGATATACCAATTTTATCAATTAATTTATATCAGATTAACCCTTGTTTGCCTTTCAGACTGTTTTATCTAACAGGCCTTTGAATTTATAAATCCATTTGTATGTTATAAGTGTGTTACTCCATTAAGGAGTTTATTTTTTAAAATATGTCAATAACTGCTAACCAAGCAATTAAAACAACTGGGACCATTGTAAAACCTGATCATGTGAATTGGAGTTACGCTGTCATACCCAACTAAATCAGAGTTGAAAGACCAAAGGGAATAAAAAGCACTTGGGACACAAAATACCTACCTGCCCAAGGATTATCTCGAAAGCTACCTGCTTAAATGACTTGCTATATAACCTTAAGATCAGTTTTGCCCAGTAGCTGCTGAAATAAACTATCTTGGTTCTAAGATTAGTTTTATCTACCACCATCACTCCCCAATCAGAGCTGGCAGCTCCCCATAACTTTGCTAGTGCTGATGAGTTTTCTTTCAAGACAATATGCATTTCTCCTTCTAATAAAACCCCCAAACTTCTCTTTGTTCTTCGGACATACTGAAGATCACCCTGGCCTATGTGTATGCCCTGAATTACAGTTCTGTTTTCCCTAATAAAACATTTTGTTTAAAGATTCATTTCTGTATTTTTATTTGACTTTTACATACTTGGAGTTAGAAGTGCGGTCACATGGTACCCACATTCAGGTCCCTCGAGTCCCTGCTTCTTTGGATTACCTTCCCCGCCCCCTGATCCCATGAGTCTCTCTTGGATCAAACTCCCATTTTTCTTTTTTGAGTTCTTAAGTTTTATTTGGGATTTGTTTAAGAGGGGTCTTTTCCCCTCCAGGTTGTGAAGCCTCCTATTTATGAGGGACTTTTTTCTGTCCTGTTGAAGAAGGCTTGTTGTCACATGCTTTATCTTTCAGTTCATGTGCACTCTTGGATTTTAGTTTGGCTTTTGCGTATTCGGCATTAAGCTGAATCACCCAGATGACTTTATTTACAACAGGGGTTCTCAAAGTTCAAAGGCATGCCAAGATAGCCTCCCTCTTCTAAGACTCCCGCTGGTGACATGTTCAAACATTATGGTGATCAGTCAAACAGTTTGTTTCTCTTAGAACTAAACTAAAAAACCATGGATATAAAATCATACAGTCCAACGAGAACACATATCTCAATTGGTATCTTAAGGATCCCAAACACTCAGAACTCGAAGATTGCCTCGCTGCAAAATACTGTCTCAAAGCTAGCGGGGCTCTTTCCTCCCCTTCCTATGCCTCCTTCTCTTTATCCTTCTCTAAGCTAAACTCTCTTTTTTCCAAAACTCCTCAGCATGCTTGCTGACTATTTAGGTAAAGACACATGAAATACAGCTGGTAAAAAAAAAAAATTATTCTGACCTTTGTGCCTCTTCTTAGAAGCAAAAGATGAAATTTCCATGTAAAAGATACCCTCCCTACACTAGAAGGAAAGGTAACGCTCTTATCTTCCAGGACAAGGAACTGAGACAAAAAGAATACTGTACAGACCTTGTTAGGATAACCCTTGTCTTCCAAGTCTCCTCCCACAATTCGGTCACATTTTCACAGTGAATTCTTCTTTGTCCAATCCAGCACATTGGTAACAGACTCAGAATATGGCTCATAGCCTTCATAAGATTATTTGCTAGGGCAAATGAAAAACCTTAAAGCTTAGCCTTATCCCATTTTGTCAGAAATATAATTTGGATCCAACTGTGTTTTTTATAAACCAGCAAATTTATATTATTGTTTTACTCATGACTAAATTTTTTTTTTATAAAAACTATAAGGTCTCTGTTTTTGTTTACCTGTATGTTTTTATGTTTTTTTTAGGTCTACATGCTATATATATAAACAATTTTTTACTAAAATATATAAAAGAGCTCTATTGACTTTAAGGAACATTAACTGCTTAAATCAAGTGATTTATCAGAAATATGGTAATTAACCCACATGCCTTTACATCACATGACTTACATAAATCTTTGATAAGTAAGCTGATGTTAAATTTGTTGATAAAATAAAAATAAAGGTGTCTTCAGAATTGTTAGCACATATTGTTTTTGGCCTAGAATTGCTGGCCAGACAAGGCTACATTTGTCTCTGCTGGGTGTTTTAAGATCATAAAAGTATAAGTTTGACCTAAGAACAAATGTGCAGATGAGAGTATAGTGCAAAGTCCTTTGTTTTCTGAACATAAAGCAAAACAATTTAACTTTTAGGGTTTTTTCTTGACAGGAAAACAACATAAAATAGCTCTAATATCTATTTTCATAAGTAATCTAGATATAAGTGTTCAAAATAAATAACTTAGGTAAATGTAAATGGGATAAATGTCTATAAATCATTTTTATATAATTTTAAATCTTAAAGTTATGGTGAATCAAATAATATATATTCCTAAAATAGCTAAGTCATTTCTAAATAAGATAAAATACTAAAACATTAATTACTAAACATAGATTCAAGTTTATTTACTTTTGGCTTCTTAAATTTTATAAAAAGATAAAAAATATTTTGGTCTATTAATAAAATGTCCTTTTCTACATTAAAAGCTGTTCTATAAAAAACATTTTTAAGATTATAAAATACAAATTCATGAGATGTTAATGTGTAACAGTTCGAAATTACTTCCTGGGTTTTTACTAAAAATTAAGGTTGCTAAGAATTAAAAGTTCTAATGTAATTCTATACATAATTCTATATACAAAATATACAAAAAATAATTTTTTATGAGAAAGTATTTTGTATGGTCTCAATGATAAGAGGTAAAACTGTAAATTTTTATCCTAAGGTAAAATGATTGGTTATTCCAATATGAAAAAAGGGGAAGTATAGGAAAAAGACTGAGGGTTTAAGGGAATTTTGGAAGTCATGGAGGGTTTAGAAAGGACACATCTTGCAAAGGGAGTTTTATATGTGTTTGAATTATCTGGAATTGCAAGGAAATTGTTTATAAATTTTTCTAAAAATTGTCCATTGGTGTCAGGGGTACACTGATATAGGACCAGAATATGGCCCTCTCTGTTTGAAACAGCAGGATTTTTTAGAATGTTTATCTTCCCTTAAGAAAAAAAATTGCATGAAGTTTTTATTTAATTCTGAAATTTCTTTCTTTAAATTTTCAACCGTCTTCCAAATTACAGCTTTGCCCTTTTTTATTGTTTCTAATTTCAAGTCAAAAGTGCTATCCTCTTTATTTAAAATAGTAATTTCATTTCTCAAGTTATTCTCTTAAAGCTTTTCAGATTCATGTATCTTTTTTAAAAATATAAATTTCTGCTGCCCCTTCCATCATGGAAAGGACACAATGGTTTTTTGCTTTGTTTTGTTTTGTTTTTGAGACAGTCTCACTCAGTTGCCTGGGCTAGAGTGCCCTGGTGTCAGCCTAGCTCACGGCAACCTCAAACTCCTGGGCTCAAGGTATCCTTCTGGTTCAGCCTCCTGAGCAGCTGGGATTAAAAGTATGTAGCACCACGCCCAGCTAATTTTTTCTATTTTTAGTAGAGACCAGGACTTCAGGCTGGGCTTGAAGTCCTGAGCTCAAGCAATTCTCCCACCTAGGCCTCCCAGAGTTCTAGGATTACATATATCAAGAGTTCAGAATTTGTCTGGCCTTTATCAAAAAGTCCCCAAATAATAAATGTTGGCGTGGATGCGGAGAGATAGGAACACTCATACACTGCTGGTGGAACTGCAAACTAGTGCAAACTCTGTGGAAAACAATACGGAGATACCTTAAAGAGATACAAGCAGAACTACCATTTGATCCAGCAATCCCATTACTGGGCATCTACCCCAAAGAACAAAAGTCGCTCTGTGAAAAAGACACCTGCACTCGAATGTTCATAGCAGCACAATTCACAATTGCAAAGATGTGGAAACAACCCAAGTGTCCATCAATACATGAGTGGATTAATAAACTGTGGTATATGTATACCGTGGAGTACTATTCAGCTTTAAGAAACAATGGTGATATAGCACCTCTTGTATTCTCCTGGATAGGGTTGGAACGCATTCTACTAAGTGAGGTATCCCAAGAATGGAAAAACAAACACCACATGTACTCACCATCAAATTGGTATTAGCTGATCAACATTTAAGTGCACATAAAAGAATAACATTTATTGGATGTTGGGAAGGGGGAGGTGGGGGAGGAGGGGACGGGCATACGCACAAACAATGAGTGCAATGCGCACCTCCCGGGGAATGGACACACTTGAAGCTCGGACTTGCGGGGGAGGGGGGACAAGGGCATCATATGTAACCTAATCATCTGTACCCCCATAATATGCTGAAATAAAAAATAAAATAAAATAAAAAGAGTTTAGAATTTTATAAATCTCACTACATGTGATTTGCAGGTCATCCCTCATTGCCTTCTGTTCTTCCTTCTGTCTTTGAAAAGGTACATCTTTTTGCTCAACTAAAGAGGTGACTCTCTCCATCAACTTTTTTATCCATTTTTGTAACTTTGTTTTAACTTTTTTTTTTTTTTTAGTTTCTGACTGCCATTGTGACCTGATGCTGAGGTTGTTTGTCTTAAAGTTTTAAAGTCCTAGGAGAACAATGTTTCCTTCAGTATAACCTGATTCTGTACTTCTGGCTTTTCTTGATGTGTCCAAATTGTTCTATGTAACCAGACAATTTCACATGCTTTTACCTTTCTAAAAGTCATGCATTCCCCTGCTCAGGTACTGGTTTTCTTGTTTACATGATTTTTCTATAATATGGTATATACTTATAACCTTGGACCCACTCTCTTTTAACATGTAATGAATTCAAGTATCTTTTCACGAGGCTCAAGTTTCAGGTTATCCAAACAGGCTTTACATAAAGCAAAGGAGTCATATTGCACAGTATTTTTCTTTATCTTTTACGTAATCGGCCTAAGAAACAGAGATAGATTTTGTATTTTAAGATAGTTTCTTTTGCTTCGTGCTGTCTTTATTAGGTTTTTGACTACTTGGTAAAATTGTCATCACTAAGATAGGTCTAAGTTGTTTTCTTCCTCTCTCTCTCAATGGTCACTTTTTCTATTTGCTTTTGAAGTTTTTTAATTATCATTCTGTTTGAATAAATGAGTATTATTTCTCAATGACACGTGATTCTATATTAATTAAATGTTTTAAACCATTTAACGTCTTTGACAAACTTTCCCAAAATCAAATCCTAATTTAAGTTCTTTTAACCTAAAATTAACTTTGAGATTTTCAAGTTGGGTCCCCGGAAAGATTCAAAGGATGTGTTTCTTATTAGGTTTACTTGATATGTTGGATTGTTTAAAAAGAACTATCAAATAATAAAGCAATACTAAATATTGTTTATATTATATTTATATGGATATGTTATTGATGTAAATATTCTAAAAATTATATGACATTATAAAAGTTTGATGGTGCTGTTGTGATGCAATTAGTCCTGATTCTGGTTATCTTAAAATTCTGCATGTTATAGAGGTAAACAAATTTCCTTATCAATTGCTAAACTTTCCCATTGTAACCATGGCTATTCTAAGTTTTCATTACCTACAGGGTTAATTCTTCTCTAAAGGGTCCTGCAATCAGATTCTTAAAATAGACCCTAACAAATATCCTTAAATACAGGTTTCTAATAACTTTAAGGTCAATGGACTAAATAAAAATTTCCAAAAGTAATGAAAAAAATACTATGGGTTCATAAATCTTCTAATCAAGATTAAGCAAAACAAAAATTAATTACATGAAATCAAATCGCTGATAAAAATTATGATTTTTATGGCTTGTATTTGAAACATTATTGGTTCTTTAATTAAATGTTTCATTTTCCAAATTTAAGGAAGCTTTCTCTCTCTTAAGCTATTTATAGTATGGTAATTTGGTAAAGTATACGTTGATGAACAGAAGTGAAAACACTAACTTTTTGTTCCTACTTGATCCCTCCAAAATTTGAAAACTATTCATATTTTTTAATTTTATGACAACATAGTTACTTAGGTAAATTCAGTATAAACTTGTTTTCTTTATAACAGAATGCAATTAAAAATGTTAATTATATTACCAAGGTTTGACTAAGATGTTACATTTTAAATGTTTATAGGTACTACAGATAAAATCAGAAGTTTGCCTTGATTTGACTTTCTAGCTTCAAATTTAAAACACAAACAAACTCCAATCTAAGCTTAATCACTGTTCTTGCTATACTTATATAAATAATAAGGCCAAATCTGATAAAACTAAATGTATTTTATGAACAAATTAGCCTTGCTCTGATTGTCTTTGGTAAAAATTGGTACATCTATAATACATTTGTTTTTAGACTGTAGCTTTGTACACTGTTTTTGAGTTTTTATTATCTACCTGTAAACTGAACAGGATCTAAATTCTTCTAGGTTCTTCCAATCCAATTTTCTCCTATGGAATTACTAAGAACAGAAACTGCTCTTTTCTAAAGCCCTATAAACTAAACAACTTAATACAAATTTCAAGGGACAAGCTTCGTGCCTAATGTGTGGGCCACACAGAGTGCATCAAACTGCCCAATGCCAGAAGTAGAGACGCTTGAGCTGTAAAATTGCCAATTCCACACTGTAGACAGCATTTCCCTAGATCGCCGGAACAAGACTCCATATCTTAACTAGAATCTTAGCCCTCTTAACGCCTATCTTTTTCACTCTACAGGATGATGCTGTAATTAACATTTCACAATAAGTAACTGCTGTGGGTAACTTGACAGCATCTTACCTAAGAAATCCTTTAGTCCACCTAGTGGGTGACTTTGGCAATATCCCTAAACGAATTTTTGTTCAAATGTACTAGTGGTCCCTTTTATAGAGTTGACACTCTCTGCTTTAATTCAACCCAGTTGTGGAATGCTACTCGATGGCTACAATAGATCTCGCCCAGTTCCCCTGTGGGCTTTCGGTTTGTTTAGGCTTGGGCTCTTGGTTCAAAAGCATTATACAAACTGAATTTATTATACTGTAGCTAGTTATTTTTTGTATTATGATCTTTGAAGTCTGTTCTTGTAATCTTTGTAAAGCCAGATCTCCCAACACGATAATATTAGGACAAGGCTTCAAGACGTTACTGATGCCTACGGACCTAATAAGACAGAACTCAGTGCTAAACTCCAAGCAAAACTGCTAAGAGAAATTTTTTTTTCCTTCTGGCCTCTTTGTTTCTGCCTTTTACTTTGCCCCCAACTTGAGACAAGAGACCATTGGGACAGGTCCGTCCTGGCACTGAGGGACAATTAGGCCTAACTTCTGAATAGTTTATCTGCATGTGATACTTTCAGAGAAAGATCTCCATCAAAAGGGAGAAGTAAAAATTGATTATAAGATTATAAATTATTTTGTCATATCTAACCAGAGTTGAGAGACTGAAAGGGAGAAAAACATTGCCCAAGGAAAAGTTGCTTGCCCAGGGATTCGGCCAGCTGCTAAAATGACCTGCTATAACCTTTAGACCATTTTTACCTAGTAGCTGCTAAAATGAACTGCTGTGACTCTAAGACTAGTTTTACCCACCACCAGCACTCAGCAATCAGAGCTTGCCAGCTCCCAAAAACTTTGCCAGTGTCTATGAATTTTCTTTCAAAACATTTCTCTTTCTAATAAAACCCCCAACATCCTCTTTGTTCTTCAGACATACCAAAGACCACCTCAGTCTGTGTCCCAGACTTAAATTTTGTTTTTCAAATAAAATGTTTTGTTTAGATTATTTGTCTCTATATTTTTATTTGAACTTGAAACCATTAATATTACTGATTAAAGTCAGATACTTGGCTTCAAGCATGTAAGACACAAATTTTTGACAAATATACATTCACGTTTGTATTTGATTCATAATACATATCTATACATTGGAAAATACGTACATAACGGTATAAGACATATAATATATAATAGCATATAAAGTAATATATGAAACAAAAAATATTTTAAAGACATGTAAAATATATGTATGAAATATATAAATACGTAAAATATATAAAATTTTTTTGAAGAGTAAATCACTACTCCCATATAGGTACATTATTAAAATTCATTTGGAGACATACACAACTCCATGGAATCATAGTATTGTAAGGTAACAGAAGGCAGTTTTAATCCATTTTATTTAAACGTACTCCAAAGCCAATTTCTATTCTCGCTACAGCAACTGACATTGTTCAGTCAATTAAGATCTGAAGGAGACAGACTACACAAAGAACTCTTCCACATCCCACCTACTTAGCAGAGTTCCAACCCAACAGAGCTTCATTTGTAAAAAGTCCTGGCTGGAGTCAGGCCAGGCTTAGTTAAGGGTGTGGTATCCAACTGACTGCTATATTTTACTACACTAAGTGAAATAATGGCTTCCTTAAAGATGTCCACATCCTAATCCTTGGAACCTGTGAATATGTTACTTTATATGGCAAAAGATTCTTTGCAGATGTGATTAAATTAAGAGTCTTGAGGTGGAGAGTACCCAGGATAACCCAGGTGGACCCAGTGTAATCACAAATGTTCTAAGAGGGAGGCGGGAGGATTGACTGTATTAGGCGTAGGCATGATGAGGGAAGCAGAGGTCAGAGTGGGAGAAAGATTTGAAGATGTTACACTGTGGGTTTCAAAAACGGAGGAGGGGCTGTGAACCAGAAAATGCAGGCGGTCTCTAAAAGCTGAAAAAGTCAAGGAAACAGATTCTCCCCTGGAGCTTCCAAAAGGAACCAATTCTTCCTGTACCTTGACTTTAACCCAGTAAGACCAGCTTTGGACTTTGCACCTCCGCTACTGTAAGATAATAAATTTGTGCTGCTTTAAGCCACTAAATTTGTGGTAATTTGTTACAGCGGCAATAGGAAATACACACTCAGGTTGTGGTAGCATATGCTTCAGGGCTGGCCACTCTCCCGTCCCCCATCTCCTCAAGCAGGATGTGCTCTGTATCTCTGGACATTGGATTTGGCGATGTGACCTTTTTGACCAATAGTATGGTAGAGAAGATGGCAGACATCACGTGACTAAAGTTTTGTGAGTGATTGGGCTTTTCTTCTTGCACCGCTGTCTTCACTGTGAGAAGAGCTGCCTCTGGTTAGCTGCTGCTCCTTCAGCTGCGACCCTAGAACAGACAGGCACACAGCAGAACGGCCCCCAGAAAAGCCCAGCTGACCCAAATCTGAAGCTGAGCTGCCCACCAAGCCCAGCTGAAAACAGCTAACCCCCAGACTACGCACAGATCTTTAAAACTAATGTTTTGTCTTAAACCACTGATTTGGGGGGTTATTGCTTATACTGCATTTTGGTAGCAATAGTTGAAGGATGCAGAGATCATCCTTCAACACAGGAAACGCTACAGGTGCAAGGTACATGGTCCTTTCTCCTCTCTCCAATCAACTAAGACTAAAAACACAGACTGCCAGATGCCTTAATGAAAATACTCTCATTGGATGCACAATCCTGAGAGAGAAAAATAGGAGGGACTCTGCGCCCCGGAGAGAGCTGCAGTCTCCACGGGAGCACTGCCGTGAGGTTGTAAAACTCATCTTTTCTCAGACTGTTTTGGGCTTGGCTACCTGATACCTTTGTACCCCGTCCTCGGCCTTCCGGAATTTTTTTATAATTGAGCTAGGATATCAAAGAAGTTTAAAGGAGTAACATATTTAAACAAAGCATTTTTAACTTCCCTTAGAGTTCTTCTAAATCACAATAAAGAAATGCACACATTCACAAGGGACACATACATGCGCACTGACACAGAGCACCTACTGTACATTCCACTTTACATATATTATCTCATTTGATCCTCACCACCATTTTTCTGCTGTTATCATCCTAATCCTTCATGGACAAAGAAGGGTGACCTCAGGAGATTGTGGGCCTTGCTATTTTCTCAGTAACCCATGTGTTTTCCTACCTCGGGATCTTCCTATTGCTTTATATCATATGGAAACAGACCTCGGGTGTGAGTCCTTCCACACTCACGCAGTTGGCCAGTGTGGTAGCAGTGGGACTAGAACTCAGGTCTCCTAACATATGGGCCATGATTCTTTCGCCTGTGAACTACTCTGCTTGTCCAGAAGCCCAAAGTAAAGAGCAAATTGGAAACATTTAGACAGTCACAACTGCCTTTGGCGTCTGACGGTCAATCATATTTATCAGCTACCATTTCTCCAGAGTCACAAGATAAAATGTGACATTTTTTTAGATAACACAAAATTTTTATGGTTTAAATTTCTTCCATCTCTGTCACTTATTTCTCAGAACCTTGTCTCCCTCTTCTGTGGTGATGTGGTAAAATTCATCTGGAACACGTTTATATTGCCTTACCTTTTTATTCCATTTTCACTTTTCAGTGTAAAAGTAAAGCTTTTTGGGGCACAATAATGGTTTTCACTCTTTTGATAGCAATGGGTTTTAGAGACAGAAATGATAGCAGTTTCCACATTCACATTTCCCAATAAACATGTCATGAATAGTTCTCAGAGAGCTACAATTAATCACGTTTAGTCATGTCTTCCATGTAAATGAAGAGGCCTTGAAATGATTTGCACTGTGCTTGCAGTGGCTTTAATGGCAAGATTGAAAATAATGTTTTTTTTAAAGAATTGAAGATGTCCCTCAATTATTTCTGGGCATTGATAAAACTAGGGGGATCATCGTTTCCTGAAAAAGCAACATCTTTAGAACAGACTGAAGAAAAGATATAACTTAGTTTCAATAGTTTGTCTTGTGCTTATTTGAATCTGCTGGATAACGTCTTGAACATTCTATTGAAATCAAGAGATAATAAACAATGGAGAGAATCAAAATTAGAAAGTTAAATCCTTGTGTGTGTGTATGTGGATGTGTCTCTGTGTGTGTTTTCTTCAAATGGGCAAACCAGCTTGTAGTTTCTTTCATCTGAAACCTGCTTTGGCACAAGATTGCTCTTACAGAACTCCGGATAAACTACTTAGGTGGGATTTCTGGATTAGTTGCTGGAAATGTGATCTCAATCTGCCCCTGATTTCCTGTGTAATCTTGAGACCTTAATCTCTGTACCCTGTTTCCTCATCAGGAACTTTATTGAGATGCATGTTGGGGGCAGGGGGTGGGGAGGGCTACAAGGAGGCCAAGAGGCCAAAAGCGGAAATTCAAGGGATAACTTTTTTAAAGAATAGTAATGTAAATAGTCTGAATATCTCATCAAGTATGAATATACCGCACAGTTTTGCCAGGAGAATTCATTCTTAAAAGCGAGAAAGAGAAAAGATTTTGTACATACATCTATCTATACATCCCCAAACCATTGCAGTTCTTTAAACTTAGGCTCTGAATAAGATAATAGAATTCAAAGGGAATGCTATGTGTTTCTATTAATACATAACTATGACCCTCTTGTCAATGAAAACCACCAAACAATCAGCTTGTAGGCAAGAGAGCAAGACTGAGAATGCTATTTAAATCAGGTTAGCTTTCTTAATGTGACTCTGACACAGTGATTTTCAACCCTAACTGTGCATTGGAATCTTGTCTAGATCTTTTAAAAGGTATTACGTGTTTGGGCTCCACACCTAAACTACTGAATCAGAATTTCTGGGGATATTCTTATATTTCTACAGATAATCATGATAAATAGCCAAAATTGAAAAATATATTACCTTGCTTGACTTTAAAACATTAAGTACACATAGTCTGAATTGACCTTTTGAGTTTGCACAGAATTTTATAATAATCATTTTCCTGCCTGACATAGTAAAAAAGAAAATGTTATTCTATATTTCAAATCCGTTCTACCCTACCAGGTGGATCCATCCTTAACCCTTGAAAATGTCTTCCTCTGGGTCAAGGTTTCTCATCCTTGGCATTATCGTCATTTTGGGTTGGATGATTCTTTGTTGTGGAGGCTGTACTGTGCACGGCAGCTATATAGCAGCATCCATGCCCTCTACCCACTAGATGCTAGTAGCACCCTTCCTCATTCCAATCGTGACAACCAACAGTTGTGTCTCCCATCATTGCCAAGTGTTCACTGGAAGGCAAAATGGACTCCAGTTGAGAGCCACTGCTCTGCTTGCAACTGAATTACGTGAAATGTTTTCTACCTGTCAATCTTAATTTGGGTCCCAGATCATGGAGGGGACCATCCTCATGAACAACTCTAGCATCAATGGGAGTGAGTTTTCCCTACCGCCATCACCGTCTCCTCATACCCTCTTGTTGGCCCCCTCTACTCTTACTGTCCCTGCTGTCTCTATCACCATATTTCCTCCTCCATCCCACCATCTTTAGGCCAAAGAGCTGCTGCAATGGCTCTTTTCCTTTTGCAGACTTTGTCTGTGCACCCCTCTGCCCATGTCAGATCTGTCTCAGGGAATTAACTGCAGGAGGCTCTCAGGGTCAGACTTCGCCATGACCTTGGCTTAGAGATTAGGTGGTCCTGGAAAGAGTAAATTGTCTACCCACTAAGGAAGTTCATGCTTAGTTATTTATCATTGTGCATTTTCATTTACCGTATTATTCCTCCAAATATTCAGTAACAGCAAGGGATTTCTCTTTTGCAATTCTAGATAGATGTCATCTGGAAAGACGAAGCTACTGGATAGATTTTATAAATCTGTAACAGAAGCAAATATCTTGAAAGCCAAGATTACAACATAAGCCCATCCTGGGACCCAAATTACTTCCAAGAGATAAGAGAAATGGGTAAGGAAGAATCTTGAATTGACAAAATTTAAATATTAAATTGACAAGTGTAATTGCAGAGTGATTAGGTTAACTTAAATTGGAAAGTCAAGTTTTCCTTATCAGAAAGGGTGCAGGTAAAGTGAGACTTGGGTATAGGGAAGTTATCTTTAAAATTGCATATCTGCTGGTGAAAATTTGTAACTGTTTAATGACAACACCCTACACAATTTTCATCATGGAATGTGGCCACTGAATTCCCCAAATGAGCCAATCATGTTTCCCTTCACTGGATAAGCAAACTGGATTCCATGATGATTTTTTTATTTTTTTAGTTTTTTATCCCCCAAATTGGTAATACCATGTAAAACTTGATTTCACGAAGTACTTTCTCATATGTTATCTCAGTATTTATGTCCATTTTACAAATAAGAATTGGGCAAAGAAAGAAGTAACTTGCTCAAAGTTAATAAATAACAGTTATACTAACATGCAGATCTGTTGATTCTGAGCATGGTGTACTTTACAAGGCAGTCTGGTAGCTTAGTATTCCAAACTGTCCTTCGGTTGACAGCAATAGTTTTATGAATGTCTCATAAGATAAATGAAGCAGAGGACCACCTTTCAATGCATGTTAATCTGCTTTGCTTGATGCATAACAGCGATATTGCAAGAGGCATAGGTGGAAGCTAGATCCTTGTGGTGTTATGAGAGTGTTGTCGTTGGCTTATTAACAATTCATTTTCTTTTGTCAGATTCCTGGTTTGACCTCCTTTGCATTCTGCATTGTTTTTTCTACTGTGACTCTCGGGGATAAGCCTCGTCATGTCCAGAAAGTCTGTGTCCTGGAATGAGAAGTTGTTTGCCTCTGAGTCTACGTGGACTGTGGAGGCTTCTTTACCTCTTCCTCTAAAGGTCACCATATAATGGAATCGTTACCGCTCACGCTCAGATGTGAACATTGTGTTCAATTTTATATTCCAGTCTACTGAATACGGTGAATACCTGTCATTCCTCTTCCTGTCCCCACCCTTCCCAAGGACCTATAAAGAGGGAGGGAACAGGTGGGGTTTTCCCTTTGTATAAATCAGGTTTCCTGGAGTTTTCTATTGTTTCAACTGAGAATAGTCTACTAATAAGCAATTAATATTCTGAAATTATCATCTTTTCACAGAAATTTCCAAATCCTCTCTGATAAATAGAAATCACTTTCCAGATGTACTCAGGGGAAGCAGGAACATCCCTACCATGCCCCCTTGTATGGGAACATCTAGGTCATCATCTTTTGTAATTCTGATTTAAAAATTTCCATTCAATATAAATGGAAACCGCTTGATATTAGCTATGACTAGGAAAATTGTAGGACAAAATGCTATTAGTGTTGCATTTTATTAACTAGATATTATTCTCATGCCTTCACCCCCGCCTATTTGTGGCAACCTAAATATAGATGAATTATGCTAAATACAATAATTTAAAAGACAAATTCTCTAAATAAAATTTTCAGCAAGGTGGGTAGAAGAAACACAAAGGGAAAGGCGTGGCTGAGAATGTGGAAGACAGAAAGTACACAGTGATCTTCTGTCTCAGCGCAGAAGTAAAATCATTAAACTTATAGATCTGGCTTTCCTTAAGCTCTAGAGGCTTGGCCAAAAAATCACTAAATCTATGGTCTTTCTTCCCATGAACGTTTTTTTGTTGTTGTTGTTGTTTGTTTTTTTGTTTGTTTGTTTGTTTGTTTGAGACAGAGTCTCACTCTT